>VWZS01005315.1:183883-581089 GCA_013397075.1 Rhabdornis inornatus | reverse complement strand
GTTGCCGAGGCGCTCGACATCGCAATTGAGGGAACGGGGAGGGCTGGTCGCTGCCCGCGGCTGCCTGGTCTCGGGGGCACGGCGCCGCGGAGCCGGACCGGGCTCTGCATCTCCCGGTGCGCCGCTGCCGGTGCCAGCTCGGCGGAGGGGGGGAGCCGGGCTTTTTGTGTTTTTCTGGTTGCATTTAAAAGCAAAGCAAAGCCGGCGGGGGGAGTGGGGGCGGGGGAGGCTGTGTGCCGGCCCCCTGCGCGGTGCGCGGCCCGGGGAGCCCCGCGGTGCCCGCAGCGCCCAGCCCGCGCCCGGCCCCTTTGGTACGGGGCGAGAGCCGGCAGGGAAGTCAATTATTGACTTCTGCTTGGCCGGGTCCCAGGTGGAAGTGGGCACGGCGGCAGCGGGCGGCTCTCGGCGCGCCCCCCCGTTATCGGGGCCGCCAGCCGCGCTCCTCCCGGGGGCTCCGCTGTCGCCGGACACCGCGCCCGGCCCCGCCGCCGCCCGGGGAACGCGTGTGCACACACGGGGTTTGGCCACTCGAACCCTTCTGCCCCGAAATCCGCAACCTTTGAGAACTCGGATGGCCTGGGCGCTTCCAGAGACGGGTAACTCGGCGTTAGAATTTGCGAGTGGGGCGGGGGTATGTACACCTTTACGCAGAATTAATGAATTGTATATGGAACCCAGTGTTTTAGCAGACGGTTACCGAAATCACTCAGGGTATTACTTAGCTGTTAGAATAAATCTGAGAGAGCAGCCAGAAACCAGTTAAGAGCAGCAGAATTACATTCTGCTAATGAACTGTCCTTTGACCAAAACTGGTTCAAATTTGTTGCGGAATGCTGTTTATATTTGAATAGCTCCCATGTTTTTCCAGAAATTAAGGGGAAAACAATATGCAATAGTCACTTTCATTGGAAAATGTCAGAACTACGAGCAGATGTTTGCTATGCTTGATAAATACAGTGTATAAACAACTAATATTTCAAGATGACTTATTGCTATTTTTTATTACTCAGAACTATTGTATATACTACAACAGCTCTTTTTTTACAGAAAGCTGTAAATGACTCCTTAGGATTTCACAGCAAATCTACATGGGGAAAATGACATATGGAAAGAAAATTGACTTATTTCCACAACTGCAAATGGCCTCCTTTTTGCGCCTTTTCATTAGCAATCTAATCCTAAAAGCATTAGGAGCAATTATTTGCAGTGGTGCCTGACATTCTAGGTCTAATTATTTAAATCAGTTTAACTTTTGATGGTTGACCCATTAGGTCAAATCTGTGTGCCCTTTGTTATATTTATTTATTTAAAAAAAAAGAGGAGAGGAGGGGGTCTTCAAACTTGCCACCTGCTACTGACATACCATTTTAGCTCTGGAGGAGATCAGCATTAAGAATAAGCAACCTCTTACATTTGTTACTTTCCATTCTAACACGGGTAAGGACACCCTGTGTAAGTGCCTCGTTCGTTGACATCTAAAATCCATTGCTTAATCACGACAGACTCGCGTGGCCACAGAAGCGTAAGCAGGAGGAATGGGAGAGTATAAGGATATGGCAGGTTTTCCTTATGTCATGCTTCCTAATCTATGTGAAATGCAGATGAGACTCACACACATAAAAGGGATGATTTTTCAGTATTTGGGGGGAAAAGCTTCTTCCAATGATCTGGGAGAGCTCTAAATCTTTAATGCATAAGGAAATAGCTCACGTTAGTATTCACATACGTTTCTGGGTGGAATGACTTATGGATGTGTAGATAGCAATAAGTATTGCAAGATGCTTGAAGCACTTGGTATCACGTGATGCGCTGTAGTGTCAGTGCTGAATTGTTTGGCAGAAGCCGATGTGTGACAAGGGGTGGGGGGAGAGAGGAGAGAAAGAGAAGGTGAGAGGCCTTGTTCCAGAAGGGTACACGTTCAATTAATTTTGATTAGTTGTTTAAAATAACTAGAAAACAACCTAATGCCAAGCAGTTAGTCTGTGTAATGGATTTAAATTCTCTAAAACAGCCACCACAGCTCAAAATTGGTGGTCACAGCATGAAATTTGAAATTGTGAACCGCAGATCTTGCAATGAGAGTTGTTGTTTTCTAGCATCTTTACAGCCTATAGTAATTAAGAGCTGCCAAACATAAACTGTATGTTGTGCATTCCTCTGACCTTGCAGAAAATAGTATGTGGCTGTTCTTTGAGCTCCTGCTGCCTTCTTTGATGATAGATGTAGGGAAATGGGATGATGTTTGAAAACCGAGGAGCATTTGCCTTCCTATCAGAACTCCTGTTTGTGCTGACTGCAGCATTTAACCCTGTCATCCAGTCTGATGAACATATCACAGCTTGACAGCCAGAGGTATTGGTAGGAAGAGGTTGCCATGTTTTCTCTACAGAAAACCAAGTTTCCCATACCCTAACCAAATCTGACCGATAAAGTGTATGAACAGCACTGCAGCTTCTGCCAACAGCCAGGGAAGAATGTTGCCACAAAGCGACATTCAGCGCTGCAGCAAATGTGGTGTTGCAGTGGAAGAAAGCAAAATCACATTTGTGACATAGCCATTATATTGGCTGTATTGTGACAGGCAAAGCTCAATGGGAAGGGACCATTTCAGCATCAGCAGACATGCCTTCCCTGCTGGGCTTGGAGAAAAATTAACAGGGCTCAGCTGTGGCATTGCAACAACAGAGTGTCAACCCAACCATAAGCAGGAGAATATATTTTAAAAAAATAAAGATTACTTCTTTGGTTCAGTGTGGATTGAACACCAGTGACTGAGCCATTAGGCCTTCTTATGTTGTTTTTTGTCTTGCCATAGTACCGGGAGTAAGGACAATGCATTGCAGTAGGGATTTCACTCTGCTGTGCAGTAGCTCATTGGCAAAGAAACTGCATTGGTTTGTTCAGGTCTCTTGCAATCATCAGTGACAGTGTGTTTACTTCTCTCAAAAGCAGCAGGACAATGCTAAAAAGATGTTCCTGAGAGTTGTATTTTCTTGTTCAGTAAGCATCTCCAGATTCGAATAGGATGCCGGTTTTAAGCTGGGTTTCTTTCCTAGAAGTATAGGTGTATCGTGCTAGCTGTCCAAACTTGTAAGTTACTCACGCTTGTTTGTAATTCCTGGAAAGAAAATTCACCCTCCAGTGCTGGCTCCCACAAAACAAGGAAGAAATGAAATAGTGAGGTCAATCCTGAATTTTAAGCTGATACAAAATGAGTTGTTACAATAGCTGTAAAGGAGGAGGTTACAAGACAGCAATACCTCTACCTGCTGTAAGTGACAGGTGGAAGAAATTCTGTTCTTTTTCATCTGTGTTTGGATGACAGCCCAGTGCTGGCCACAAACTGCAATCCAGGATTAATCCTCACATAGTGTTTTCTTTCTATGTATCAGATTTCTCATTTTGTTAATAAGCACAGCCTATCATGCACTTCAAGTCAGCTGTTCTGGAGTGGAAGCAACAGGGTTTTGCGTTATTGAAATGACGGCTCTCATGCTTTCCTAGAGCCCGTATTGTTTGACCAGGGCAGGGCAGAGAGTGATCCTTGTAATCACAAATCCTAAACAGGGATTCTAGTCATTGATTTTACTTAATGGAAAGGGGTGGGGAATGTAGTTTATCCAGGATTACATATGTATTATATCACATTTTCGGATGTGCATCCTGTGGATTTGAAGGGGCTAAAGAGTGATCTTTTAAACTGAAAACCTCAAGCAGGCGTTTGGAAATGGACCTATCACAGGCAGCTTCCTTCACTTACCCTCTCTAACGGAGAAAAGACAAACTGAGCTGTCCTGCAGAAATTGTTAGAAGACATGCACTGAGAGCTGAGCTGGGAGAAGAAGGGTCTGAGTCTTCAGCTGGCAGCAGGAAGAGTTTAAAGAAGTGCAGGGATTGGTTTCCTGGTCAAAACAGTCATCAGGGAACCCTCCCAATAAAAGCATCCCTGAAAACACGGCGAACCTCTTGCTCCTGTTGCTAGGTGTTCTGAGAGATCTGTGAAGGAGCTAGGAACAACCCCCTCTTGTTCTTCCAGCTTTAGATACTGGATGGAAAAATGTGTCAATGTTGTCCTTGCCCACGTTCTGGATGGGAGGTAGGAAACATTTCATGTCAGTACGCTGGCCTGAGGCATTTGCTGCCCCTCAGTCCCCTGGGTAAAGGAAGAGGGGATGGCTTTCCATAATATATCAGTTTGCCCTCTCCACTCCCTTCCCCCACTGAACCAAACACTGTGCAAGATAAAATTGTCTCCAAATCAGTCCTTTGCCATGAGTGTAAAGAGAGATACACGATGGAGTGACTGGGGAGAGGCCTCACGGTAAACAACCTGACTGCTCTTCATGCTGGGCTAGTCCCATTCATTCCTGGGCCCGTTTAAGATGACAGGGGTGTGCAGCAGATTCCTTCCCCTAAATGTGTGCTCATTTCCTGTTGTATAAAGAGCCATTCAGTGAGGGGATTCCGTTTTCTAGGAGTCACATAAAGACACTGCCATGTAGGACTTCACTTACTGCATTTCCATCTGCTGTCAAGATGCCACCAGCCAGTTTGACAGTTTGGAAATCTTTTCTCTTGTTCAATAAAGAACAGAATAGAGAAATTTGCATTGCCAGTTTTAACTGAGAATGGAAATCAGCCAACAAGAAACCTGATTTTAAAGCTTGCTTGTTTGTCTATTTGGCAGCAGAAAGACTGGATCTTGCTGGTCTCTACCTATTAAAACATGTTGATGTGCAACTAAAATAACTTAAAATAAATCTCACGTTAAGCAGGACAGGGTTAACACATTCAGGCTATGATTCAACATGCAAATCAGAAACAAAATTAATTTACTATCTTGTTGTTTCTGAGAAGTGACTCAAGAAACTTCTTATATAGCATTAAATTCAATTAAATGTTAAACCTGAAGATTTTGAAGTATTAAATAAAAATATTTGTAAAATACTTTCTTATCAAAGTACTTTCTGATGACCTCCTGAGGTCCTTTTCTGTGTGACTTATTCTGTGATTTTTATTCAGCTCAAATTTAAATGCAAAGCAAAGGAAGTGTTCTTTGAGCAAAAGTGAACTGATTATTTTCTAGTTTTGTTGCTCTTTTTTGAGTATGGAACTAGCAGATACTAATTTCTAACACCTAGTTTTCATTTGGAGGGAAGTCAGCTTTCCTGCCCTTCTGCCCCTCCTCAAATCTCAGTTGCTTTCTGCAGTCTGAAAGAAGTGGTTATTGAACTAAACTGAAAAAACAGCATCTCTGTCCCTTTGCAAGAGATCCTGGTGTGAAGGGTTAATTAACTGTCCAGGGTGGATGGAGCAGTAAAGTAGTGGCTTTTTCTGTGGAGGGACGAATTTTCCTTAAAACTTCCCTAGGAAAGACATACAATTGAAGAATGCTTTTTGAAAACTAGACCTGTTTAAAAGAAGGTTTGAAATTATGAGTGTACAGTGAGACTTAAATTTGTGCTGTTTGTATTTAATGTTGTTTCCCCTACCCTTGGAAAGGTGATGTGCTTTGTTATTCCTAGTTTCTGTTTACCTTTATAAAGTATCCAGAACAGTTCCTCATGTGGAACTTTTTGCATCAAACTCCTCAAGTCCTTGAAAAAAGCTCTTTGTTCTTTTCTAGGCAGCTCAAATGTTCTTTGATAATGTGATATTAGTGACATGATTATGCCCAGTCTTCAAAGAAAAACATGGATGTCCTTCTAGGCAGGGAAAATATCTACTGAAATTGTGGATGGCAAGGAATCCACTAAAAATTATGGACTTGTGTGCACAGCTATGAAGTGTACATAGCCAGAACCATGGTACCAGAATGCTCAATAATGGGAATTTTGGCATGAAAGCAAGAGTTGTCTTGAAATTCTTCAGATGTCAGCAGAGTGAGGTTTGTCTGAGTGTTTTTTAAAAAGTAACGTAAATTATGACTTGATAAGTTTTACCCAGAAAAACTTGGTTATAAGCACTTGTTTTTATGAATTGATGCAGTGGTTGAATATTTGCCCACATTTAATTCTTGTGAGTGAGCTTGTGGTCCAAGGAACTGTGCTTCCATCCCTGATTTAAACTTTCCATGCTATGGTCATGAAGGAAGTAAAGCAAATTCAGTCTTCTTCATCTTTAAAGTATGGAGAATATGATGTCCTTGGTTTGTTTTGTGTATTTATCTTATAAATGCTCATCATATTTAAAAGTTTGCATAATGGGACTCTGACCTTAGCAACAGCCTGTAAATGCTGTCATCATACACATAATTCTAATAAAGCTTCAAAATGGTAAAGTTGCCAAAGGACTAATGCTTTAGGATTATGGAAAACCCACGACGGGGGAGGGAGGCTAGAGAAGAAGTGTCTCTAGTCCTTCAGAAATGCTACATTTCTTAGTCTTCACTGTACCTTATCAAACAAGGCTTTCAGAATTGTCACGAAAATTGAAACATACCAGCAATAAAAATTACTCTTTTTGTTTGCTACATTAATACTGCAAGTATTAATGAGACTAGATTCCCCTGCAGTGAGCACTGGGAGTTTTTGGAAGGACTGTTCTGCACTGTCAGTCTCTTCCTGAAAATGAAGAAATGCCTCTAAATAATCCCCTTCAGGATGCAGCAAGCAGCAGCTTGGATTTTTGTGTCTTCCCAGGTTGCATGGTGCAATGCCAGCGCACAGTGTGACGCAACAGTCTTGGAAATTCTTGGAAAAGCACTTCCGTTTGCTCTAGGTAGAAATTGTGTTGGCAGCAAAACTGACTGCTGTTTACAAGCTGGCAGCATTCTTAAATGAACTCCAAGAAAAGCAGTTTAATGTATGCGGTTCTGTGTATCCATCCAAATGCAGAGGTGTTTGAGACTGTTGGCCTGTTATTATGGGTGGTGCCTTGGAGAAGGAATGTCTTGAGTATTTGCCCAAGTGTGGACCTCTTTTTAGCAGCTGTAGTCAGCTGGTTTATTCCAGTCAGGCTGGGTCTCCCAGTTTCTGGCTGCTGCTTGTAAGGTGATGGGTTTAATTGTTGTATTGATATTCCTCAGCTCCTGAGTGAGGGAGAAAGTGACTTGAGTGTAGAGAGAGGACCATCAGCTTCATTCTGACAATCTCTATTTTGGTGGCTAAAACAGAGCTGAGTATGAGAATTTGTTTGCCACTGATATGTTGTTTGAATCTGGAAAAATAATTTCATGTGTCTGTACCTCTTCACCTTTCCCTGTGTAAGGCCATGGTATTTTGAAGATGGGCTGAATTTCCATTAGCAACTAATGAACAGAAAATAACAATAGTAACTGCTATTGTCTAATACTTCACCCTGTTAATTGTGCAAGAGGATTTCAAGCTGAATGTCGAACTAATAATTCAGAGTCTTGTAAGTGGAACCAAATGAAGAGAAAATGAGTACTTTTGATAGAGCTGTAGTACTTGAAATCATGCATGGAGTCATCTAACTAACCATAGAGGACAGTTATGGAGGGAAAATATATTTTAAGGGTCCTGCTGAAACATTGATCATTGAAGTATGGAATTAAAATATTTGCCTATCCAGAAAAGACATCCTTTCAACTCAAAGATCTCAAAATGCTTTCATCATAATCAGTAATCTGTGACTTACAGTTGTGTCTCTGGCATATTCATGTAACCTTTTCTGAGGTGTTTACATGGCTTTCTGAAAGCTGCAGAAGGGTTTTTCCTTAATGGAACAGAAGCCATGGCCATAGCCCAACAAACCAGCTTCTACTCCCATTAGATGCAAATGACTGATTAAGCATCTCAGTTTCTCTGTTTCACTTGTACTAAATAAAACCTCCCTCTCTTTTCCAAATTTTGAGGGTTGATATGAAGTGGGACCTGAGCTACACGACACCAACTGTTCAATTTCAAAAGACTTAGCAGTTTTCTACCTAATGCCCAGAGCATCTACTACCACATGCCAGAGGCCTGGGATGTTCCCTACCCTTTAACTGGTTGGACAAGAAAGGGGGAAAGGAGTCCAGGTGAGTTCAAGCAAGTTTCCATGTGCATCCATGCTGCCCTTATTCAGAACATTTACCTATTTGTGCTCGCTTCCTCTGTGGTTACGCATGGATTCCTGCTACCTTTGTGTTTATCTAAAACAGCTTGAGTCGTACCCTCACCAAAAACTGAAAAACCCAAAGCACCTCCCTAAAACTTCCTGGAGCAAAAGCAAAGCACATCCCCTTTTGAGATGGAGGGGAAGCCACTGCATTTCAATGGCTTTGACCATCAAAAGTGGTGAGTGGGAGGGTATCTGACAGCGTTAGTGCTGTAGATTGACTGGCTGGGGTCACATTTTTGTAAGTGAGAAGGTAGCAGCTGTCCCTTTAGGCATGCAGGATGCAGCACTTCAGGGGAACTTGCAACTTTTTTTCCCATAAGAACTGCACCATGCTGTGCCAGGCTGCTGTCCACTGCCTCCTCTGTGTCTTGGCAGGGGGAAGGGGCTGGGTGCCCATCAGGAATGCTTCTGATGGCACAGAGAAAACAAGTCTGCCTCTGCTACACTTACACATTACTGGAGACTAACCAGTCAAGTTTGTTGCTTTAATTTTAAGTTCCCTGTTTTGTAAATCTTCAGGGAAGGGAAGATGGCAGCATCTCAGGTGAAGTCAGTATAATGCCAGGGTGTGGGATTTCTGTAATTCCGTGCCTGTTGCACTGTATTTTGAAAAAATGCTTGAAATTAGGGAAGTGGAACAGTAATATGAACGTGGTGGTTTTGTAATAAAATAAAAATATGAACACGGCAAACTGGTTGTTGGTCAGATCACTGTCTTGAGGGGAAAATGTCTTTAATAGATGTCATTGTAAGGCTAATGCTGCACTTGGCACCAAAAATTAGATTTAATGCTATAAATGGAGATAAAGCCCATTGCAGCTGACAATATACTTCCAGACCATGTCCTCAGCTAAAGAGCTTGCAATGCAAGGCCCAAATAGGTGCTGTATAGATAACTGGCTGGGGGGGTCAGATTCTGCAAATGCTTACTCAGGCACTTTGCTTGAACTCGGTGTGACTGCTGGAATAAGAGCTTGCACAATCCAGCCCTAGGAGTGGGGCTGGAACCTTAAAGCTGTTGGGTAAAACAGAACTGCTTGGGGGGTTTATTTATTTTCCAAGTGCCTGGTGAGGCAGGCTCTAAGCAGAAGCCCGCTTCCGACCCTGACTTGCATGCCTGTTTATTTGCTGTAATCACCTGTAACCTAAAATTGCAAAACTCCTGTGGATACACTAATGATGTCTTTGTAAAGTTCCCCTAGCAAAAATTCAACTGGATTTTAAAAGTATACACTTCTTTCAAAACACTTAGCTATAAAGTTCAGTCCTGCCTGCCTGGTGGGCTGAGAACATTTTGAAAAAAGTCAGAAGGCCACATTGAATGCTATGGGTCCAATTTCCCAGGCTGATTTGTTGCCTGTGCTCTTTGAAGGGAGTGGAGCACCTGCAAATCCCCTTCTGGGGATTCCCTTAAAATATGGGGAAGCCTCCAACAGGTGTGTGGAACTGGCATGGCCTTGGCCCAAGGTGGGAGAGGTGTGGCTGGGACACGTCTGAACCTGCACTTGGGCTGGAGCAGGGAATCAAAGAGGCTGTAAGTGGTAGCTGTTCTCAGCTCCTCTCATTCCCCTGAGCGCAGGGAAGGGATGCCAACCTTCACCAGACAGAATTCAGAAGCTGTTCTCCGCGGTTCTGCAGCCTGCTAGGAAGTAGCAGGGGGCAAGGGAGTTGCAGCTGCTTGTCCCCTCCTCTGAGAGGCAGCGGGTTGGCTGCTGGGACAGATGCTGACTAATTGTATCAGGAAAGAAGTGGGAGGCAATCTAGCTGATTCAGATCCCTGCTTTAAAAACCCAGAGCCTGGCTGAGTGAATGCCTGATTAATGTATTTTCTTCTCAGATTCATTTGCTTTGAGGTCACAGTTCAGAGGCTCAAGAGAAAACAGGCAAGACATTACGAGTCTCGCTGGATGTGTCACACACTCGCTGCCTAAGTGCTCTCAAAGTGTAAAAGGCTTTGACACAAGGAAGTCCCAGACAGACTGCAGTGTCAGAGAAGGCTCTGGCTGGAAAGTCTGCTTGGGTATAGGGGTTTGAATCTTTATTTTCCTTAAGAGGCAGTTCCCTGGCTGGAATTAAGAAGTTATTCTTTCTGACGGGTCATTGGATCTTCTTCATAAGATATTTCTGGCTTATTTTAAACTTAGGCTTAACAAGGCATTTCTCCTGCTTTCATTGAAAAGAGTGTAAGCACTTCATCTGAGTAGGAAAGAAAAGCATGATTATTCATAGTAAGTCAGTCTCTACAATGAATAACTGAACAAAAAAAGTCCAACTGGAATAGTACAACAATGCTACTGAGGACAACAGACTTTTAAATTCTGTTCATCCCCAGAAGTCCTAGAGAAAAATATGTTATCTCCATTCTGCTTCTTGTCAGCGGATTTGTCAAAAAGAAATCTACCTCCTTCCTAATCTAGTTTTTAGAGTGTATTTGCTCTTCAAGAACAAGTCAGCACAGTAATCCTGTTTTACGTTAACTGTTATGAAATATGGTGTTAACATTTTAGCCCTATACTGACAGGAAATGGGATTTAAGATTTTTTTTTTTTTCTTGAGTATAGAAGAGTTCAGGAGCAGGATTTAAAAATAAAAGATCCTTACAATCCTCTCTGTGAGTCACTCTTCATAGCTTAATCTTTCAATTCATCTCATTTGCCTATTATGCAATTTGGCTTATGATTTTAACTATGATTGTCCTTAAATGCAAGTTGACACTTCAGATCCCTATGCTGGCTTCAACTCCAAGTCCATAGTGTCTGCTTACTGCAATTTATGCTTTGGTTATCTAACCTGTGGGATTCTTTTCTTCTTCCCCACTTGTGCACATACTTGCTTTTTCCAACCATTCCTACATATTTTCTGTATCACTATAATCTCCTTGTTCCCTGAGCTGTGTTTATTCCTATCTGTTTTCTCTGTCTCTTTCCACACAAATTTTTTCCACACCATGCTTTGGGCTGTCCTTCATAAATCAGTCTAAGCTACTACAGAACTTCAGAGAGCCACCAAACAGTTGCAAGTTACATCCATGCAAGTGTTGGTGTGGCATCTGTGCACAGAGACTCTCCTTAGAACAGGATCTGTGTTTCAAAACTCTCTGCAAATGCCCTTCCTTATTATAATACTTTAACTCCACTTGCCAAAAATATTTTTTCCTGACTGGTATGAAACTAAAATCCCAGTAAATGAAGTATCACTGCAGATGGATTTAGGAAAAGGGAAAATGAGCAACTTCCACTGTTAACTGCAGGAAAATCTGGCTGTTCTAACGACAATGGCCTTCAGCGTTCCTTAGTATACTTCTTAATATTTGATTAATTCTTCTGGAGCAGAAGAGTCATATGATAGAGTTTTAAGGAATAATTCAAAAGAGACAGACTTCAATGTATTGCTGCTTTGTCTTGCCAAATACCAGTGGTTAGATTGAAGCCCCTGATTGTACAATTCTCACTTACTCTTGACATCAAACCTCCAGCCTATGTCAAAGTCTTGCTTTCCAGAACTGCATGTCCTTACATCTAGGGGAAACTTGTGACTGATGGAAGGTTTGATATCAAATGCTCTCAAATCCCACTGAAATCAGTAAGCTGAGGGTGCTGATTGCTAAGATCAGGTCCAAGATCAAAAATGCAATTTGGAGACCAGATCCCTCCTGCAGCTGGGTCACAGAGACCTGGAGAGATGCAGTAGATAGTTTCATTCCCTGCCAGGGACAGTCCTGAGCCCTCTCATTAAATTCTTCATTATTTGTTATACACATATATGCATTCTTTCTCTGTTTAAAATATACATGTATAATACCAGATACAGTTACTGCATACAGAGTGTTTCTGTATGCAGTAACTGTCAAGTTACACTTGACATTCAGTTACAACAGGAAAAAATGGGTTTTGGTACTTAGTGCTGAATAGCAGAGGCCAATTCATCGTTTTTCTATTGCAAAAATGCTAGACCTCAATTTCTTAAACAGTGTGTCTCTAATGGCCCAGAGACATGACAGCACACGCGAAGCACATGAAGGGGAAGACACAGGACATGAATTTTTCTACAGGTTTTAACAAAGCCAGAATCTTCCATGCCCTCTCTGCTCTGCCACACAGAACAAAAGCCCCAGGGGTTTTGTTTCTAAAGTCATTTGAGAGCTGCCAGCACAAAATGAAAGCCCCAAGGGTTTATCCAGTCATTGAAGGGGCACCCACCACCTATAAATGTGAAAATGCAACTGAGCTTCACTTTGAAAGTGAGAGGGCAGTGGCCTGGCACAGTCACTGGGGGAGTCACTGAACTAGCAAGACTGACACAGTGTGGAACTCCTGAACTCGTGCTTAAACAAGTAATTTGTTCAAGCTCATAGGCCCCATATCCTTAATGTTCCCCTCCCACCTTCCCCATATCTGTGCCTAAGTCAGCTCCCCTTTGGGGACAGTTGATGTGGCACAAAACCTGTTGGAAAATCCTGAAGTCACGCTTCATTTCAGACCTAGCCATGTAAGATGCCTGGCTCTAACAAGAAACGTGAGCTTTCCTCCACCGATTTTCAGGTTGCACAGCCACCACAGTGTCTGGAGGTGGGGCTACACGGCTCCTGTGATTGCAGGGCTGCTCCCAGCAGGGGCTCCATGAACAGATGTGCAGGCCTTGGCAGGGAGCAGTTGCTTTCCCAGAGACCTCGGCTGCAGCTCCCCCTGAGTGAGCAGGGCTAAGGCTCCATGGCAGGAGTGGGAGGGCAGCGTGGGCAGTAGCAGGGCTCTCAGGAGAGCAGTGTGGCAGTGCCAGGGCTCTCAGGAGGGCAGCATGGGCAATGCTGGGGCTCTCAGGAGAGCAGCATGGGCAATGCTGGTGTTCTTGCTTCAGCCCTTGGCTGCCTGAATTCCTGGCAGGCAGAGCTGCTGCATGGCCACTGTCACGGACAGTTGCACCTGATGTGTGGGAGTTACTTGGCACATGGTGGATGCAGTTTCCCATTGATTTTTGGTGGAATTGATTTATAGAGCTATTTAATGGAATTGATTCTTTTTACAACTTTTTCCCCTCTTAAAGACCAATTGTTTTTCTTGAGTGATAGCTGCAGGTTTGTGTTTATGTATTAATACACTTGTGCACCNAAGGCGGCATGGGCAATGCTGGGGCTCTCAGGAAGGCGGCATGGGCAATGCTGGGGCTCTCAGGAGGGCAGCATGGGCAATGCTGGGGCTCTCAGGAGGGCAGCATGGGCAATGCTGGGGCTCTCAGGAGAGCAGCATGGGCAATGCTGGGGCTCTCAGGAGGGCAGCATGGGCAATGCTGGGGCTCTCAGGAGGGCAGCATGGGCAATGCTGGGGCTCTCAGGAGAGCAGCATGGGCAATGCTGGTGTTCTTGCTTCAGCCCTTGGCTGCCTGAATTCCTGGCAGGCAGAGCTGCTGCATGGCCACTGTCACGGACAGTTGCACCTGATGTGTGGGAGTTACTTGGCACATGGTGGATGCAGTTTCCCATTGATTTTTGGTGGAATTGATTTATAGAGCTATTTAATGGAATTGATTCTTTTTACAACTTTTTCCCCTCTTAAAGACCAATTGTTTTTCTTGAGTGATAGCTGCAGGTTTGTGTTTATGTATTAATACACTTGTGCACCCACAGTCCCAACTGTGTTCTCTCTACTCAAACTGCAAAAGAAAGTCTCAATCTCAAATGCCATCTTAAATTTTAATATTATGTTTGATGTATGACCTGGAATAAATTAAACGTGCTAGAACTTGCAAGATGAGATCCTAGTGGTGGGTATAACCACAAAGCAGTGTTCTATAAAGCCAAGGACTGTCGAGAATGTCTGTTGTGGTTGTGTCTGGGTTACGAGTGGCTCCCCTTGGTTTAGTGTAGGTGGATATTTTTATTCTGCCTGGCTTGTGAACAAGGGGATGAAACTTCAGAATTAACCTACAAGAGGAGTAAGGCTCTGCTGACTTTTCCTTTACGAGCCCATAGGTCGGAACCACATTTTTATCTTAAACCCAGTATTTTTATTGTATTTTAATGTCATTCATTGATTGTTACTCCAAAGTGGTTTGTATTAAGGAAACATTATATATTATACCTGAAGGAGTACTATGAGAAAGTGTGAATATCATAATTCTCTGTTACTGTTTGTACTTTGCAGGTCAGTTCTGACAGAAAGCTTAAGTGGCAAATCCGTGTTGTGGTTTTGGGCTTCTTTCTTATTCCCTTCTTTTCTGTCTTTCCTCTTTCAAGAAGCACCGAAATAAACATGGGCAGGATCCTTACTCTGGGTGGGACTCCTGAGCAGATACGCCACCCAGATTTCCAGATCAGAGAGATTTAAATGTGTGTGCTGAGGGCTTAGGGTCAAGCTAACAACTGCCTGTCAGGATACAACAAAATAATCTTTGAACCAGCCAGCACCCAAGTCATACAAGAAATTAGTAATCCAAAAGTACCTCCTTGAATGGCAAAGTGAAACCAACATCAACTGTCACAGTTGTTGTGTATGATCCCTGTGTGAAATTTAGCTAAGCAATTTAACAGCTGTAATGTAGCACTAACTGGATCTTCCGAGTGGTCTGATGTAGCTGTGAGCCCAGTACATTTGGGTAATCTAATTATCACCACAGAAGTGAAAGAGATAGAAACAGCAGTAGTCAACATCCTATTTGAATACAAAAGCTCTGAACTTCATCACTGCTTATGAAAACTTCCACCCATGCTGTAATCTGGAGCCATCTAAAAACTGCTGAGAATCCAGCAGGGCTCACTCCTGTACATCTACCTTACACTGTGAGTTTAACAGGATGGCCAAGAATAATATCATTAGGATGCTGAGTGTGCAACTGCTGCAGGAGTGGGCTGTCCATGTGAACAAAGCTTAGCAGGAAAACTGTAGATGGTAGATGCATGATGCAGAGCAGATAATAGCAGAGTATCCGGTTGTCTTGTATCTGCAACTCCAAATACCACGCACCATTAATTTTGGAAAAGGACTCCAAATGTAAGCAAATTGCTTTGACCCAGATTTTAAACTGGTAAAGGAGCCTGAATTCACAGGCAAGGCAATATGGGCCCTTTTGCAAAACATGGTATTTAAATGTGGCTTGCTTAGAGAAACTTCCAACAACAATCAACCTTCACCCTGTGCCCCAGAGGACTGCCAAGACTTTATTCAACGCCATAGTGATCCTAAATGGCAGTCTTTGAGAGAGAAAACTGTATCCTTGCTTTGTAAATGAAACTGCAGCAGTTGAATTATACCGTAGTTTTACAGAGGTGTTTTATATACCACATCTACATCGTAAACTGGATTTTGTTTGCTTGGAATTATCCTAGTGATTTGTAGTCTGTCTCTGGCATATGTGTCTCTCTCTAACCATCACATGCCCTAAGCAATTATGCAGAGTTAACAAAACCGAGAGAAGGCAACTGCTCTTATCTGTCTTGCCCCATGCCAAGTCTTTGCCTTCCACTCTCTGCTGGGAAATAGCACAAATTCCAGGCATTCTTTGGAAGGGAGAGGGTTAAATTTAAAGAGAAGGGTATCTTGTCTTTCACCATTACTGGGGTTGAAAGATTTTAACTCTGCCTGTTCCCCAGAGGTGCTTCATGTGACGATATGTCCTTGTGGGATAGGTTGGACATTAAGGATCTGTACTGCCAAGTTTCTTCATTGTCATATGGACAGATTCAGGACATCAGAAGAAGCATTTACATGAGAATACATGATTTCATAGTTGGTGTTATGTAAATTGGACTATGTTTGGCTTAGGGACTGCAGAACCCTAAGGCTGTCACTGGGCTGTACCAGCACAATCTCTTTCCTGAAGAATGTTCCAGTCTAAATAGTAGATGGTAGTAGATAGTAGATAATAGTAGATAGTAATACTAATAGTAGATAATAGTAGATAGTAGATAGTAGATAGTGAAACAAAAGGGGAGAGAAGAAGCAGCGACACAAACAGATGCATTATTTGGCCAAGCTGGTGTGACAGATGTAGAGAACTAGAAGAACCTAAACTCTTTCAGTTACAGTTTACTTTGCTACCAGAATAGACTACTGTTATTATTGCACTCTTTTTTTCATCCTTACTCTTCCAACTAAATTAACTTTCCTTGCCTCAAGGACTGACACAGTCCCTGTACAGTCTTCTGGCTATCTTAGCTATTCCAGAGAACTGGAACAACCAGCACACAAACAAGTCACTGCACATTGACTGATCATTGCTTACTCTCTGTACTTGGGGCTTTAGCTCATGGCAGTGAGAGGTAACCAGCTACAATCCAGGACAAAGCCAGCCACACAAGTAGCAGTTGCTTCTGGATTTGCACAGCTACTCATCAGTCCTGCTTGTTCTAGCAATGCCTACCTTGCATTTTGGTCTGCAGGTTCCTGGTGCCTGCCCCCATGGGGTGAGGCCAGGTAGTGCCAACACCACCTCAGGCTGCTCTGGCTCCACTTTGGATCTTCATGAGCACCTTGCTAGTGTTAAAAATTCCTTGCCAAACTCCTACCCTACAAAGTGTTCGAGGGACTGCATTTCTGTAATGCCTGGATTTGGAAAACTATGAGGTGGAAACAAATATTCTCCAGAAGATGATAAACAGGACCAAACAGTTACTAACTCTTTGTGTGTTGCCTTGGTAAATTTAAAGACTTCCGCATATTAAATGATGCAATAGCAAATTCCTTACAAAAAATAAAATGTCTGTAATCAGATAGTGGTTGGTCTGGTGCTAGTGGTAATATGGCATTGAATATCTCTTGGTTTGGCTTCCACGATTCAGGAGTGAGGGGAACTGGAATGGTGTTTACTGAGCCAATAAACTTCTCACTAAACATAATTCATGAGCTCTAGCTGGCTAATAACCAGGACCTCAATGCTCTAACAGTTGGCCCCATACATATTAAAACAAAGCTTTATTTGAAGTGAAAACTTTTAGAAAAATAAACTTGAGGATTTAGTGGCCTCTAATACTGTCCACCTCCACAGGACATGAGAGATCTCATAACTAGAGAGCAGGTTTTAAAATATTTCTATTGCAGTTTCTTTGACCAATGCTGAAAGACGGCTTGCTCCAGAGACTGCCTCAGCATAATATTTTGTTTGCTGTTTTCAAACTTAGAGGAATCCATATGCTTCTTTTAAAATAGCACTGTGCAGGGATTTTTCTTCCCTATTTATGTTAAAAAGAGTTTCTGCTGGCCATTTGAGTGTTCTAAGCAGTCAGCATTCTTCAGCTACATGAAAAAGGTTAAGAGCTGAAAGAAGGTTTACTCTCTTTAAGATGGCATTTTAAAATAATTTCCATAACCTTTCTTACAGTCCTAGTTTTTCTCTGGAGAGATCTTCATCTGTACAGGTTTATTTAAACACTTGCTAGATTATGTATCAGGATTTCCCTTCCTGTCCTCATGAATGAAAACCTGTGCTTCTGCAGGTACACTCAAGGAGTGCTTCTCCTTGGAGCACTACGGAACTTCAGATCTGGATTGGTTTCAGATCCCCATCATTTCCCTGTGTGTAGAAGAGTATTCTTGTGTTCTGTGTTTGTTTAGTTTCTCATGAATTAAATTTACATTCTTAAAGAATCCTGAGCACTTCTCAGAGGGGTGTGGGTAAGTGGTGGCTCTGCTCTCTGGGGCACGCGTAATTTGTACTGGGACAGAGTAGTGCATTTTTAAGGATTGGGAATCACTTCATTTAGATTTCTGCTAATGGCTTTACCTTCTGGGGAAGCCTTGCCACTCTGTGCTGCAGCTTCTTCCTTGGATGGATGACGAAACAAGGCCTGCCTGCCTCCTGTCAGATGCTTTGAAGTCTGTAGATGAAAGATACCATATGAATGCAAAGTACTTGCCAGTTAATGTCAGTAAGTCATTTTGCTTGTACCTTGACGAAAAAAGCTTTATTGTCAGGTTACAATGAATTGATCTGCATATGCACCAGTTGTTCTTTCCCTTTCACTTGAGTCTTTTGGAAAATTATATTGACTACCTCTCAGAAAGATAGAGGGAGGTTAAATAACAAGCAATAAAGATTATCGAGGAAATTTCTCATCATGCCATACCTTAAAGAGAATAATATTTTGAAAGGGGAAGAAAATAACAACTATGCACAAGGAGTTTCTGCTAAATACTGTGTTATTCCCTTTCTTCCAGAGATTATTTTCTCATGCAGAGCTAAGCCTAGTTCCATCAATGCATAGAGAAGTTCTATTATTATACACTGATTTGATAAGATAATATAATTAGTGTCTTGGTCCATTGATGCAGACCTCTACTGTCCAAAACCAACATTAGGTTATTAAATCAATTCTCATATTTGTTACAGTAATAAGATAAAATAGCATTATTTAGATACCGCTTGTCTAAACTTAGATAAGTCATTCAACTGTATCTCTGTTTGCTTATCCACATTCTTCCTCTGCTTTTAAAAACCAGCACAAATTCATGAGGTAGGTGCAGGCTTTGGATTTCCCGGTCTTTATTGTTTGGTGTGGCAAGGTCTTCCCTGTCAGTTATTTGTGTCTAGTGTGTGTGGCTCTGCCTCCCCTGCAGCAGATGGGCAGTGAGGAAATGAGGGCTCCAGTGGATAAATGCAGCAGCAGCAGCAGCTGCTTTCAAGAACAGTATCCATGAGCAGGCCACAAGTGAGATGGTGTCCGGGCAACTAATCTGGGCAGATATCTACTGGCAATTTCTGCTGACACACAGATCAGGAGACCTGGAATTGATCGCCAAAGTCAGAGCTAAAGTCAACAGAGAGAATAATTTTTAGGTAGAAAGGCAGGTCTGAGTTTCCCAAATTACAGTTGTCTTGGGGAGACTGGAAGTCTTCTGGCTCCAGAGCAGGAAGAAAAAGGCTTTGCCAAATGCCCATTTCAAGTATAAACACTCTCCCAAGCCCCTAGTTCACAGACTGATACAGTTATTTAATATTCTGCTGGGAGTGGGTTGGCTTACTCAAAGTTTGTACAAATTGGTTTTGTAGGTAACCTTTGACGAGTTTTGTTTTGTGGTTGTTTTTTTGTTTTTTTGGTTTTTTTTGGCTCTAGAGGCACGGATCCTATAGGACAGTGACTGATCCAACCTGCTGTTCAGGGACCATGGTGTCTAGTGAGATCTGTTGTTTTTAAATATTGTATTTTGTATTAACTTGTGATGCATACCACAATTCTGCTCTGTCCCCTTGTTTTGTAACACATTTATTTGCATGGGAACATCCTGCTTCTTGCATGTATGAGGACTTCCAGGATGAGGGCTGAGCCCTGCTCAGCTTTGTTCCCAAATTCTGCGCTGGAACACAGGACTCTTTGAAAGTGCAAAGGGCCAAGTTGTGCTGCTGTGTGCTTCTGGTGTGCTGCTGGCATGACTGTGCAGGGCCAGACAGGGAGGGAAGGCTATTTAATGGGGCCATGTGTTATTGGAACTTGCCATCTAACATTCCTCGCTTTCCCCAGTGTGTTCTCCCCCTTCCAGGGTGGAATGCAGTAATTGCCATACCAGAAAGAAGCCATGATCTGTCTGTCTAGCCTGGCATCCTTTCTCCAAGACAGGCAAACACCAGATGCTTGAGGGAAAGGTACAAGAACTCCTAAGACAAACAAATATGGTATAACTTGCACATAGAGGAAGTTGGTGGTTGGTTTATGCCCTGAGGTGAGGGAGTTTCTAGCCTTTACATGAGTGTGTAGCTGGGTATTCTCTTCATATATGACAAACTTGCACTCAAGCCATTCTCACAGACTCCCTGCCTCTGGAGTTGAGTGCCAAGGAACAGCACAGCTCAGCTGCACCACTGCACTGTGCTGGCGTGGTCTTCAGTCTCCAACTTTTGTAACAAGGGGTCTGAGCTCCATAGTGTGCTGCTGATATCATTGTGTGCAGAGGATGCCAAGAGACTGTGTTCCAGGCAGTATTACCAAATGACAGGATTTACTCTGTTCAGTGAAGTGTGATCTGAGCTCTGCCCTGCTCCTGTCTTCTAAACACAAGAGCAGGAGGGTTGGCTCCACTGGTGCTCAATCAAGGCCACCAGTAGGGGACCTGTGAACCTCTATCACAAGTCATGATAAGTGCTGCTATCTTGTTTCCTCCCTCCTGGTGCTTTTCAGTGGCCAAATCTTTCATCACAAGCTGCACATGCAAACAGCGTGTCCTGCTACACAGGGACCTTCACAGGAACTGGTGTGAAACAGCCTCCAGCAACTGAAAGCATGAGGGAGGGAGGCCTGGGGAGAAAGGAGAAAGACCTCAAGTGATAGCTTCATTGTCTGGTGCTGATGTAGAAGTCAGTAATATGCAGGACCTGTGTTCACCTCAGGGATGAGGAAGGGGAGAGTGCTCTTTTTAATTATGTATTGCTAATTCTTTCCCAACCAGCCAGCCTGGGATTTCCTTGCATTCTGAGGCAATGCTTTCATCTATCTCCTGTTTAACAATCTAAACTTGCTTAGGAAGTTGTTTTTCTTTCTTGTGGAAGATTGCATTGGAGCCGGAGTGTTGTTTACCTAAGATCTATAATAAAAATTCTTTATCCTTACTTTGCTTCCTCTCCAGCTTCAAAAGGGGTGGCATGGAAAGCAGCACGTATTCTACAGGGAAGATCTTTCAGGTTCAGCCTATTTAGTGACCACATTTACAAGACTGCCCTCACTTCAAGCAGTTGGTCAGTCTCCCTTGTGCTACCTGGACTTCTCTAGTCCATGGTTCTGATTTGCTGCAAGCTCTCCCAGCGATCCCAGGTAAACTCAAGCAGAGAGGTTGGGTCTCTTCCCAAACAACAGCTAGGGATTGACCATTACCTGTCGTTTGTCCTCTGTGAAGTGATTTTTGCTGAGCCTTTTGATAAAGAAATGTTCTGTCCAAGACACCGTCTGGGTTGTGGTGTCGCAAGACCCATGACAAAGCTGTAAGAGGTCCATACTACTTAGTAAACTGGAAACATACCTAGATGCTATCAAACAACATAACGATTTCAATTCTAAAACTTGAGAATTATCCTCTCTGTTAGGTAGTCAAATCAGTAGCTCATGGAATGGTCTAGACCCAGGTCCATTGGCAGACTGCAGCTGATGTGGCTTGGGTCTGGTGTTTGGCATTTTTTTTAAGTAATGCTGTGAATATTTCTTATGTGCTGTTGTCTTTTCCCATTTTTTTTACTATACCAATATTCTTTTTTCTTCTGATACTTTCATTTTTAAACAATGCATATAGTCTGATAGATTGAAATAAAAGACAGATGCAGAGCCAGAGGCAAGTTTTTCTAAATGCAGCTTTAGATTTGTAGGCATGGGTAATTAGAAAAATAAAATTTATTATTTTAGTTAGCTTATTTTTAAGTGGGTTGGAAATGAGCATTTTTTAGCATGGAAGTGGGGAGACTTCTTATGCCACATTCAGCTCCAGCACAGCATGTAACTTCATCATTTGTGCAACCCACTAATCCCTGCATGGGCATTCTTAGAATTAAAATGCTCTTAATTTAGTAGAATGAGATAAATGAAATTAAAGTTTCTTTCAATACTGAATGAGGGTGTCGGTACAAAGATACAATGTGGTTTAGCTAATTCACTTAAAATTCACAACTTTAGTTAATCTGAATTAAGTTTCCCAAGTCCTGCATGTAAAGACATCTTTATTTAGAAAAAGCTGCTGTTGTGGAAAGAGCAATGGACTCAGCCCTGTCCCGAGGCATTCTGGCGTGCAGCTCGCTTGTTCCGAGACAGAGAGTTTCTGGGCATTAGTAAATTGTCTACCACATCCTTTTCTTCTCCTCTCAGAACGCCTCTGTGCCACCTCCTAAAATTGTGGTTTCTGAGCCATTACTCTGAGTAACTTGCTCTGGTTGTATTTGCTGTGCAGCTGAGGAAACAATATTTCAGCAACTTGTACCATTTTGGAGCAGGGAAAGTTAAACTTGTCCTGAAACCAGTCATGAACACTCCCTTTGATCTGAAGGGCCTGTCCAGTGGATGTTCCTCGCCCAGACCAGGCACAGAGCAGGGAGCAGGATGGGGAATCTCTTGTGCATAGCAAAGGTTTGTACAATAAATCCAGACTTGTGCTGCCTATAATTCAGATGCCAAACCATGAGAACAACTGTCTTTTAGGGTCAGAACTTAGCTGAGAGGCTTGCTCCTGAAAATATTTGCTTTTCTGCTTGGAAATGATCTAGTGGTCATGTTACATTTTTCTTATGAAAAGAGAAACCGGACACATGGGTCAAATACAACCATTTAGGACAAACCCCTAAATGAAATTTACTGTTTGCCACATGCAAGGACTGCTGGACCGTGTAACTCTCACTGCAAGTTTCACTCAGTTCACTTTACAGGACTGTTTTCCAACCCTTGCCCTAACGGGAAATTGTTCATAGAATAGTTGCACTGTCTCACAGGCTGCTCGTTTTGGTGAGTGACCAGCTGGAGGGGGATCACTTGTATTTCTCTACATTTTTTCAATTGGAATTTCCAGTATGTTGATCATAGAAGTTATGAATAATGGGTAGGAGATAATGGAGTAAAAATTATTTTATTGCACTCCATCTTTGAGTTGGGATACACAGACACAGTGAGAAGGAGGTGGTTTTCCATGGGCCAGCTGATTCACAGAATTCATGTTCCTTCCATCTGGCAAAGTTCTGCCTGACGTGCTAAAGTCTTCAGAAGCCCTGAAAGCATCAGGCACTGTGCGTGTGTACTATAAATAAACTTTTAAAAACATAATTTAAAAACACCTCTGGCAAAGCACATGCTTAACTGAAACTTGTCTGGTCAAGGTTGACTCAGTGGTGTAGGAAGAAGATGGGGAAAGAGCAAGTGGGAGCAAATAAATGAAACCTGCTGTCAGAGAAAAGCCACTTGTTTGTCATTTCCAGGCTGTCCAAGCTCTTGGCATGAGAGCTTTGGGAGATCCCTAGTGACTTTATGGATATTTGCCCTTGGCATGTGTGTTTGTGAGTGATCTGAGATTTCATTTAACAAAGCTGCACAAACAAGGTCAGTTAACCTGTTAGGAAAAGATCAGATGGCTGGGAATCATAGTTGATTCTCCAGTTCTAAGAATCCAAATAGCTCTGGCTGAAGGTCACCAATCAATTAGACAAGATAATTTCAATAAGTCCTCTTAATGAATTTTTATATGTTCCACCCACAGTTTGGATAGCTGCATCCATTTATTTTAAATGGACAATTCTTTTGATCTGCACAGAACCAGAGGAGGTTTGGGGAGATGAAACTCTCTGAGTGTAAATTGCTCTGATAGTATCTGTGGAGGTATATAATCTATATAATCTGCAGTGCTGCTGTCTCAAAGCAGGTCTGACCTACCTGCTTGTTTTTTAAGTTGTATGAAAACATGATGCATCTTCAAGCAAGAAAAAGAAATCTACACTAAGGCTTCTTTAGACAGGGCACTAAGGGGTTAAAGGCACTGCCCAGTCCCAGGAAGCCTGTTTCAAGGCAGGCATCCACTGGAATAAGGTTTTGCTGCAGACACAGGCTGATGTGCTTGCAGCAAGGATTGCAGCCTTATCAGTAAAGATAAACATGCAAAGGCTTCCCAACCCCTGTGTCCCTGCCACTTGCTTGGGGTCCTTTTCCAGAGACCAAGAGAAAATACAAGATCTTCACCAAGATAGATGCTGCTTCCAAAGGGGGCAGCCAGCAGACTTTGTAGACACAGACCATGTATTACTCTGTGGTTTGGAACAGGTACAGGAGATATTAGTTTACCTGATTCAAAATAGTACTTGAGACCTGGCAGTATCATGTGGGGTTGGCCCTTTCCCCTCACCCATCAGTCTTTTGCTGAGTGTCCAAATGCTGGACAACGCTGGGTTTTGTTGCCCTCACTGAGTTATTTGCCATAGCTAATTTCTGCTGCCAAGCAACCTCCAGGTTTTACTACCCATTTGTCTGCCATTTCCCACAAATACTTTGAATGTTACTTTATTTTAATCCTGGTGCTGAGAGGAGGGGAATGGAGATAGTGTTTCTGTTAAAAATGCACAGGATCAGCTACAGAATATTTGGCCACAAAACAGACCACTTGAGTTGCATACAAAAACAGTCACAATGGTAATATTAGGTGTAATTAAGGTGTAGCATTGTAAATAACACTTCTTATTTATCTCTCTTCCTGTTCTGTCATGAAACACAGCAAAGCAGGAGATGCAAAAATCAAGCACCTGGCTTCTCGAGGTCACATTTCAAGTGTCTGTGTTGAAAAATGCAGAAATTATTCCAGATGGGTGAGAACTGGCACTCTCTTTCTGTCCAGGAAAGTTTGTGCCATTCTGCAGGCTCAGCCTGGGTCCCTCTGTTTTGCCACTGAGCCTGATTGACACTTACATGTGTGTGGCCTTTTTACACAGTGGTGGACTTAAGTTTGAAAATCCAGACATTTTTGGACTGTGACAACAGTTGGTATGGTGTTTCAATCTGTGTTTTATTTTTTAAAAATTATATATACTATTTTTAAAAGAGGGAGTGTGGCAACTTATTGCAAAAATCAGAGAGAATAGACTACAGAAACAATTTAAAAGTTGCTCCCAGCTGAGTGAGTCTTTGTGGAAAAAGAGACTTATTTCAAAAATTTCTCTTAAACTTGCAGTGTGATAGATAAAGCTAGTTCTGAGAACGTGAAAATGTGGGCTCCATGTGCTAAAGCTATTTGAAAAGAGGTGTGAGTGAAGGGGCTGAGGTTGGTGTGAACGTCAGACTTCCTGCCTTCTGCACTTTCTGTGTCGCAGCTGTAGCACGTTCATAGTGTGGCACTTCTTTTAAAAGGGACTCTGAACTAGCCCAGCCTTTCAGGGAAAGACAAGCTGCAGCCAGAAATTCTGGCCCATCGAAGGATGACAAGAGGAAGAGCTTTGTTACTAGCTTGTGTTTGATCTTAGCTGCTTTTTTTCTGCTCTCAGTAGCATGCTAATGATACCTGTGGGAGGTGAAAAATGGGTGAATTCCTGCTAGGGTGCAGACAAGTTTGCAGTTTAGTTCTTGTCCTCTTCTTCCCCTCTGGTAAAAATTTTGGGGGCTGTCCCAGATACATAAAAAGGAACTTTTTCCTAAAATAATTTCTGTCCTACATCTGCTGAGGAGTCTGAATCAGAAAGGCAGTAAGCAGTTGACTCAGTTTGTTTTGTCTCCTCTCCCCCTTTCTTATATTTGAAATTATGAGTATTTATGGGAAATGACTGGCTTGAAAGTCTGGGACAAGTCTGAGCTGCCCATAAGCCATTCTTTTTCTACAGTTCAGTTTTGCCTCATTTATTTTAAACTTTAAAGCTGAAATGCCAAGTGATCCTAAATCCCCTTTTGTTTCAAACGCCAGAGTTGCCAGTTTCACATTTCTTACTCGTGATTCTCTAGGTATTATGTCCTCCTTGGTATCAGAGGACCCAGCAGAGTGGGCAGGCTTCACCCTGGGTCAGAAGAACAGGGAGATGGTGAAACAGAAGAGTGCCAAACCTGGAGGCAAATACACTCCAGTTTCTGCTGCTGCCCAGGGAGAGGGTCTGCAAATCTGCGATAAGGGATGGAAGGAGACCAAGAGGGATGGGTGGGCCCCCAAAGGCGGTGATCTGGATGCCAACGTATCTTGCTCCAGCTTTGCAAGGAGCAGCATGCAAATGCTTCAGAGGGAGGGCTAGTTGTGGTCTGTGGTTTAGGGAGTTGACACAAATAGTCTCTGAACCTTTTTTATGGGCCTGCAAAGGAGTGCTCTCTCCAGGGAACTGGAGCCTGTCGTCCTTGGTGTAATCCTTTCTTGCTTAGCAGGTTCGAGGCTGTGCTCAGAGCAAGCAGCCATGGCTGGCTGACAGAAAGGGGGGTTTAGCATCCTGCACAGTTTGCTGTGTTAGATTAGAATAGGCACGTTGGTAATTAAACACTTGGATCTGGGTTTCTGTTCCTAAACTACTGTAAATCAGCAATCCTGTGGCAGGGAACCTTTGACAATATTTCTGTGCCCAAGAACCATGTGGGATAGGCTATTTTTAAACCTCTTTCAGTAAGTGCACTAGGTAACATTTTTGTGGACAGAAAATACAGAACAGTGTGTTGACCTTCATTGCTGATCAAACTTTAGTTGCACCCAGATATAACTGATAGCAGGTCTTACCTGGATTTTCTTTCTCTCAATTCACGTAGGTGGTCATAGGGAGAAGTGAAATACTTCCGTAATATATATATCACAAATACCTGCATGGAATAAGAAGAAATAAGAATGAAGTGTGTCAGAGGGGGAAACGCATTGCAAATCTTTCAACTTCAATGAGAAAACATTCCCATAGTTCAGATATTTCATTCTACATGAAGGCTGATGCTCAACCTAATAAAATTCATCCACATGGAGAGAGATCACTACCTACTACAAAAATATCATCACTCTGTTGGTGTGCACTCTGCTTCTTGTACCTGGCAAAGCACTGGTTACACTGATCTTCCCACCCACTTCCCTTCCAATTGGGAGTTCTACAGAGATGACCAGAGGGAATCTTAGTGATACTACAAAGAAGCCTGTTTGCTTAAGAGGGCATATGTACATCTTTTAACAATCTGGTTGTGTACCTTCTTTGTGGGAGGATCCCTGACCTTATACAGAGAGGGACAAGTGCTAATTAACTTAATTCTGGGGACAGGAGGTGGTATGACCTTTTCCAAAGTGATTCTTTTGGGCTAGAGTTTACAGAGAGGTATTTGCTAGGACTGATGCTTGGGTTTGCCATGAAAACATTTTTCATACAGAGGTGTAAAATTCCCTGGTGTGGCTAGGGAAGAAATTAACCTCCCAATCTCTCAAATTAGCGGTCATGGTTTCTTGCCTAAAAATTGTTGGCATGGTGTCCAGATTTATGTTATTTGGTATCAAAACACAGTTACGTTTTCTATCATATCTTTTAGCACTGAGCACAGCAAGTAGATTTGTTAGGCCATTGTTTCGGACACCACTCACTGGGTTGTGAACACCCCATCTTTTATTGGCAAGGCAGGAGGAAATTAATTTCTTGGGATTTTTTTTCCCTGAACTATCAAGGTGTTATTTATTCTGAGCATCTTCCAAATTTCAACCTCTTTTTGCCAAAGAAGTGGTAAGGCCTCTTAATGCCATCTCTTTGCTGTGCTCCTTCTGAGAAGCTCAGGGACACAATTACAAGCACTGAGCGTGCCTACACCATTTGATTTCTGTTCTTGCTACCAGCACTAAGCAACCAGTCCCAGCTGCTCCAGTGTAGACAAAACCAGAGGCAGCTACAGCACTGCCTTAGCAGCAACTGCAGAGGGCAGAGCTTATGGAAATGTGCCTGAGGTGAGCAGGACAGAGGACCATTGGTCTGACTCTGCTGAGGAAATGAAATGCAGCCCCAGACTGGAAGCAAGTTGCTGTAGACCCCCTGGCTGGCCACGTGTCAGGCTCACAAAGGCATTTAGGATGCCTGACTACAGAGTAGGCAGAAAGCTGTCCATGGTGTCTTACAGCTGGAGAAACGTAGGAAGGCAGCTGATAAGACTGAATTTTCCTCAGGCAAAGAAACATCTTTGCTCTCTGCTCCCTGTTGTCATCTAATGTATTTTTCAAAACCCCAACAAGGCAATTCTCCTTCATTCCCCACTACAACCCCCAACGACACAAAAGCACAGGCTTGCTGGACCCTAAGAGAAACAAAGTAAGCACCTCTTTGGAAAACACTGCTGGGGCCTGCGGCCATCCCGCATTCCTGAGGAGGCTGCGAGCCTCCTCCCCTGCGTGCCTGCCCAGCAGGGCAGCCGGCTCCGGAGGCCGCGCTGCTGCTGCTCCCTCGCTGCACCAACATGCCCGCGCACAGCCCCCGGAGGGGCTCGCAGCTCTCCCCGCCGTGTCCCTAGCCACGTTTTGTGCTGCCCCTGCCCAGGGGAACAGAAGCAGCAGCTTCACCATGCGGCATTTTCTGCCATATCCATTCAAAGGACAGCTCCGTGTCTGAAGTGCTGCCAGCCTGAGCTACGAGCACCGCGAAGCGAACAGCTGCCACATCCTCATCCTACTTCTTGTCACGGCACTGCACTGGAGCTGGAAGTTTTTCAGCAATGTAACTAGGTAAGGGGTATTTATTTCGATGAAAATGAAGGTAAAATTCCTATTTCCCAGTTGGTTTGACCCCTATTTACAAAGATCTAGTAATGCATGTATGTAGAAGAAATATCTACATGAGTGAAAATGTGCCCTGCTAATATTAAAAGGTGCGCGGTGGAATTTTGCCTAAGGATAAAATGTCATTTTAATTGAAAGCTGCTGTAACTTGATAGGGCATATCCACAACAGTCTTGAGGATCTACTTTAAAATACAGTTAAAGACAGAGACTACTCCCACCACTCTGTCTCTTAGAGCTACATGTCCTCTTTGATCCATCCATGGAGCTTATGATTCCTGAGAGACACACATACTGTCAGTAGTCTGAGCTCATTAATATTTATATGATACCTTTAATCTGAAGATGTGTGCTTAGCAATTATTAATTAAAAACCATTTCACAAACCCCTAAAATTTAGCTCCATTTCATATCTTACAAAATGAAGACCCAGAAAGTTTGTGTGTTCTTTGCATGAGACAAAGCGAGATTAGGAATGTGGAAGCTTGTCTGCATGGACTTCTACTGTGCAGTATTTCTTTACCTTTCTTTTGCCAGTAACTTTGGACAAGGCAGCACAGGTTTCCTTAGACAATAAGATGCACCATGAGCTGTACTACCTAGGTAATACTGAGAAGATAAGTGAAGGGAGCCTTCTCTTTCATTCTGGTTCTTCACACAGTGCTTGCTTGCTTTTTAGAAAGCTTCTCTAAAACTACAGCCTGGAAATGCTTTGTCAGCCCTGCAGACCACATCCCGAGTGAATATTTTCTTGAACATGTTAAACTCTTCCCTTACACACTGTATTTTGGTTTCCATGTTAGAGTAGATAGAAGGGATGGTGGGTTATAATCCACCAGATGTGGCCCTCTCTTCTCAGTCCTCCCTGGTGCTTATGGAATGAAGGAGCTTGGCTCAGTGTGAGACTGATAACGGGGAGGGAGAGCTTGCCATGCGATTAGACCAGTTCACTGTAAACATCTAAGTTGCACAAGTGGCTCAAACTTTGATCTTTTTGTTGTGGAAAAGAAATCTGAGACTCTGAAACCTGCCCTCAGTCACAAACAAGGAGGTAGACATTACTCAAGCCCAACTGTGGAAATGTAAATACAGTTAAGTGTGATCAAAATGGAAAAAGCACTTCTTTCTTCCTCATCCCCTGCTCCCCAGTGTACTGCCTACTTTTACCAGGGGCTCCTACTCTGACTTGCCTAGCTTTGTTTGTGAATGCAGGCCCCAGTCTCACACCTGAAACACCCAAATCCAAATGCTCCTGAGTGCTGTCTGGGATAAGGTTTAAGCCACAGGTGCAATTAAGCTTTTAAGTGGTAAGCCTATTTGGTTAGGGGCACCCCTAGAGCCTGCAACAAGCTGGGAGAAAAACGATCAGTCTTTCAAACTGACAGGTGGTTCCTGAAATACTGCTGGAAGGGTTAAGAAGAAGCTACAGCATTTGTGATTCTCCTGGTATTTAGTGTAACAACTCTCAGAACAAGGTCTCTGTGGATGCATCTGGCTGTCCGAGTGAGGTGGGATTTGATTTTAATTACAAATCTGGTAATGGATTATCAAAATTATGATTTTGCTGAAGCCTTGGGCATGCTCTTCATAGTCCTGTCTTCTTTTTCTCTCATGCCCTCCTTCCAAAATCTGCTTGTGCAAACACTGGGGCAAAAGGATAAGTTTTGTGGAAGTGTAGGCTATTAGCCTGTGGTCTGTTTTACTATTGGCATTTAGGCCTTTGATTAGATTTTTAGAGGAAAAATGTCATAGTAGGTTGTCTGGTAAAATGCTGGTGAATATTTTAAGATGCAAATGTTCCCAGGCATTCAATGAGGATAAGAAAAATGAGGGATGTGAGACATCAGCAATTCCATACCGTTCTGATTTTTTTGCACTGTGTTATAGCTTTGCTTTTACAATCATTAGAACAGCATCAGAGACCTTTGCTTTGCATAGCCTTGAGTTCTTGGGCAAGAATTTAAACATGGAACATCAAGACATATTAGTGAACATGTCCTAATTAGTCTCTTCCTTGGCTACCACATCCTCAAAGGCCACAAGCCTTACCTATGCTATACTTCCCACATACCTTCAACAGTATAGTATTTTATCCTAGTCTAGACAAAGTCTTAAGGGTTATGTTGTCTAGTCAACTAATCACTCCTTTTAGTGGGAAAATTGTTTTTCCTTTAGGATTGTTTCTGTTTTTTCCTCCTTGCTGTCTCTTTTCTCCTCCTTCCCTCTGCATACTTTCCCTGCAGCAACTCCTGTTCCATCTAATGGAAGCATTAACTATTTAATTGCTGATTAGGAAAATCTTATCACGTGGGCTTTGCAACAATACTGGAGTGGGAGGCAAGAGGAAGGAGATGTGTAAGTTCCCAGTTTTCTATCACAAGCTGACCTGGGAGGGCATTAGTCATTCCTGACGCTGTGAGGGTGTTTAACACCTCTTCAGTCTAAGGGGTACAACAGTGAAATGGGATTTGGATGTACCTGAGCCCTTGTCATCTCTTGCTGCTGAACTTGCTATTTGACCTCAAGCAAACTAGGCTGGGCCTTTCGTCCCTTAAGTAGATAGAGGGCAAGTACTGTAGCTAAGTGCTTTTTGATTCTTAAATGCAGAAAACATAATTATGCAAAGGACTAGTTGCTTTTCTTGTACAGTAAAAAGTACTGTGAGCTTTTGAAATCTTTTCTATACACTTTTGCACCAAGTTGCAGAGAGTTAGATGAGAAGCTGGAGGAGATCTGCAGTTCTCCAAGCACTGAAAGCCCTTTTAGCTCTGCATTCCCAAGCAGCCATATGGGGCTTTTGCCCAACTGACTTATTTCCTTGTGTGATGCAAATTCAGCTGGTGGCCCCCTTCTTTCCCCCTGGCATCTGCTATTCTAAGCATTCGCGTGGGTTATCAGCATTTCAGCTCCTCTTTGCACTTCCAGCACCCAGTTGCCACAGCCGGGTGTAGTCTGTAGTACGATACTTGTGAAAATTCGGCAGACTCGGGGGGGACTGTGGGCGATGTGGTAAGAAAAGGTGTGCAGGTGGACTCTGCAACCCACGTAGTCAGTCTCTGCCCTGAGGGCTTTTCATGGCTCGTAATTGCCAGTTTCTCACTTGGTTTTGCAGGACTCTGAAAGTTGCGTTGGAGATGGGAGTCCAACCTTTTTCATTCTGTTGTGAAAGAGAAAGGACTGAAATATTGAGATAATTGGAGAACTAATGAAATTGCCATTGTAAAAGACAAGAAAATGGTATTCTTAGCAATTAGCAAGGGAAAGCATTTCAGTCAGACTGAAACGATCTTCTCATTTGTTTGAGGAGTTTATTGTTAGCAGATGTTTAATTTCCATAAGCAATTAATATTTGGAAAGCTTAAAATTATTTTTATATGTGTAGAAACCCCTTGTATTTTACTTCAGTGATGGAGCAGCCACTCATACAAATGTCTCCTCAAAGACCCCACAAAAGCCGGATCTGGCCTTCTTGATTCTTTCAAAGAAAACACGGGTGTAAGTGTAGGAGAGTGCAGAGGAGAGGGTAACTGTATGTATGGGCACAGAACGGAAATAAGGGACAAAATACCTTTGAGGAAAGGGAAAAAACATGCCAAAATACTTCTTATGCTACCTCTATCACTAACAACCCCTACTTCCTGTCCCCCAACCCCACCTCAAAAAAAATAAAAATCCATTTAGAAAACATCCTTGCAGATCACGTGGCAGCTAGCAAAGGCTGCTGCCCCTTCTGTCAGAGGCAGTTTAGGCTTTTGAAACAAAGCAAACTGGGTTGAAATTCTAGGCATTAAAAAACTAAAGCAGCTGCCTCCCTGACACCCTGGGTTGGACTCTGATTTCAGTTTCGCTTCTGCTAGATCTTGGGTAATGTCATTGCTACGGTGTAACTGAAATGAGAACTGGGGCTGCTAATCTTGACATTGGGTCACCCAGTGGTAATCCATTTGTTATCTCTGTTACATTTGTGAGAGCACACACACCCACTCCCTTTAGACTGTAGTAATTTATTTGGCCTATTTTATGTCTGATGGTCACTTGAAACTGTACCTCTTGCCTGTCAGCAGCTGTAGTTGTTTTGCTAAGTGACGATCTAAAGTGAGACTTCCTTGTGCAAATGTGTATTTTAGACACTGTCACCAGAAATCCAGTGGCTCTCCTGTGTCCCTACCCCTTCTCTCCCTGTCCCCTTCAGCTGTTTAGATTTCAGGACACATGGCTTAAATGAACGTATGCTTGGAGTTTGCAAAATGGCTTGAATGACAGGAGAAATCGGATCACACAATGAGAGTTCAGAACCCAGCCACCAATTGGTGCAGCAGGAGTCTGCAGCTCTCTTACGCTCATTATTGTCTCGGCATAACACGCAGCACTGTGCCTTTCTCACGTCCCCTCTGGAAAATGGGAATGCAATGGGGCGGGCGGAGGAATGTCCCCCTCCCTGCGAGCGGGGCTGTCAGCCTCCGCTTTCTGTGGTACCCCCAAGGCCTGTGGGGAGCGGGGTGGAGAAGGGCCTGCATACCTTATTGTGCCTTCTTTGCTTACGCTGGAGAATCTCCAGCTTATCCTGCCAGTGCAGTGACTGCATGTGGAGGAGGGGGAGAGGTTGTGTTGCAAGCTCTGAGAAAATTAGTTGTCTCTATTTTATCTTTTGCAGCTGCAGCACTTTTTTTTTCTCCCCTCATCATTCCCCCCTCCCCATGCGAGTGGTATGTCTGAACCATATCCTTCAAAACCAGTTTTCTAAGCAGATTAGATGGGCAGCAGAGACAGCTATGCAATCAGGCAAAAATGTGCACTCAAGCCTTCATTTCATGCAGTGGCCAGAGCATAAGTGTCTACCACCTGCATTTTTTTTTTCTTCATTCTCTCCCTTTGCTGTTATTCTATAGTGCTGTTGTCTGTCACTTTTGTAGACTAAAACAAAATGTTCGTTCTGATCCTTAATTATATAAAAATTAGGGAGGGGAAGGAAGTTGGGTTCCACACTAATGCTCATTAACATGAAACACAGAGCATGCTCCTGAGCTGGCATGCTTCACCATGCAAAGTGACATTTGCTCCCTGCGAGCTTGGGGAAGGGTAATCTGGGGATTACCCTCAGGTCCTCTAATACCAATCCTCCCCTGACCAGTCTGGAAAACCAGCGTCTAAGTTTACCGCTCCTTTGAATTCAGTATACTCCCCTGGAGTGCCATTGCAAGTGAATTTGGTCTCTTGCCACCCCATATCTTTCAGTGCTCCCTATCAGCCTTGTTGCATGCTAGGAATCTGACAATAATGGTCTTCACCTGCTTTGAGATATCATGAGAACTCTTAAGCATTGGTATTGGTTTCATGTCTGGTCTCTTATAGGACAACGAGCTGAATTTGGGACTAAGCTCTCCAGACAAGTTTGGAAACCTTGTGTCTTGTTCAGTGTGGGTGGAAAATAGGGATAGGTTAGTGGGCTGAGTGGCAGACCTGAGGAAGAGAGAATTGAGTAAGCCTTGGCTATCTTCCAAGAGAGGAAACAGCAAAGTGTCCCAGGAGCCAATTGTTGCTCCTCTGGAGGAGAGGTGGGAACCCAGAGCAAGGTGATCAGTTAATGCTTCTTACAGTGCGTCTGGAGAAGCAGTGAAGAGAAGTTGTATGATAAAACTAGAAAAGAGAAATTGGGGGTTGAGGCTGGTGGGGGGGAAAGAGCGAAGGAGAGGAAATAAACCTTTTATTTTCTATAGAGGGTATGAAGAAGGAAAGAAAGAGAAACTAAACTGAAGACTTTGGTGTGCTTTGTTGGGTAAGAAAGAGTCTACTATAAGCCCAGGCAAAGAAAATTAGATTTGAAGTACTGGTAAAAAGGTTTAAAAAGGCTGGCATGATGCACTTAATTATCCTGTGCTGATGCCTCAAAAGTAAAAAATTACTTTGAGAAGAGTTTAAAATTGTAGACATGAGAGACTCAATCTTGCTGGCAAAAAGGGGGTGAAAAAGTGGGTGGAAAGCTGGTTGAATGTGTCAACCACAAAAGCGGTGAGATATGGTCGTAGAGAATTCAGGTTTTAAAACACAAGGAAATCGTGCAGAGATATTTCTCACACTGACTTGTAAATAGCATCTTTGGGTGTGCAGCATTGCCAAATTTACCCTTGTTACAGGGGCAACTTACAGTAAGTTCCCACCAAAGCCATTCACCATCTGTTTGAATTACTTAGAGGAAAGGTTTGTCTCCTTATTCCCCTTCTATTAGATGTGACAGATTAATGTCTTTGAGGGCAGATCACTGTTAGGCTAAATCTTTCCCTGGTTATGATTCCTTATAACTATAAAACAGTCACAAGGTTATGGGGTTTAAAAAGAGAGGTTTATTGCAGTTTCCAACACTGAAACTGCAGGCTAAGTGTCTCTCTTTTTCCCTTTTTTTTCAAGAGTAAATCAAATCCATCCATACACACACTCTGCCTTCTCTCAGATAAACAGACCTGAGGGAAGAACACACTACAAGAGCTGCATTATACAGTCTACAGGAAAACTACTAAAATAGCTTTCTGTGAATGCATATTAATCTTCCTGAGTCCTCTCAACATGTTTTAAGAACTGGTTGCTGAGCATGAGTTGGTGACACCCCTAATGTTTGAGGCAGAACTCAGAGCCTTCAGCAGCTCCTGCAGCAGTTGTTTCTACCCAACTCTCATCAAAGCTGTGCCTGTGCCTTAGCTTGAAGCAGCAAGGTATTGACCATTCAGACATCTCTTGCAAACCCCCTGGTTCAATACTTGTCAGACTCTAAACTAGTTGTTAAACTCAGCTGATGAACTAAATCCTACAGTCCTTAGGTCATGCCAGGAGTTGTGCAGGAGGCAGAAGGGTGCTGACATTGCTATAATTTAAGATCCCTGCTGAGGAAGAGGAGTGAGATTTGTTCATGGATTATTTTTAAGCCAGTTTGTAAGAATGCTACTGTGGTCAGTAGGAGACTAATCTGAATTTTCCTTGGAGTGGCTTTTTCAGGGAACTGTGTTGTTTCTTTAAAATGGAAATATTTCTTTTCTCCTAGGAAAGCCCCATGCTAGATTTCTGATCATCTGTAAAATTAATAAACTAGCTTTTACCAGGAATGTTACATTGACCTGTCTATGCTGCCTGAATGGGAATACCTCTTTGCTTTGCTTTTCTCTAACTGATCTAAAAGGCTTCACTTGGGATTGGTTCAAAACATTGCATTGGATTCCAGGTCATCCTTGAGTGCTCAGAGGGCTGTTGGCTGAGGTACCTATTCTGCAGGACTCCAAAGACCCTGGCCTTCCCCTGTGGCAGTACAGGTCTCCCAGGGGCCACGCTGTGCCACAGGAGACCTCAGTATGTGCTTTGGGAACTGCCTTCCAGCACAGGAGTCTCACCCAGAAGTGGGGCCAGGGTTACCAGGCTGCCAAGCTGCAGTGACTGAGACAGTGCAACACTGTGGGAAGAAAAGCAGCACAACACTGTACTGACTCAGAACAAAATTTCTCAGGTCAGGTCGCCAAACCAAAATGAACTAACTTTGGTTTCAGTAATGTAAAATATTCCATTTCAAATGACATAAAACACACTGGTGTTCACAAATAGGTTTCCTCTTTTTTGTTTGTTTCTTTTCTTTTTAAACTTGTGAACTTCCATTCTGCATAGTCTCTAATTTCAGTTTTTCTGCCTGAATTGGGATGAGAGCAAATGTTGAAATACTGGAATTTCTTCCTTTCTGGGGAGGAGGCAGCTGGTGAGTAAGAACAACCAGTTTCAGGGTTGGGAGAGCTGACTCTGAAGCCCTGTACACTGGAGCAGAGCAGGCGATGGAGGGACAGATAGGCCATGGAAGGGAGGGGAACACACTGGCAGAAGGAGGGAAGTAGGAGACAGGAATGAGAAACAGCAATGAGGGCTAGAACAGAAGATAAGGAGGAGAGAGCAGAAGTTTCTACTTGGCTCCCTGGGCTGTAGAACAGCTCTGGTTTTGTGCTATTACACTGCTGGCAGTGCCTGGCTCAGCACCTTGTGCTTGGCTGAGTGTCCAGCAGATGGGTGGGACGGTGCCACACCGAGAGCTCCTGTCTCAGAGCGCAGGAGGAGCTCCTTGGAGAGGTCAGGGGCTGGGTGAGGTGGAGCTGGGGGGTAACACCAGTGCACGACCAGGCAGTGCTGCAGGTTTCACTTCTGCTCACAGAGCAGTTGAGTCCTTCTGTGCAAATAGAACAGGGGGTGAATGCAGGATCAAAAGCTGAGCACTTCTGGGTTCACATCCTGGCTCTGAGCAGGGCACTGCAGCCCTTGTGAGTTAGACTTTCTGCCATTGAGTGTTTTTCTGCAAAGTAGAAAGTGCAGGAATATTCTTCTCTGGTGGGACTGGGAAGGAGCACTAGTGACTGTTCCTAACACTGCAGAGTGTTTATTATGCTGATGCTTTTATTATTTAGCAAGTTTCTTGACTTTTAAAAATAAATATACCAAATTGATACACTCCATCCATCAGCAGTGCCCTCAAGGAATGAGTACCTAATTAGAGAGCAGGACTTGTGAAAAGACAAACCTGGGTTATGCACAGAACAGGTTTCTCCAGTATTTATTGCCTACATTACTGGCCAAGCTTCCTTGTAAGTAATAGTCAAATAATCGGCCTGGGTCCTTTTGTGAATGGCTTGAGTCTGTGTGGTCCCTCCTTTGTTAGAGCAACTCATGGCTTCTGAAAGCTTCTGCACCCCCTGTTCTGAACAGCAGAGCCTGGTGGCACCAGCTGCTTCTGCCTGGAACAAACATTTGCATGTGACATTAAAAAGAAAAAAGCTAGTTTCAAAATGTATTTTCTTTTCCTTATCCCCTCATTTTTTTAGCCCTAGTTCAAGCTTAGGAAATATTTAAAAGATTAATATATTTAGCTTTTGCTACGAGCATCTTTTAAACAAGTAAAGCTTGAAGAGGAAAGAGAAATCTTTCCTTCAGAAATAAAACAGCAGCCAGTGTTTGGAAATATTTTAACAATAGACCATATGGGAGTCCCAAACTATTAAGCTTTATTATTCAGAAGGCGGAAAATGTGGTTTGATATTCAATTGATATACAGCATAAATGAGAGCCGCAAACTCGGCTCCCTTGAGCTGGGATTCAGATGTTCGCTTGAATATAATAACCAATGCTTTGGCCTAGTTCCACAGAATGCATCCAGCCTGCTGATCACAAGCCAAGAAACTGTAGGCTTTTTTCCCCCTTCCCCTCTCTTCTCCAAAGTACTTTCCTCTCCTGCCAGCATGAGCTTTTGGCCTGAATATAAATCTCCTGATACTGGATGTGTATAGAAAGTGGGGAGGATGCTAATGGTGCACAGCAGTGGAGCTGTGTGTGTGCATGCGTGTGTTTGTTTTTCTTCTGCTTTCATGATAAGGTTTTCCCCTCGCAATGTGCTCTCAGGGGATTACCTTGGTCATCCTAGGTGGGAGCTTCTTTGTTCATGTTTCACTGTTTGTTTCTTAGTGCTGTGGGAGCAGGTGAACATCTTTTGGGGTTACTGTGAAGTGGTGCCAGAGACCATGAGAGTGTGGAATTTATTAGAGGGAGAGACTGGAAGTGGTTTCAGTTTCTTTTCCTTTTTTTTTTTTCTTTTTTTTCCCCCTGGTTTGTTTTGCATATATTTGTATTTGCCCTTACCCCTTTCTATCACATCTCTTTTAACTTTATCTTCTATGGGGAAAAGAACCTATAAAAGTTGCTTATAAAATATTACATACACAGACCAAGATTGCCTCTATGCAAAAGGAGACTGAAACATTGATCCTGTGAGCAACTTATGGCAGACTGGATCACCCATTTTTTTGACACAGGATCCCTTTGGTACCGACATCCTCAGCTGTGTTAGGTCCTTTATTTTCTATCCTCTCATGATCTCTGTTGTTTGTGATTTCTCCTGAGTAGGCAGGAGACACCAGCATTAAGCTATCATGCATTTTTCTCTAGAAGTATGGTGAGCCCAAGAAAAAAGACTCCCACTTTAAATGTGAGTCCAGGGATGCCTCTCATGTAGAACACTGGAGAGAATATAAATTATGCATGCTGAACGTGAAGTTCAGTTTTGGCTTCTGTCTTTTTTCCATTTCTCTTTTCAGTTGTTCATGATAGCTTAAATTTTCCGTGTTTTTGTCTTAACCCACAGTCAGATTTTTTCCTTTGGGGAAAACTGGAGCAAAATCAATTTCAGTGCAATTTTTCAAGCCTTCTTGACTTGCACTTACATCTGTTTGGTGTGGGGGAGTGGAATTTTATCATAAAACGTTTGATTTATTTAATGTATTCAATAAGCATCGAAGATGTGCCAGGTACTTTCTCAGCCCTTTTGGATGAGAAATCTTGCAAGCTAAGAACTTAATAAACAAAGAAGTTCCAGAACTCAAAATTTCCCTGCTGTTAAGGTCTCCATATATCTGAGGAATAAACCAAGTTTGAACAAAGCAGATCCTAAGACTTGTCAAGTACGAAATGTCACAGGCAGTACTGATGAGATCTGTGATTGAAACAACTATTTTTTAAAACATATTTCCTGATCCTGTTATCTGCCCAACTTAAAACAAACTCAGCTGAGATGTGCCCATGCAGCAACTCTACTTTCATTGCAACTGTGAGTCTGTTTCTGTTGGTGAAGCTGCTGTTATGGGTGTGTGGTGCTGTACCAAGGACTCATCTAAACAGGGTCATTGATTGAGACCAAGGTAAGTTACAAATTGAATGGAAGAGCTATTCTCAGTTAACTTCATCATCCTAATGAAGAGGCAATTTGGAATAGTTAATAAGGAATAGCTGTTCTGGAATAATCCCTTTTTAAGACAAACCCTCACTGTTTCTATAATTGCATTCCAGGAAGCTATTCTGTTCTGAATCAGCATGGGATAGAGTGCCTAGAAGACGTTCAGACCAAGCACAGCTAGCGGTGAGTGGGCAATACACACTGGGATGCCCTATTGCAACCATTCCAAGTGAGCAGCAGAATTGCCAAACTGGTTGCCTGTAAATCTCTCTAAAAGGCAACTGAAAGTAAATCCAAAAATCACGGTACAAAGGCCTGTGTCTTAGCAGGGATGAAGTCTGAGTTGCCTGTTACTGTCTGAGCATTAGCCTGGTGTTACGGACAGAATGCATGTCTCAACCCGTAACTGATCACAATTTGATTAAATGTTGGGGTGTGGAAAGGACTTGTGTGCTTTTTCCCAATGTGTATATTTACATCATTATGTGGGAGCAATCAATTTATCAAACCCATCTGATTATTCAATAGTAGGGAAAGACAATTGGTTGGAAGAAAATGTGTATTATTTTTAAGGTGGATAGAAAATTAGTTTAAAAGAAATTCACACAATCCCTTTCTTTTGAGGAGAACCTACACTAACAAACTGATCAAGTAAAGGGAAACACAATAATTTGTAATTGCCAATAATTTAAAATGCCATGAAAATCTTCCTGCAGCATAAAATTTTGTGCTTGTCCTTGCCAAGGAGAATGGGCTGGAGCAGAAGTGGTGCTCTTGTGGTTCAGTACATTGGAGTTGTGATATAGCTGCTGTTAATTCATAGTTCTCTTAACTTTTGGAATTCACCCGTTCCCTTAAAAGGGAAGGTGGCAGCCTGGAGTGGAGAAGCTCCAACTGCAGCCCTCTGGATGTTAATCCATCCCAACTTTCTTAAGCCTCCTACTTAAATCATTATCTTAATGAATCACCATTGCTGCTATCTTCAGTGCTACACAGGAACATGCAAATTTTAAACAGCCTGGGGGAAAGCCCTTTTTGTCTGTAAAGTGCTCTGATACTTGCATTTAGATGTTACCATGATAAGTACCTTGGATACTACTTTCTGCCTAACCCCATGGATAGATCCTGGGGTGTAGCTCTCCCCAGGGCCTGCTGGGTAGCTCTGGGGCTCCTTGACAATGGATGGATGTGATGATCCTGCTACTGACTGGGAGCAGCAGTTTGAGCTCAGGCAGTTGAAGCCAGATCACTCCACCATTGTCCTTCAGCTGAGGGCCTCTTGCCTGTGCTTTCCTGTAGCTGCAGAATGACAAGGAGATAGGGAAGTGAGGATGGGGGTCCGTCCTTAGCTCTGCAATTGCCATTTTCACTTTGGGCAAGTTTCTTCATCTCTTCACTCGAATTTTTTTCACAGCTTAAATAAGCCATGCAAATGTTCATGGATCAATGAAATTTTCTCCCAAGTAGATATCAAGGAATTTGATACAATAGGAAAATTACCAGCTTGCTAGAAAAACATTTGTTTAATGAAAAACTGAACATAGTGAAGCCACTGCAAACTGTCTCCAAGACTTTCAACATTGTGTTGTCCAAATTTTTCCTTGATGATTCAATTTGGCTACACATTGAGCTCTGCCTACTTCAGCTCTCCCAGCTGATCACTTGAGAAATCTTTATTTGTAAATGGTGGATATGGAGAGAGAGCCACATATAGCTGTTTCAGATGGCAAATCTTTGTGGTTATTTACAACATGTATTGAAAGATTTGATTCCTTTATTCATTTAAACCAAGAGCTGGAGAAGCTGTTTCATGCAAATGTCCTAGATGATAAGAAGTACCCTTCTCAAATTGCAAAGTCAGTTCATCCATTGTCCTTTTTCTGGGACTTTGAAGTCCATTTCCTTACTATGGATGACTTTTCCTCACTAGTAGTAGTTCTGCTTCTGGAGCAATGGCAGGATAAATGTGGAAGATACCAGGCGAACAGGGATCCTTTAGTTTCAGCTAAGAGAGGACTTTATTAACAGAACTGAGCTTAAATGCATTTTCTGTGATAACATTCTCAGTTGTCAATTCCTTCTGGGAGAGTTATGCCTACAAGAGACCACAACATTTATCTCAAGGAGGGCATCCTCATTCCCTCATTCTTCTCAGTCAGATCTTCTCTGAAACAAGTTCAACTGGAGCTGGATACTTTCATGCTAAGAAGAATGCAGCTTCCAAAGAAAGGAGATGTGAACAAAGAGTACATGCTGACTTTTTGTAGCTCAAAGCCTTGACAAATGTCCACGTGTAAGGCAGGAGATATGATCTGCTTCCTCACCTGTTTGTGCGCTCCTTTCTGGAGAACAGCAAAGAACTAGCTGTGACTCAAGTGACTCAAACTTTTTTCCCTGCTTGGTGTAGCTCTGAACAGACTGCTATTTTCTTGTTATAGTGTTTAAGGCACTCTGCAAACTGCTTTACAGTGATAACTTTTCTGCTTATTGTGAGCAGGCTGTTGTTCTCTGTGTTCAAGCTCCTAGCTGATTCTGATCCCTAATGGGATGGCAGCATTTTATAACACAGGGGTAAATTAACTGGGGAACCATCTAATAGATTCAGCACCACAAGAAGTGCCAGAGTAGGGATTTCAGAAGAAATATCAGAAGGGAGTTGTATATATGTGTATAAATGTGTGTGTATATTGTGCATACATTTCAAAAGAGAAGATAGAGGTGACTGACATGTGAAGCTGAGTGCAAAACTGAAACACAACTTTTTCTCATTCCAGTCTTGGAAAATCATGATGATGGGTGTAGGCAGGTCTCAGGCTGACTCTCTGAATTGCCTTTATGTCAGAACTCCAACAAGGGATTTGGTGCAATTTCTTATCCTACTGAGTAAAAGGGATGTTCTATCTCACATAGTTTCCTTAGGAACTGAAGGAAAGGGATTCTTCTTCATAGATCTTAACACACCCAGTGTTATTTTTGCAGGCAGTGTGCAAAATATTCAGTAAATGAGCTATCCAAAAGGAATGTTTCAATAAGCTGAACTGGATTACTTTATTCCCCCATCTTTTGCACACTGTCTTATGCTCATGGTAGTTGTAGATTTTTGTCAGTGTACAAAGGTTGTTATTTCTACAGTTATCCCACTCAAATTCAGAGGTTTGTAACTATGGAAGTAAAAATGTGTCTGTGCTATTATTTTCTTAATCTGTCTCGAGCTACTTTTGTTAACTGCATGTCCATAAGAGTCTGTGTTTGCTCAGATTACCTGCTCAGTTTTCTGATCAGGTATGCTGAGATGCAGTGTTTCAGTTTATAACTTTGGTTTTTGTTGTTTTTCTCCTGATGTGTTACAACTGCCTGCCAGAAATTCTGAAATTGTGGTCAAACAAACTGCTCTGATGTTTCCTCCCAGTGTTTGCTAATTCAGCAGCACTTGAGCTGCTTATAAGAAGCACAGAGAAACCACAGCTGAGGACTGTGAATGGCAATGCTGTGTGAACAAGTGATGCACACAGCACTACACAGGTAGAGGGGTTTTAATCTGCAAGCATATCTATCATTAATTTTAAGGCCTTTAGGAACCGTGGTAGCTCAGCTAAAAGAGGGGAGAAAAGCCAAGCAATTATATGGAGCAGCTCTGTTTGGTGAAGCACATCTTTTGGGATTAGCAGGGGCTCATGAGGCAGGGTAGTGATTTGTGCATTACACTGCCAAGTCTGACTGATCCTTCAGGACAGTCACTGTTATGTAGGGCCTCCTGGGAAATTTCTTAAGACTGGGATATTGTCAGGGACAAGACTGAGAAAGTTTCCTTGGTTTGTCAGTATAGATTTTAATGCAACAATGCTCCTCCTGTTTGCTGGGGAGAACCACTTCCTTTCTGCTTCTCTCCTTTGTGGACCTCCTTGCTGGGTGTACAGGTGAAAGAAAGCAGCCATGAGCTTTGAGTGACTGCAAACTGCTGTGCTTTTGGGAAGACTTTGAAAAATGGCAGGGATTTGAAAACTGAGACTTTGACTGACTTGAATTGAGTAAAAAATTCGAGAGAACTGTGGCACCAGTTGTTGGGAGAAGAAAAATGTCACCTGTTACCTCAGCAGACTACTTAAGAGCACTCTGAAGTGAGTCCCCAGAAAGTTCTTGCAGAGAGACAAATGGGCAGCTGGGAGGAAATGCTGTACTCCCTGAAGAAACAACAAACTCTGGATGTTTACCCAAGCTGGTAAACCAAACAGAAACCATCAGTGTGCTGCTGGGAAAATCCGTGGTGTGCCAGTGTCTTAGGCACAGTGCAGTTCTAATCACCACCTTCAAAGGTAGTGGAGGGCTAGGGAAGGTCCAGAGGAAAGTCAGGCCCTGTGATTTCTCTTTGCCATAGAGAAGAGATGACTTATGACAGAAATTGCAGATGTGTTGCATTGTCATGAATGGGAAGGGGAGTAGGGAGTGATCCTTCACAGCTCCTGGGTTTGCTAAATTGATTTAAAGCAGGCAAAGAGGAGGCACTCTGTCAAGCAGCAGTTACCACGTGAAATTCATTGCCACAGGGTGTTATGGATAGCAGAAGTCTAAACAGATTGAAAAATCGATGAAGGACAGATAAGTCCTTATTAAAAGTGATGGCCTGGATGCAACCTCTGGATCAGGAGATCTTTAACAATTGCACAGGGTGTAAGAAGGAAAAAGACTGCCTGTATTCTATGTCATTGCTTTTCCTCCCTCTCTGCCATCCCTCACTTTTTTTCTTTTTGGTCCTATTCTGGCTATTGCTGAAGAATAGAAAGGGATAGACCTTTGCTCTTATAACACAGTTATTTTTACAGTTCAAAACTAGAAAGGAAACCAGCTATTCCACAGTGCAGGAAACTAGTTTTGCCTTGCAGCCTACAGGTAATGTAAAGCACACTGAAATGAAGAGAATTGGGAGTCAAATGCCTAAAAATGTATATGTGTTACGAAATGCCTCAGTAGCCAGCATCTTTTTTAAAATTCTGAGTGAACAGGAAGCTGAGCTTGTTAACAAAGTGTAAGTACCTACAATGTTTCCAGTTACTTTTCGCAGTTCTCCTCTCGGTGCTACAGTAACTGATAATGCACCTAATGAGCTGACTCGGGCATTTTTAATGCGCATAGCAGTGACACCTTGGGTCGGAAGCTCGAGGATGGCTGCCCTCCACAGAAAGGACTGGTGGAGCACGACAGGGAGGGAGGAAGCAGAAAGTTGGGAAGGAGGCTGAAGAGAAGATACTAAAATTCCTTGTACATGCACAAAAGCAGGAAAGTATAACACAGAGGAGGGCTTGTAGCCATGACTGCAGCAGCAACAGTCAGCTGATATTTGGGAGGTGAAAAAATCAGTTTTACATTTTGCTAGACTACTGTACTGTAATACAGCAGTGCCTCCTGGCAGGGAAAGCAATGTAATGTAAAGCAATACCGCGTGGAAGAGCAGTTGGAGAGCTGTCAGAAGCTGAGTAGCTTGGAATGCTTCCACGTGAACCTGGGAGCAGCGAGCTCGCTGCAGCGTGGCATTCCCTGCCCCGAGGAGGAGAGCGGCTGCAGCGCAGGCGTCACTCGCCACCTTCAGCACGGCTCGGCTCTCTGGAGGAGCCTTTTCTAGGCAAAATAGCCAGAGTTTCTTTCTTCTCTTGGGAGATTTCTCTTCCAGCTCACAGAGCCCTTGTGAGTTCACATGCCAGGCAGTCGTGGGGCAAATGAATTTGTACCTGTCAGCTGTCATCACCTGCCGTGCAGGAGTACTCCAGGGTACAAGGTTCTCTCCAGAGTGGGCTGCTGGATCTTTGGAATTTTTTTTAAACACTTTTTTTTTTTTGTATATATTTAGTAATCTTACTTGTGGTTTTTACCTCCATTCTCTCCTTGCCCCCAGCATTTTCCTTCCCTTCAAGTCCTCTCCCTCACTCTGTGCATTGCTACTATAAATTGCTTGGTATGAAAGGTCCTGTTTCTTACTTGAAGCCTCTGGATGCTATTAAGTAATTGGTGAAAAATCTTGTTTAAACATCACAACCCTACGTTATTTTTTTAAATTGCCCTTTGAGGTGGCTGAAATGCTACTGAAAGATTACTTTCCTTTAATATTGGACAAGGAACTTCATTAGGGGAAGGAAATAGTGCTCTTACTAGACTAATTCCAAATCACAAGTCATCTTTCTTTTAAAGAAGGGATGTGCTGTCTTATTCCCCCTGGTTGCTTCTCCATGAAAACCTGTTTCTTCTGCACTTTGCACATAACATTGTGTTTGATCAGGTAAAGGTCTGTCTTCTGTTTCTTTGCCATCTTTCTGATAGCAAATGAAGCTTTATCTTGTTATTTTGGCATGTGTATTAAGATTTTTCTTGAAAAGAAGATTTTTCTCTAATATAAATTGCTAAACAAAATGCGGACAGATGCAATCACAGCCTCTCAGTACATAAGCCAAGAAAAGTGAAGCAGAATGTGTATGGTAGGAAATGGATGCATCACCTCTTGCTTTTGTTGGTTTTAGTAGTCTCTGATGGCAGTTTGTGGGATATTGTGCAAAAGTCGAATGCACTGTAGACGTAACAACTAAAAGCTACTGAATTGAACAATCTTTTTAATAACTAGGAAGAGAAGCTTGAAATTACAATGGTTGCCTTAAGCAATTTTCATAGATCTTAATGAGCTTAGATCTGCCTTTATTTAGCCATTGCTTGTGTTCTGCCAAAGGTTTAAGGAAAGACAGAATGCTCAGTTGCAGAAAGTCTGTCCCTGTACATGAGGAACAAGAGTTTATTCTGACTGATGAAGCTGCCTTTGCAAGATCTTTTTTTTATTTAATCAGTAAAAGATTTCAGTTGAGAAAACAGGGAAAGCTTAAGAAATTCAGGATGCTTGTTCTCCTTTTCTAAGCTGGTGAATAAGAACTAGATCTAATGAGAGGCCAACATCTGGTAGCTCTAGATTTTGAAGGACAAGGCAATGTGAATTCAGTTTTAGATCATCAGCTACAGCTTACTTTTCTTTATGAAAGAGTTTGTTTTAAATGTTAAACATGTTTGGACTTAAATGCTTAGCATGGTAGATACAAAAATGAAGTAAAAAATTCTCAATGGATCATTACTTTTTGAATTTTCAGGCATTATGATTCAAATGAGAAAATGTCTAATAAAAGTCATTAGCTGTTTATTAAAATCATAGAAAAGAAGAGAAATGTCAGCTGGATAAATACCTATGAAATGGAATAAATGTTTCAGCTGGAGATATTTTCTGCTAACCAGAGCTGCACTAAGACCAAATTGAGAGCAGATTATATTTGGTTGCAAATCAATATGGCTTTGTAGTTGCCAGCCACTGATCATCCTTTGTGACCTAGCGTGTAAATGTAAAACAAGATTCAAATTGGTAGCTTTCAATTACTTCTATTTAAATCCAGTCTCCTTTACCACTGAATGCTCTCTTGAATAAATAAATAAAAGCACATTTAGCTGCTGGCATGGCATTGCCCTGTTTTTTCCTGTATTTGCAATGGTTTGATACACAGATAAAGGAAACTCCCTCTGTGTGTTCATATATGAAGTCTCTAATGGAACAGTTGATCTCTTTTTTTTTTTTTCCCTTCCCTTCCTCTCTCTCATCTTCAATACCCTTGCCTCAAATGGGGGCAAGTGAATTTTGAATTTCTTATGTTTTAAATACTTCTCAAAGCATGTGAGGCTGAAGATATCTCTGAACATAAGTGCACCTGGCGTCTTATTTTCCTTTATTCTATATTGTTGATGCAAACTTCAAGAGCCATAAAGAGGCTTTTCCTATTTTACTCCTGGTCACATTTTTGGCACTACAGATTTGAACACTAAAATTAATTATGGCCTTAGAGACAGTCCAACAGTGAAATAGCTTGTAATTTATTTGAACTCTGAAATTCCACAGGTTAAAGTTGTGTAAAACTTTCCAATAGTTTATTTATATATTATTTTAAGAAAAAGAACCTTAATTATGAGTCTGGTTGCTCAATAAAAAAGAATAGCTATCTGGCTAATTACTGCTGTGCTCTAGATCATTAATTTTCTTCTTAATGACAGTAGGATTTTTTCCATTTTCCCCTTTAAAACCTTTTCAATTATATAACAAATGTGCTTGATTTATGGGGACACTCTCTAGGATTTTATGCCCCAAGACAAGCACGTCATGAAATAGCTGGAGGTTGGTGAAGAACCTCAGTTGGATTAAAGGCCTGCAAGTACTGACAGGAGTGGGAGTTGAGCATTTGGATGCAGGCCTGTACAGAGGCACGTGGACAGCTCTGTTCTCAGCTACTCCCACTTTAAGGAGTTGTTTTGCTTTGCTCTCACCTAGAAATTCAGACTTTCCCTATGGAACACACAGCCCTGGGTATGTGGAGAGGTTGCTCCTAAGGTCTGGTTTTCCCAAAACCTGAACATTTTTTTTTGTGGAAAAATGATTGCACTCTTGTACTAAATGTGGGGATTTAAAAAAATGGCTTCTTAAAAAATCATTTTTGCTTTAGGTGTGTCACAAAGTCTCAGGGTTCCTGGAAGTGCACATTTTCTACGTGGCACAGTTATGAAACACAGCTGGGCCTCCATTTGTCTGTTTGGGGACCCAGACCTGCTCTATCAACTTGGTTTCAAGTTGCTTGAGAAGTGCAGGACAGTCTGTATTCCAAGATTTCCTGACAAATGTGTGAAGTTCAGAGCTCTTACCAGGCTGGCTGCTAACTGGCCAGGAAGTCCCTAACACTGTGGCTGGAAAAGAATAAAGAAAACATAAGGATGCTAAATTTTGGTTATGGGAGGCTGTTCAGCATTTAAAGTCCTGGTGTCTGAGAACATGGGGTGGCATTTGCAGCTGATGTTTGCCTGGCAGTGAAGGACCTAGCATAATAAATAGTTGGCTAAGTAGTAAGAGTTCACCGGGCAGTTAATGCTGATTTTTAGGATTTTTATGGACTTCAGGCCTCTTGAAACTGAGACATAAGAAGGTGTTTGTAGGAGTAGATGGATTTGGGGGGCTTTGAGGTCCTGCTTATGTGTTTGAGAATCATGGAATCCTAGATTTCTTTGAACAGAAATGGCCAGTGAGATGAAGAGATGAATGGGATGTAAAGTATGTGAGAATTTCCCTTTGCTTCCAACTTGCACTGGACTGATGAACTGGGTTCATTGAACCCTCTGTTTTAACCAGTCCTTGAAGGGTTATAAAGCAGAGGTGGACTGAAAAAACACTTGAGAACATTCGGCTTGGCAATGCCTTCATCCTCAACAGCTGATTGTGATGCCTGGAGCCAGTTACTGTAGGGATGAGCAGATAAACCTGATGTGTACTGAAACCTGGAAATTAGGTTTAATTAAACAGTGTAATAATTTATTGATGTGGTAGATTCCTTGTAAGTTAGACTTTTCATCAAGATTGGTCCATTCAGTTTCACTCACATACTCTCTCTCCTAAAAACTGTTGGAAGAATTGTTCTCTGGAAAATGAAGTCACTTGTGCTGCTAAGGAGGACTAAGAAGGAGATCCTCCAGGGCTCCACCTCTCAGCCCATGTGTGCTGCTCAGCAGCTTCTCACATCTGTCGGTGCTCTGGCTCCCTGATCAGTACTACAGGATCCCTTTCACGATGGATGGCACTGGGGCAGCTCTTCATGCTAAAGAATTCCTTTGAATTGTGATGCAGAGCTATAGCTAAAACCAAGTAACTCTTCCCTTTGTATTATCTGTGCCACTCATGACACAAAAAATGTCACTGATTTGTTTGCTGCCATAAAAATTTTCTTACTATCTCTTTCAGCTGCTTAGGCCAGCAGCTAGCATGCTCCAAGGTTAGTGATGAATTAGGTTGAAATTGCCAAGGGGTGTCTTTCTGCACTGACTTGAAGATGTATGAGGCTCGCTCTCCTTTGTTCTTCCTTCATTCTGCCTTAGCCATACCTGCATTGTGCCCTGTCAGCATTTTTTGCTTGGGAATGGCTGGGTGGACTTTGCTCTGTTAGCCTTTTTTTTTTTTTTGCATCTTTTTTATTCAAAGGAGGTGTTCAGCGCGTCTATTTGGCAAAAATTGGTTGAGAATTTGCTGGTAATAAGCGCAGAGGAGGGGAAGGAAAGGACACTTGGAGCCTGCACTCAGTCTCCCGGCAGTGCCCCCTTCCTGCCCTGGACGAGGTCTTTTGCTTGTCCCTGTGCTGGGTCAGCCCCTGGAGCACAAGTGCTCAGGAGCCGCAGTGGCAGGGTGGCTGTCTGTCTGTCTGTCTCCGGGATCATGTGGCAAAGGGGCCGTGCCTGCGGCGAGAGCGGCTCCCCCCGTCACAGCGAGGAGTCACAGGACACCGCCGGGGGTAGCTCCAGCTGGTATGCACTGGTACTAATATAATCCCGCAGGACTGTATCCATGGGACACAAGTGTGACATGGGAGGTATTTAAGGAGACACACCTGTTCTAGGCACAGGCTGGGTATTGCATGCCTTGGAAATGGAAGGTTTTGGTGGAGCAGGAAACACTCTCATTTTATCCTCAGGAGGGCTTTGCTTTCTTCTTTCTTCCTGGTTGCACATTATTTTATAATTCCCTAATATTAGGCAGTCCTGTAGCTTGTTAGCACCGGGCTGTTTCAAAGGCCAGGCTGGTGTTTGCAGGAGAGAACAGCCTCTGGTCTGAGTGATGGTTTGGGTGTAACTGCTCCCAAGAAAGGGCAGAGAATTCAGAGAATGTCATCTATGTGTGGGGTTGGGTTTTTCAGTCCTTTAGATAATTTAGATTTTGTGTTGTGTTTACCAGTATTTTTATTATAAGGCCTCTGTCTTGCAATTCAGAGCAGTAAATCACATAAAAGTTGTACCATCTTACAAATTTTGTTCAAAAATATTTTGTCACTTTGGTTTGAAATCTGAGTGTATTTCCCTCTCTTCTTCCCATCTGCCCCCATCCCAAAAATTACTGTGAAACAGTTACTCTCCATAAGAAGCAGCAAGTAAATACAAATTAATCTCATGGTTGCATAGCATAAAGAATTAAACTGCTGAGATTATTATCTCTCTTTTTAAAGTTTATCTGACGCTTGTTTGGCAGAAGATAGGTTCTGGGTTTTTTGCTATTGAAAAGGAGATGTATTAAGATAAAGGAAAAAGAAATTGCAGGGTCTGTCATATGACTTGATTCCATCTGTCTGTCATGTCTTTCAAGAAGAATGGAATTTTTCTCTCAAATTTGATGTGCCTTTTTTTGATGTTCATGTGAAATCTCCTAGTTTGCCTTAGTCTCATTCCACATGGCCCTTCTTTCCATGGATTCCTGCTCTTGGTGAGGTGTTAAGTGCTTGTTGGTTTGGGACAGCTTCCAGGACTGGGGCCAAGGCTTCTCCTACATTTGATTGATTGTTGTGTGGAAATAGTAGCAGCTGAGGAGTCTTTCCCTCCCATCCTTTTTTTTAAATAAGATTTTCATGTAAACATCCAGCATGTCAATTGTCTGCAGAACTAAAGTAATGGCTGGTGGAAATAAGGAGGAGTGTTGTGCTCTAGGACCTGGTTAGTTTGGGCAGTGAGGTATTTTGGGGGGAAGGTGGTAATTCTTTTCTGTAACAGCTTTGCACTCAGTGTGGTTGTCTGGAATAACCAGTCCCTGAGTGGACAACAGATTCTCCTTCTCAGAAATTGAAGGTTGTTGGCAGGGGAGAAGATCCTGGGAACGGAGATCCCTCAGCTCCAGCCACACACTTGGCCCATGGGGTCATTGACCCTTATGACAAGGAGGTATAAATATGTATCTTTTTAATCCTAACCTGAAAGAGGACTGCAGCTGTAGGCTGGTGTTCAATTTGACCAGATCCAAACCCCCAAATAGTTTTCCTCCCTTGTGGGCAGACACATTTTTGTACATATGAATGTATAAATATCTTTGATTATGCTACTGAAAAGCAGAATATCTTGTTGTAAGGAAAGAATCATCTCTCTCTAGCTGTGGTGCCTCCCAGGCTGGCTTTGGGCCTCTGCAAATCACATTTTGCTGCATAGCCTAAGGTAGACACAGCCTCGCTATCCCTGCTGGCTGGTAGTAGTAGGCTCTCCCTCACCTCTGTTCCTACTGGATTCTCCCAAAGTTAATAGATGCACAAACGAAAACTGAAGATATTTATTCTGGGTTGTTTTGGGATTTTTTTTTGGTTGTTTTTTTTTGGGGGGGGGGGGTGGGGGGGGGTTTGGTTTAGTGGTGTTTTTTTGTTCCTTAACTGCACCGTGCAAAATGTCCTGGCTGAGTTGTTTCCAAATACTGGCATCTCCAGGGAAGGGGTTATAAATTGCTAATTTAAAGCCTGCAACAGGATAATTAACTAACCAGTTTGATGTAAATGGCTTAATGGGGCTTTACTAGCCCCTTTGAACTTAAATAGCACTAAAAAGTAAACTGTAAATACCTTCAAGGAACGCAGTGGCATGTTTAAATGTGGGGCTGCTTGGCTGTAAGGACCAAGCCTGCTCGACTTGCCAGGAATCCACTGGCCTGTGTGACAGCAAACATGTCAAAGGGGTGAGGGGACCAACTAGGCACCCCTTGGGGAAGGCTCTGCAACTACCTTCGTTCTCAGGAAGCACACACACTGATATATCAGGCTTTCAAACCTGTCCTGCCTGCTTTGGAAAATTTAAATCACAACCTCAGTTTGAATGCAACTGTAATGAATTTCATCAGGATTGAAGGAAAAAAAAGAAACCAAAACAATAGAAAACCCAAAACCCTGAGGGGGAGGCAGCCACTAGAGTCCACCCTAATTTTCCTGCAGTTCTATTTGCATTAAGGCCTTTTGGCAAGTCCAGGCAGAAACACTACACTTTCTTTCAGAAGACCTCATTACCCACTGAGTTTGTTGAGACAAGGTACTGCAGCCCTGCAGCAGATTCCAGTTTCTGATGCATTTGGGGGACTTTGGGGAGAACCTCCAGATTTTCATTCTTGCTGGGCTGTTACAAAATTCCAAGGGAGGAAGTCAACAACAATTGATCACCTAGAAATGAAGGTTATTACAAAGTGGAAGCATCTTGTGTAATTAGGCATTGATCTTACTTCTGACTATGGAAACTGGGGTGTTGGAGGGGAGAATTTCAGGCCCACAGGAATATTCCCTTGAATTTCTTCCTGGTTCCAGTGCTGCTCTGCTCTGCCTTCTCACTGTGCATGCCCCACACTGTCAACAATTCCAAGAACCTTTTCTTCATTGTTCCTCTGTCTCACAATCATCTTTCACCTACTGCCAGCAGCCTTCCTGGATACCAGAGGATGTTTTGGGGGTTGAAGCACAATCCTCAGTTACTGCTGTGACCTTTGACACATAGGATTTGGCTCTACAGCCAGCTTTGTTCATGAGTGGTCCTGATCCTTGCCTGTGCTTTGCTGCCTGCTTGTTGTGCTGCCCTGAAGATCATGGGGCTTGTAAGGCTGAGCCAGACCAGGGCTGATGCAGAAAGAGGGCAAAACCTGACCTTTAAGGTGGTGGCTGTGACTTGGATGCCCTAAAACAGATCATGATGCCTCATCCTCTGTAATGATGGCTCTGTTTTTGTGTGATTTGGTTGGGATTCTTTTCCACCTGGTAAATAATGTATCATTGACAATGTTAATGCTGTCCTTTAAAAAAGTGGCATAAAAGCACTGAAATCTGTTGTAGAGGGCCATGATGCAGAAGTGCTACATCTTATTTTAAAAGCTGTGTCTGCCAGGGGATTCAGCACTGCACACTAATTATTCAGGTGTCTGTTGTATGCAGGGATCAAAATGCTCTGCTGTGGCCTTTAGAAGAGTTAATAACATGGCACTTTGCTCTTACATGCTGACTGAAGCAGTTGGCACCATGGCACTACCTGCTTGCTGTGTGTGGGTTGGGAGCACAGCACAGGATTAATTTGGGGTTGTGTTGGCAAGGATCTGTCAGCAGAGCTTGCCCAGCTGCCTGTGCTGTGCTGCAGCTGTTAATGCTTTACTTTTATAAGCACTGACCTAGAGTACATTTTAAAAAATTCAAAATACTCACTGTTAGAGAGAGACACTTGCAAGCAGAAGAGCTCTGTACACACAGTGTTCATGGCTGGAGACTCCCTTCAAGGAACACCACAACACCTCAGCCTGCCAGCTTTGCTATCTTGGCATCTGACTGGGAAATGCAAATACTCAATCTTAATCCTTCATTCCCACACGCTGACATGTATCCAAGGGGAACTTCTGTGAATGTTGTCGTTATTTCCATATAACTTCAGCTGCTGCTTTGCTTCCCAGAACCTCCCCATCATGTGTCTCAGTGCAGTGTTTTCCAGGTCTTTTGGGTTTGTTTCTCTAATGGAAGGCAGGCTTTAGTGTGCACGTCCTTACCAGAAATCTGAGTAAGGGAGTTGAGGGCACCCTCAGTGAGCTCACAGGTGACACTAGGCTGGGTGGGAGTGTTGATCTGCTGGAGGGCAGGAAGGCTCTGCAAAGGGATGTGGACAGGCTGGATCCATGGGCTGAGGCCACTTGGATGAGGTTCAACAAGGTTGAAAGGATGTTGTAGCAAGATGAGGGTTGGTCTCTTCTCGCAGGTAACAAACAATAGAGCAAGAGCAAATGGCCTCAAGTTGCACCAGGGGAGATTTAGATTGGATATTAGGGAAAATTTTAAGGAAAGGGTCATCAAGCATTGGAACAGGCTGCTCAAGGAAATGGTGGAATTGCCATCCCTGGAGATTATCCAAAGGATGTGTAGATGTGGCACTTGAGGACACAGGTGAGAGGTGGACTTGGCAGTGATGGGTTAATGGTTGGACTTGATTTTAGAGGTCTTCTCCAGCATAAGTGATTCTATGTGGAGAAGAGGAACAAACCCTGTGATTGGAGCATGTGGGGTTGTTTTTATAAGGCTTTTCTTTCTATTCCCCTTCAAAAAAACCCTTCCACAGATTTTTAGGTTCCTCACTAAATCCTTTAAATTATACAATAACAAAAAAAACCCCTTCTAATACACATTTTGTTTTGAAACCCACTAAACCTGACAACTAACTCTATTTGGTTTGTTGGCTTAAGAATCACAGGAAAAACATAGGTAAAAGGCCTGGGCCAAGACTCTGGACTCTTATCACTAGAGAAAGAACAAATGATGTGTAACAGTGTTTTCCTGACCTATCTTCTGTTTCAAGAAAGATGAAAAATTTCATCTGGCTATTGCTAACATTAGAAAGTTTGTGCAAAAATTGAAACATAATGAAGACAAATTTTAAAGTGGTGTCTGCTACAGTTCCTGGGTGTGTTCTCTCAATTGCCCTCTGCTTAGAGAGCAGCTGAAAAATCCCAAGTCCTTTTCCAGCATGTCAAAACCAGCTTTTTCAAAGGATTCAGTAGCTGTGCCAAAGCACCTTGCCTATTTGTAAGCAAATGCATAGGGTTGGGACTGTCTCTGCCAGGGCCAGCATCTACACATGCAGCTGGCTCTTTTAAATCAATTTGATGAATTACTATATGCCTCCTAATTTTTCAACAGGCAAGTCCCTGCTATTTCTTGCCTGCACAAGATTAAACGGGCTTTCACATTACATACCCTGTTACAAGACTTTGATTGTCTGGAGAAGGTCTGAGTGTGCAGTGACTGCTCCTGCAAGGGTCTGGGGATTTGGCATTACTATCAGACTTCTTACATGAGGTTGCAGAGAAAGCAGGTGTGTGAAAGCCATGTTAGCATCTGTGATGGAGGATAATTTGTGATAAGAAGGATGTCACCTATGTGACTTATTCAAGTTCTTCAGAAGCATTGACTTGTTTGGTTTGGGATTTTGAGATGGTTTTCCTGCTCAAAAAACATATTCTTTGAGTGAAGTGCCTGCCAAGAAAATGCCTGGAGAAGGGAATAAATTAACCCAAGGTGGACTGACTTGGTGGATCAGGGAAAGCTGGATGGCATCAGAACATCCCTATGGCTGCTGAGGCACGAGCCTCAGGATGTGTGTGTTTCCAAGCACCTGCACTGTGGTGTACAAATGCCATAATTTATTCAGCCCTTCTCTGTGACAGAACTGCATGTGGCTGAATAATGTGCAGCCAGGAGCTGAAAGCAGCTGGATCCTAGATACAGGTGTTTGGGAATGCACACTGCCAAGAGAGAGGCTTTAGTCCAAATGTATCCTCACTAAGAGTACTTTCTGCATCCTCTGGGCATCTCTTGATGCTATGGTATCACTGGGCTCTGCTGGAAGTGGTAAGGATGGAAGAATTTTACTTTTTCCTTCCACTCTAAGGTGTGGTATCAATGTGTTGTGGCTGTGAGCAGAAGTTTGTACATGTATTACTCTGATCCTATTTATATAGGTATAAAACTGCTCTGTTGTTTCATCTGTTGTTAGGGAAGTTCCAGCCTCTCTGGCTGTTTTTAGGTATTGGTTCTGCTTGGCTTTTTGGTTGTTTTTTTTCTTCCTTTAACCACTTTCCTTGTTGAGAGGGGAGAACTCCTGGGAAGTGATCCATCAAAGTTTTAAAATAACCCTTTAGTGTGGGTTTGGTTTTGGTTTTGTTTTTTTTTTTTAGCTCTTGCTCAAACTTTTAAATATGTGACTTGTCTCTGTGAATTCTGAGTGCCTCTGAAACCTGCCAGCCAAGCCTGAATCTTGCAGGAGGTGTGGCCACATTTGTGTTCTCAGAGCTCTCTGGCACAGACACCTGGTACACCTGTGTCTCCTGCTAGTTTCAGTACTGTCATAACTTCACCCCTCATGCCTGTTTCTCTTGTACCTCCTGTTTTTCCCAAGGTTATCTTCTAAAAATAGAACCTGTTACAGATTTTCACTCTCCCACACCCACCTCGAGGACAATAATTACCAATGAGATGGTTTTAATAATGCTGAAAGGAGGAGGGTGATGCATTCTGCTCTGCTCTTTGAGGCATTTTTTTTTTCTGGCAGGGAAAAAAATGCACAAATTGCTTAGTAATTTCCTTAGGTGACAAATGTAAAGTGAGTAGCTTTTGAAATGCTTAAGCTTGAGTATTTAAACATTTGATAAATCATGGGTTATCTGCAGAATAAAATTATGATGTTTTGGCACCAACAGAATTCGATGCAAAAGTCTCAATCTGAATAGAAAATCTTTTAATTTCCTTAATTGTTGTTAAACTGGTGGAGATAGCTGTAGTATCTGTGGCATTCGCCTGTCCAGAAACCAAAGCCATGCTCAACCCAGGCAAGCAGAGATGCTTTGGTTGATGCAGTTATCAGTCAGCAGCCGGAAATGAAAACATTTAGAGCATTCATAAGACAGAAAAAACTTCTCTAAAATGAAGAAAAAAAAAAACAACCTACATGAAAGCATGTAAGGGTTTGAGTGGATGATGCTGAATTTACTGTCCTCTAAACTATGCCTGCAGCAACCTAGAGTTTATTGTCATATAAACCAAGAGAAATAAAAGGGAAGCTGTCTCTATAGGCTACATGATGGAACTGGTGAGCAGCTGCTCCGATAGTTGGGTGCTCTGTGTGTGTGATAATTGCCTACAGATAGAAATGCTGTGTAGAGGAATCATGCTGGCACACTGACACAGGCTGGCAAACGAAACTGTTTGGTGGAAGGATAAGAATCTACTACAGATCTTTAAAATCACCCTCATTGTGACCATCTCATGATCAAACATTACTTTCTTCCTGTGAGTATAAGCACAGTACATTTCCCAAATGATCTCTTAAAATAAAACCAGATTGGTGCATAAGAGACTAAGTCAGCACAACCAGTCAATCTACAGTGCTATTACCCAGAGCTCAGAATGAAATGGAAACAGTGATGGTACTTCAGGTTTTACAGCCACCTCTGTGCTTGACTTTGGCAATAATTTATTACCACTAATATTGTGCTTTGTAAACTTATACAGTGCTTTATGAAGTAAGACATGTTTCCTATTTTAAAGATCTTATAATCTTGTGGGCTGATAAGGGGTGCAGATTATCCCTTGGATGTTCATAAATAGCATTAGCACTAAGAGTTGTATTAGCGCTGGGTCCTTCCAAGCCTGTGGCTCTTTCTTTTTCTTAACATTTCCCTAGTCAGGTGCTGAAATAAGGATTTCTATACCATGATGTTCCAGGCTGGAATAATGTGGGCAATCTTTGGTTTTGCTTGTAGTGAAAGAGTAAAACCCAAGCAGAGTCCCAGCACAGTGGCTGTTGCTCTACATGGGTTTAATCCACAGCCTTTGCTCGCCTCTCTGAGGCCACAAATCTGGAGTTTGGAGGATGGCAGCAGAGAGCAGGCTCGGGAGGTTTGTGTGTGTGTGCTTGCGCGTGTTTTAAATAAACAAACAATGCAACAGCAACTTCAACAAATTGTGAGTGGTGCTAATTTGTTATAGTGCTGTCTTGCCTTCTGGCAGTGTTGATTTAGGAGAAGCTGAGCAGAGTGGAATGGATGCAGGGAGCTGCTGGTTCTCTTGCTCTGGGATGCGTATATGGTTCAGCAGAAAATACTTTTAAGGGTCCTGTCCTGAGGAGCTTTCAGATTACAGGGTAAAGCACATACACAGACTCTCAATCTCCTTTTCAAAACCAAATCTCAGGCAAAAGTACCTTCCCCCCTGCCTGGCTCCACCCCTTCTAGTTTTTTTTTAAATGAAGAGAAGTTTTAAGTCTTAATTCATGACAAAAGCCTATAATTTGTGTACTTTGAGGACTGCCAGGAAATTCTTGACCTTGACGAGAATAGCGTGTAGGGAAGGAAAAGAGGAAGATCCTGTGCTTTGGGCTGTAGCAAAGTTTTCAACACCCCATGACCTTGCTGGGCTGCCTTTCCTGGTGTGCCTGGGGCTGTAATCCCCCAGGCTGAGAAGCTGTCTTGTCAGGGAGGGCTGGCCAAATGTGCCTGACATATCTGCAGCCCTGGACCACTGCTGTGCAGGGCTGCAGGACAAAGCCAGCAGGATGGGAGCTTCGCTGGGAAGAGGTGGATTTTGGAAACATGCATAGTGACCTCCCTGCAGTCTGTGAGCTGAGTTTAAATAATGCTTGAAGTCTCAAGTGAAGAAGAGAGAGGAATAAAACAGTCAAAATAAGAAGTAGGGGTTGAGGAAAAGCAGCCAAAGAAATGAAGAATTCTGGAAGTGAGTAGATTCTGCTTTCCCATTAGGTCATCTTCAGCTTGGAGAGATTTGGATGCAATATAGGCAGTTTGCAGAACTTTGAGTCTGTTAGGCCTTCTGCTTTTACAAGCAATAGTGGCTTTCTGGCCTCCTCTCATTTGCCAAGTTCAGATGTGCTGAGACTTCTTGGTGGCTGCAAAGAACCAAAAATCAAGGGTTCAGGATGATGGGTTAAGCATCTGATTTGAAGGGATGTTTGGTAGGCAGTACAGTCTTAATACTGCCAGGACCAACTGTTATAGTGGTTTGCTTGAAAGACTTCACCAAAGTGAAACTTAAAACCAAATATTTCTTTGCTAAGTATAGGGCTGAGTATAATGTAAGTTTTTGGGGAAAAGCAAAGTGAAAAGACGTGGATAAGTGCTAAAAGTGCTGCATTTAAAGTATCATTTATATTAAGAACTGTTGCCAGAGCTGTAGATATAGGTAAAGGGAATGAGATTTTTTTTTTTTTTCTTATTGGAAAAAAAACAAGGCAGCAATGCTTATTTTGTGCTCACTGGTATCTGGCATATGGTGAGAGACATAAGACATTTTGGTCAAGATAGTTACTACACCCCTCAGCATGGAAACATGGTGTTACCTATTGCAAGCTCATGATATTAGCAGTATTGTGTATGCAGATGCTCCTGTGCAGACTGCTTCTTTCTGCGTTTGCTGAGTCCACATAAGAAATGAAAATAAACAGGCCAATTGGGAGGATCTTTATCAAACCTGCTCCCATTTTTCCTAGTACTCTGAGGCTTTGTTTGCTCTAACAAACCATGTAACTAAGGAGTCTGAGTCACAGTCACTAGTTCCAGCTGCCTGCCTCATCCCTGTCCTGGAGATCTCTCCCCAGTTGCAGGGACAGTGGAAAGGGTCATGCATTTGATCCAGTATTACTGCATTTCACAACCTGCTATCAGCTCGTACCTGTGGTGACTCAGAGCCCTAAAGCAGTGCTGCAGCAGGGAGTGTCCTGTAGGACAGTCTTGGTTGGAAGAGGGTCGTGACATTCCTCCTTCTCCGCAGTGCTGGGTGTGCTCCTGCCCCCAGAGTCGTGCTCAGCATGAGGCTGCCAACTCATGCACCCCCTGCCAAGTGGCCTACTTTACTGAAGGACGGGGCCCAAGGCTGACACTCTCTAGGATTAACTGGGAGGTAGCAACGATCCTTTAGTCATGTCCTAAATTCTTGCATTGTAAAGGGAGAATTCTGTACAAGCTCAGAGGTGGCTGGGAAACAGAAATTTTGCATACCAAAGGGGCCTTTGAGCTACTTCATTAAATATGTTGTTATTTTCGTGCAACAGGGAGTAAATAAATGAATTAAACGAGATTAGCATTGGACATTGGAGCTGCCTTTACTACTTACAATGCAGGTATAGCTAAAACTGAATTTGCTCAGTTGTTGTAGGAAGAGAAGAAGAGCCCAGAGTCTACTGCTGATCACTAAGTGGTCATGAGCTTCTGAAACTTTGTTTTGTGCCACTGCTCTATCCCTGAGATCAACTGTGCTCATATCCTGCAGATATGCAGGAATTTTTAGTGCTGGACTCTGGCTGACAAGATCTGCAATGTCCATGCCTCTCCCCTTCTCCTCCCAGTAGAGGTTTGGGTAGTCCTAGTCTCCTATGTGTCAGCAGTGACAATAAATACACAATATACAAGCACTCTGTTTAGGAGTTAGCAGGAAGCTTCATTTCTGACTGCACTAAGTTGTTGTAACAGTAGGAAATACCTTTGGTTGAAGCAGTTCTCTGCTAAACTCTGCTCTAGAAGGGAAATACAACTATGGAGAAGAGCTCTTGCTTCACAGTAGAAAGAAGCAAATTGATGTAATCTGGGTGGGAAAAACCTCGTCTTTGAGTTGCTGTTCAAGAAATACCTTTATGCAGCATTCAGCCTGTGTTAAACTGAGAACTGCTGGTATTGCTGAGGGTTTTGCAGAGTTGTGATGCTGGGAGAAGCAGCCAGACTTCAGGTTGCTTTAATGCTGTGCAGAGCGTGATCTTCTGGAGAGGGGGGAGCTCCAAATTCCTGGGGCTCTGGCCCATTGTGCTTCAAGTGTGCTAGTTAACTGTGAGTTGGTCTGTTCATGCTGGCAGTGGTCTGTTCAGACTAGTTCAGCGAATGCTCGTGGCTCAGCACAGCCCAGGTCAGTAGGCAAACAGTTGCTTACATTTCACTTCTTCATTGTATTGACAAGATTTAAAAATCTTCAGCCTGCAGCAGTCAAAACAGGGTGATCTGAATACAAAAGATCTATTAGTTCAGTGTGAAAGGGAATTGTTTACAGAGTTGTGGGGATAAGTATGCAGGTGGGAATGATGGGAACACTGTCCTGGGCCTAACACCAGTAGATATTCAGGAAGAATGAACCATCTTCTTATACTCTGTCCTTTTCATGACAACCTGGTCCATTTCTCAGGCCTGTGTCCTGCTTTATGCTCTCATTCAACATGAAGTATTATAGATATTTTTCATTTGGCCTTTTATCTTTTAAGGTTGATAATCAATAGTATTCTCACTTTTTAAATGTAAGATGTCTATCTTCAGAAACACAGCTGGAGACATGCAGCCATCAATGTGATAAGAGCTATGCACATGTTTCCCTTCACCATGAGGGTCGAAAAACCTATGTTAAATCCCTGTCAGGTTGCAGGCTTATTTCTGTACTGGTTTTTGGTGGGTTTGGGCTTTTTGTGTTTTGTTTTGTTTATTTTCACTGGGGCAGCATCATTACTTGTAGAAAGGAACCTGTACTTAGCATCTGCCCTGAGACCCCTCCATGATAATCCTGCTGGAGCTGATTAGAGGAACTCTGTGGAAAGGATATGCACTGTAGAGGATACAACCAGCTTGTCAAACCTAGGGTAGCTGTGATACGTGCCTTTCCCTGACATGGAAAAGATGATGTTGCTTTTTCCTTTGGCAGGGGAGGGTGGAATTATAGATCTTAAGTTTTGCGATGCTCATACAAGCTGCAGTTCACCATGAATCAACTTGATCTCCAGTCTCCAAGAATGGAGATTAAATTATCAGTGAAGCATCCTTATAAATAGGAGAGGGTATACAGTGTCTTCTTCTCTCTGCCTTACACCAAAGTATCTGGCCTGGCCCAATGCCATAACATCTCTAGAAGATATTTTCAAAGGCTTGGGAAGTGGGACAGGGTAACAGGGACAACACAGCAGATCAGGTTTGAAGAGTTTCTTCTGCTGCCTGTACTGTGTCAGGAATGAGACATGAAGCTCTGGCACCAGGCTGCTCTTGTCACAGAGGCATTTCTAAAATGGTGATGATATTTCACTGCCTGAATTTTGGGGCAGAAGGAAGCTGGTGCAGACATCCTGGGATCTGCTGGTTTTGGATACATGTGAACTGGTCCCCCTGAAGCTCAGTGCTGTTGGGAGTCATGAACGCAAATGACCAAGGAGCATCAGTAAGAAACTTGCAGAGTCTTTCTGTTCTGCTTCCGTCACAGTTCAACAGCTGTGGGGAGATGGGTGGAGGGGAGGTTGCTCTAGCAGTTACATATTTAAGGCAGGTGGCTGTTTTAAAATGTACGTTTCAATTTTGATTGCAGTATTTTAATTGCATTTAACAGCGTCCCTGCTGGTTCTCCATTCTGCATCCGTGCAGCCACGTTCTATTGATGGCCTGTTGTGATTTCAATGGAACATCATGGGATGTACCTGGCACGTCGGGCAGCACTGGATGGAGGTGCCTTTAGCCCAATGTACCTGGCATGGTAAGCGGCAACCAAGCGGTTAATCTGCATTCTACTGCTCATAGTTTCAGCTTGTATAGCAAGGTGTTCCTGCTTTGCTGCAGCCTTGCACTAACTGGAAATCACTTTGCTCTCCTGATTTTAGTGCTTTCATGCACACAGGGACCCTACCCTTTTCACCTATGGAGATTTCCTTTCGCTGGGAAGTTTGCCATGCAGTAGACAAGGGCTTAGACATGTCAGGCTCTCCTTGCTATTCTAGAACATGAGAGAAGGGACTGGGAAATTATCTCACTCTTTTTTTTTTCTCTCCTTTTTGGGCCAGGAGCTGGTAGCAGTTGAGCAGGTATTGCCCACGTCCCAAATATCCAAACGTTGCCGCACAGAGGTACCAGACAGGTGCTCATGTCCTTAAGCAAAGCTGTGCCATTTCTGCGGAGTCCTGCAAGAGCTGCCTCAGGGAGTGGAGGGCAGTTCTGCCTGGCACTAATTGGAATGTAACAAACTAAACAAGGGCCACTTTCAGTTTGCTGATGTGGTATCCTCTGCAAAATGATCCGCCATCCTCCATTTTCCTTCTCTTTTCCATGCCCATACCCTCAAAAATCAGCTGCACATCCTGCTCTGTCCTGCATGTTTTCTCTCCCTCCCCTAGCTCTGCAGACCTCTGCCCGAGTAACTTCACGTGTGGATCTTAGCTATTTTAAAGTGCTAAATATTTGTGTGAGAAAAACAAGGGTGCTGCATCCTGTTTTCTGCTTGAGCCTTTTACACAGAGCTTTTGCTGCTCCACTGCGAATGATGAAAATGCATGTTTGTGCCTCAGCTTCTGAATTCTGCTGTCTGACTGCTCGAAGGGGCTGGGGATAGGGAACCATTTGGACTAACACAGTTCCAGCACTTCTCCCCATGCTTCTGCTGTTCTAGAATGTGAATACCTTTAAAAGTCATGGGCTAATGACCTGCCAAATGCAACTCCTGGGGGCAGGTTAGTGGACGTGAACCACCCACTACACTGACACCTCTGAGGGTCCTGGTTCTATTGGGATGTGGGGAAAGGAAGATCAGACGAGCCAGTGAGGAACAGGAAAGCTCTCTTCCCAGTGGGGTTGTTAGGTACTCAAAAAAAATTTGGTCCATCTGAAACGGAAGAGTGCAGAAGTCATCTGTTTCAGTTTCACTCGGTTCCAGTAGCAGCTGGACACAGCATTTTTAGTGTCATAAATTGGTGGGAGAGAGCAATGTAGGAAGCAGTGGATTTCATTTTGTCTTGTTCTTCTCCATGCTCACTGCTGCAGTGTCTGCTCAGTGCTTGGAAAGGTGGAGAAATAAGTAAGCAGGCCACTGTCTTTTCCTGGGTCTATTATAACATGCACAGTAGGCTGACGTTTTAACAGCATCTAATTTGATACATCACATCTAATCTGTTTGTTGGTTTTTATCTGCAGTACTGTTAGCTCACTGTTCAGGTGCTCGGTGTCTAGCCTTCTCATCCAGCCACAAATCCTCTACGTGAAATGAGTGATTCCTTAGATCTGTTTTTGATTGATTCTTTGCTTCACTGGTGTTGCTTCTTAAAAGGTAAACAATATTCATGTGCTGCAATCTATAACTCAGAGATGAAATCAAATAGCATCTCCTGCCAGAGGTTGCTAAGATAACACATTTAGCATTCATTCAGTAATTACTTTTAGGAGGAGATTTAGTAATATTAAAGAGAATCAAATCTGCAGTGAATATGTATATTTTATACTGTTGAAAGGGATGAAGAGATTTCTCTTCTCCTCTGTTTAGCAATTTCATTTTCTGTGATGTCCAGAGTCTTTGTGCAAATTGAGAGCAAATGAATTTTTGCCTGCTGTGTAGTGAGAGCAGCACAGCTCCAGGAGCAGCCTGTGTGTTGTGCACAGCCTTGCTGCCCAGGGGGTCACAGTGTGCCCCAGGCTGGGCACAGCAGCTCACAGTTACCCAGCTCCTGGGGCAATATTGCTTATTAAGATGCTGTCAGCTCTTAGCTTGCAAAGCTTTGTTTGATGTGTGGCATCTGCTTGCAGCATTACTGTATTCTGTGATTTGTGCCCTGTACTTCTCATGTCTTCGCATGTGCTGTGTCTCAGTGTCATGGGTATGGTGGAGGTAGTGGACAGCCTTAGTCTTGTTTCATTCCCTCCTTGCACGGGAGTATTTGAGCAGGTTCACTGCTCTGAAAAAAGTGTGTCTTGAATGTGAGGTAACCAACCTGAACCTGGGAAAAGACCATCACTGCTGCTATTTATCCAAAGACTGTGGCCCCAGTGAGACATCTGTGTATTCCTGAGGTCTGAGGGGTTGAGCTTTTTTACTAGAAATGCATCTGAGCCTTTTCTGAACCAGGCCTCCTCTGAACTGGGAATATGTTTTTTCTGGGTTTTTTTTGTTGTTGTTGTTTTTTTTGCAGAAAACAGAAAAGGAAGGGTTATTAAAAATGATACTGAAATACAAGAAGTATAAACCCACTGGTTTTTTTGGTTTGGTTTTTTTTGGGGTTTTTGTTTTTGGGGTTTTTTTTGTTTGTTTGTTTTTTGTGTTTTTTTTTAATGTTTTTTGTTTGTTTGTTTTGTTTTTGTTTTTTGTTTTTGTTTTGTTTTTTTTTTCTTTCTTTTTTTTTTTTTTAGGGCTTTGGAGGGTTGTGATGATGTTATTGAAGGCCTTTCTATAAGGCTGCACCTGCCATTTGTTTGGGCAGATAACTTTTAAACAGGATTTAAACTCACAGTTGTCCTTAGTCCCATGCTTTCAGGTAGAAGTGAGATTCTAGGAATGCAATAAGTTAAGGAATAATGCCTACTTCTCTTTTGCTAACAACTTTTCCAACACACCTTTCTTCCTCCACCTCTGAAATACATCATTGTCAAAGAAGGGTTTGTAACTGGCCACCCCTGGAGAATATCTGGACTGGATTTATTTTTGTTGAGGATTGCACAAGATACACAAGGCAGGTTGCTATAAGGCTTTTGTCAACAAAGGGATGTCAGCCAAAGGAGTGTTCTCTGAGCCATGCTCCTGTTCTGGTCAAAGCCCTTGCTGGGCAATTCTGAAAACATTTTAAACACAGTGCTCTAAGCTTGGTTGAAGGTTTTGCTGCCTTGATTAATTACATTCATTTTTTGGGGTTGTTAAATCCACGTTAGGCTTCAGCTAACAAATTCAAATTTGATAGGCAGGGTTTTACTGCTGACACCTGACCGCTGCTTTTAAAATCTACTGAAGGTAATAGCCTACCTTATACATATGTCCTACTGAACATGAACAGTTCTGTAAAATTTGACATGTGAGATAAACAGAGGTAGTTTAAACAACTTGTAGTATGCTAGTTTTAATGCTGCAGAACATACTGAAGTTTAATAATAACATTATCTTTCTCATTAATGTCAGTAGCAGAATTAAAATTCTAACTCTATTTCCAGGGCTTTCTCTGCAGGCTCATTACCTGGTTTCAATATCATTTAAGACAGAAAGAAAGAAAAAAGTAAAACAAAAAAAAGTAAATATTCTGCATTAATAGCTGTTGCAAGCTTTAAGGCTTAGACAACTCGTATACAGCAATTTCTAGACCTCTGCTTTAAGTGCCACATCAATGGGAAATAAGCCCACTTTTATCTCAGTAACTTATTATTATTATTATTACTACTGCTACTTTGTTTAGGCAGGAAATATTGGTTGTACTGTTTCTCTTCCCTTCCCATATTTGTCCTTTATGGAACACTTAAAAATCATACCCAGGGATTTTGTGTGTTACATGCATGGAAAAGCACCATTATGTAGTGAAATTGTAGTACTAGGCTGTTTCTTGCTATCTAGAGCAGGATATATTTATATAGAGAGATGCTGTTAAGTTGCAAGCCATGTTTTTGTCCTCCCCTATCGATGTATCTCAGTGACCCAGAAGTAAGGGCTCTTACTGGCCTGGCTAGATAAAAGTGGGTATTTTGTGCCTCTATGCTGCTGCTTCTTCCCCTTAATCAGCAATTCTGGAAGCAAGCCACTAGAACCAGACATGCTGCCTCTGTGTTGCAACTCTGATGTGACTAATGACATCAAAACTTGGTTTAAAGTGCTCAACACTGTCAGTGGAGATAGCCCCTGTCCTGTCATGTTTTTCTGATTCTGCAGGGTGAGTTTCTATTACAGAAACGCTATAGGTGGAACTAGCACCATGGCAAGCCTGTACTTCCTCCTTTTGGCTGCCACCCTTTCTAAAGCCATCGAGCAACATCCATGTGCACAAAGGCGCGCAGTGAATCCACCACCTTCTTGGGTTGCCATCCATTGTTGAAACAAAATTAAAAATGCAGAGCAGCCTTTTTAGCTGTGGGTCAGAGTGGTGAGCCAGAGGGATCTGTGTGGATGCTAAATTAGTTGCTGCTGCACTGAAGAGCCACCAAAAAATTCCAGCAAAACATAAGCAAACACCAGGCTGACCAGCCAAACAAGTGAAGAGCTGTGTCCTGTGGAAGAAGGGAGGCGCCTGCTTGGCAGATCTGTTGGGAAAAGTATCAGGGTAGTCAAGCAACAACACTGGAGGAAATACAGCATTTGTTTACTATTTTGTAGGTTTTTTTTCATAAAGCAAAACTTCTCTGTTGTGCAGAAATGGATGATGTAAATTTACCACCTTTCTTCCAAATGAAATCTTTCTATTTATCACCAGGTAGTAAGAATGAGGTTTGAGGGAAGCAATTTTTTATACTAACTGCATCACTCCTTATTTCTTTTTGTTGCATACCTATACTTGGAAAAGAGAACATAATGCAGTCTAATGCTTCATCATTTGAACTGTGATGGGACAGTGTGATAGCAAGACTCACAAACAACAAAAAAATTTAACTGATGATGATTTTAAGAGAAAACTTAAGCTCTTAATTTCTCTGTATTTATGGCTTGCTTCTCCTTCAATAAGAGAAATGTTTCAATAATATGATGAACTGGGAAAGAAAGAAAAGAAGTAGAGGGCTAAATGGTGATTGTTGTAAATTTGGTATTTAATTCCTACTTTTGAACATCAGAAACTATTTTAAATCAACTTTAACCGATAAATGCAAGTAGCAGCTGGCACTTTCAAATAAACATAAAATAAACCAACAAGGAAAAAAAATTAATACTGATCTTGGATTCCCAAATGCAGCCCCAGATTGATTTCTGGGTTTTATGGATTGTAATATTTACCAAATGTGCAACTGCAGTTAGTTCTGATATATCACAAACTGAGTGTTTCCTACAGTCCATACTACTTGGAAGGCCAATATAAACATCTAAACTAAAATACATCATAACTACTGTTTGTGAAATGCATGAACTATATTTTCCTCTTTTTACAGTATTTCAGGATAGAGAAACTGTGACTTTAAGATATGTTACTTGACTTTTTTTAAACAAAATTCTTTCAAAATTAAAGACAGAACAAAATTAACTTGAGTAAAATGTTTGAGATTTATGAAGACATTTGGTGACATTTAGCTTGCTCAGCATCCTGAATTTCACCCAGTTGAGGGTTGATTCTAACCCTACATGTCAATGGACTGGGACATGGACATTGCCAGGGCAGTGGTTTTTAAAGCAGCTTTTCATACTCTTAAGGAGGCTTCCCATTCGCACTTCAGTGTGGGTAATTCCATCTTTAATGGATTTAGTTGCTACATGTCATTTTCTCAACCCCAGAGCAGCTGGGTGTTATAAGATTTTGACATTTAACAGCCAAGAAACAAACTACACGTTAAAGCAGGGAAGCTGCAGCTTATGCTAATTATTTTACATGCTCAGATATGCAAATGACAGTGAAGTAGATGCTTCTCTTTTCTTCCTTTTTCTTGCTTCTCATCTTCCCTTCAAATCTGTGTCAGGAGAGAACAGCTTTCCCCTGTACCTGTTTTTTTCATACGGAATCTTTTGAATAGTGACTCCAGCCAACGATGATTGCTTTTGTAAAAAGATAATTACAAATCTGATTTTTGAAAGACCTGAATCAAGTCTTAGCATGAGAAATATTTCTCTCTGTATTCCCCGCAGGATCACAGCTTGCAGGGCTCAATGTACTCAGATCTCCCTAGTCAGTGTCAAGCTGAACATAGACTCCACTATGTTAAACCAGCCTATTAAATGTAACCCATTCTAGCGGAAACAGCAAGCTCACACCTCTCATCCTCCTGTTTTGCAGGTGGTAAGGTGAAGGTGAGAGGAAGAGAAGGTGGAGATGGAACTGCCAAATCATGCCAAACAACTGCTACTGCAGCTGAACCAGCAACGAGCCAAAGGTTTCCTCTGTGATGTGATCATTGTGGTAGAAAATGCCCTGTTTCGTGCCCATAAGAACATCCTGGCAGCCAGCAGCATGTATTTCAAATCCCTTGTCCTGCATGACAACCTGATAAACTTAGACACGGACATGGTGAACCCCACTGTGTTCCGGCAGATCTTGGACTTTATTTATACTGGTAAGCTCTTAACGACTGACCAGCCTGGTGAACAGAACTTTAATGCTCTCCTCACCGCAGCAAGCTACCTCCAACTGCACGACCTGGCAGCTCTCTGCAGAAAGAAGCTGAAGCGGAACGGCAAGTCCTTTGCTGGCAAGGCCGGTGGCCTTGGTGTTGGGAGATCTGCCAGAAGTCAGAGACTTTCCACTGCTTCAGTCATCCAAGCTCGCTATTCAGGGTCAAATGAGGGGTTGAAGGGCTCGCACTCAAAGGAGCTGTCAAAGGGAAAGCTCTCTGATGACGAGGTCTTCATCAGCAGCTCCAACCAAGAGAATTGTCACTCCTTAAGCAGGGGAACCAGCAAGAACGGCGGTGGGAGCAGCAGTGCGAATGGGAGCACCGGTGACCAGGAGCTAGGCCTTGACCTGTCCAAAAAAAGCCCCTCGCTCCCTGTTGCAGCCTCCCATGATGACACGCAGCACAGCGAAAGCCAGCACGGCTCTCCCCAATCTGCCTCAGCCCCTGCAGCCAACAGTGCCTCATCGTTTGACGAGTCTGGCGTCGGAGCCCCCCACAGCATGGCGGACAGCAGCGACCCCATGGAGATGGATCTGAGCGAGGAGTGCCACCACTCACTGACAGAGAGCAGCCAGCGCAAGGGCCTCCGGCACTCGTCCCGCAAGAAGGAGTGGATCAAGAAAGACAACGCCTTTGACCGAAAGGAAGGGGGCAAAGACAGGGACGAGGGTGAAGGGCTGCCCAACGGTATCCTGCTGGGGCCCTTGTCCAAGTCTGTGGAGAGGAGCCTGGCTGGGGCCTACGGGGCAGACCTGCCTTACCCATGTAAGGAGGAGGTAGAAAACGGTAAGGAGAACAGTGACGACAGTGGCCAGAGCGAGAGTGAGAGTGGCGGCCATACCAGTGCCAATTATGTCTACCGCCAGGAGGGGTTTGAGCCAGTGGCCTATGGTGACAACCTGTATGTCTGTATCCCCTGTGGAAAAGGCTTCCCGAGCTCGGAGCAGCTCAATGCCCACGTGGAAACGCACACCGAGGAAGACCTTTACATCAAGGAGGAAGGCACATACGGCAGCAAGGATGAAGCTGAGGATTTGTCCAACCCCAATCAGTCCTATGCTGCAGAGTCCCGGCCCTTCAAGTGTTCAGTGTGTGAGAAGAGCTACAAGGATCCAGCCACGCTGCGGCAGCACGAGAAGACTCACTGGCTGACACGGCCCTTCCCTTGCAACATCTGCGGCAAGATGTTCACGCAGCGGGGCACCATGACACGGCACATGCGCAGCCACTTGGGGCTCAAGCCCTTTGCTTGTGAGGAATGTGGGATGCGCTTTACCCGACAGTACCGACTAACAGAGCATATGCGTGTCCACTCAGGAGAAAAACCTTACGAATGTCAACTGTGTGGTGGGAAATTCACCCAGCAGCGCAATCTGATCAGCCACCTGCGAATGCATACCTCTCCCACATAAGCCAAAGACTCCAGAATGAGCTTCAAGCCCATCCGCAGTGATTTACCTTTCTGTAGACTTGCTGCTTAAAAAAAAAGAAAAAAGAAAAAAAAAAACAAAAAAGGGGGCAACTCCCCATACTCTGTTCAGTCATGAGAGGCCTAAACAAATGTAGCTTTAACATTTTAAAAAAAAGTTCATTTTTTTCCCTTTTTTTAAAAAAAGAAAGGTCCACAGCCAAGCTGATGCATTTAGTCCCAGTCTCCCTTCAAATTTTGATGACCTGGCAAGAAATAGCTCTTCTTTTTGCACACATCAACTTCATTGCCATATTGCTTATCTGGAGCAGGTAGGGGGACCTTGGGGAACTTTCACCCTCTGCTGGCTCCCTCCTCCCTGCTCTTTCTGTGTTCCTGTCACTGTACTCACCTCTTCTCTTAAAACCAAACTCAGTAGGGGTATTTCTTGCCATTAAAAAGAAAACAAAGTACACCTTTTCAGTGGCCTAAGTAGCTGTGAAATAACAGCATTCTCAAGTGCAGAAGCTGTGTCTGTGGACCATCTCACAGGGTTGGCAGCCCCTCCAGAGACTGTGGGCAAGCCACAGCAGTGGTGGAGCCCACTCCCATCCCCTGGGCTGGTGATGGTGGGGGGAGCAGCTCCCAGGGCTGCACCAGCCCTAGTACTTCACTTAAAGAAATGGTGAAATCTCCCTTACCATCCCTTCCCATTTCAGTTTTGATCTTTGTCCTTGGCACACATAACCACGTGCCACCTTCTCCCATAAAATACGCAAACCTCTTTTGCCTTACCCATGACTGAACAGGGACTGGATGCCCTGGGAATTTCTTTCAGTGAGCAGGGGGTCGTCTTTACTTTTCTAGTAGTTTCGTATGAATATTCTTTGCTTAGAGGTACTTGTTTTATTAAAGGAANTTTTTTGTGTGTGTGTATGTTTTTAGCTTTCCTCCCTCACTAAAGAGCAAGTCTGTGTGGACAGACTTGTTACCTTTGCTACCTCTTGAATTCATGAGAACAATAAGATGGTTAGTGAAAGATTAGGCATTTTTTTTCTTTTATTGTAAGTAATTAAATGTAAAAAAGTAGAAGCTAAATTAAAGTTAAGGGATTTTTACCACCCCATCCTTCCATCAAAAGTCAACTAGAGAAATGTTAAAGCAAAGCTTGGCCAAAGACAAAGAAAAAAATACACTGAGTTAGAGGCTGTGCTGGATGCTCAGACTGGCTCAATTTGCAGTCTCTTGGCTGTCTGTAGTCACTTTTAGATAAAAGCAGAAAACTTCTCTGAGCTTTTTGGGCCCTTTCCAGCTTTGTTTATTGAGTCTGGATACTATGGGGAGGGGAAAATGTCCCCCTCATCTTCCACTCCCCCAGCACATCTGGGTCAGTCTGTAAACACCTGGCAGGACAGAGGGTGAGGGCATAGCAGCCTATAATTTACTAGAATCCAGAGTGCAATAAGGTGGGGGAGAGGAGGAGAAAGCAAACCAAAGTGTTTCATATCCTCCCTTTTAGACAATTTAACACACGCACACAAAAAAAAAAAAAAAAGAAAAAGAAAAAATGAAAAGAAAAAGAAACAAAATGTTCTTGCAACATCTGCCTAAGACATCACAGCCAACAGCTGCTATTGGTTTAGGACAGAAGACAGAGAACTTTGCCCACCAATTTTTGGCCCCCTTGACTTTGTTGGCGTGACCTTGTGGAAAGCTATGGCTTATTTCAAGCCTCCCGTGACTGTGGTGGTAAAAATTCACAGCCAGTAGAATCATCCCTTCTGAAATGACTAAGGTTTACACTTGCATTTTTTCATTTGTCGGTTTTTGGTGTTTCTTTTTTTTTTCCACTCAAACCAGTATAGTCTGTATGCGTAAGTTTTACCAAACCTCACGTTTTGTCTTTTTTTAAAAAAAAACAAAACAAAACAAACAATTTTTTTAAAGTTTTGACCAAAAAAGAAAAGAAAAAAAAAGTGAGCATGTTTGACTAAAACAGAGAAATATAAGCTTCATTTTCTATTGGGGTTTTTTTGCTTGGTTGGATTTTTTTTTTTTTTTTTTTTTTTTCCAGGTAGCCTAGTCCATGAGAAGTTTTTGGGTCAATTGAATGAACTGAGGAAACTGGAATCCAGGCTCCAAGCAATAGACAACCCAAAGGCGCTGAGCCTTGGCCTGGTGTCACATTACAGGGAACACTCGCCCCCCTCCAGCCGCTCCCGTGTGCTTCTCCCAGTGCCATTGTCCGCTTGCTCCCGGACGCCTCCGAGGCTGGAGCGCGGGAGGGGTGCATGGACTTTTGGTTTTGTCTAATTGTGCTGAGACGCGCTGTTTTCTTTTTGGGGGTTAAGTGGGCTTTTAGCATCTTTAGCACTTCCACATTTTTGAATAGACATTGAATTATTTTCTCCTTGATTTCTTGTCGACTCCCCCGAGAATGTCCCCAGAACAGTCTTCGGGGAGGACAGAGAAGGCCGTGTCATCTACCTGGCTCTCAGAGCGAATCTGAGCAGAGCAGGGACAGCAGTGCAAGATGAGTTCCTCGGCACTTTCACCCGCCTTTACCTCCCTTGCAGCCACCCAAGGCGGAGCTGACCCCGCTCCGGGTCCCCTTGGAGCCGCCCGGCCACGGCCCCACTCCCAGAGCAGGGTTTATGTCCCTTCGCGAGGGATCCGGCTGGGATGGGCCCTGGCCGTGCCAAAGGGTTTGGATGCGGCTCTGGCCCTGCAGTGGCGCTGGGGACGGCAGGCTGGAGCTGCCAGAAGCCATCTTGGGACAGCGGCTCGGGCCGGGACCGAGGGAGCCGAGCCCCAAGGCTCCTCAGCAGGCAAACCCCTGCTCCCCTCTCTTAATTCCATTTTACATGTAGGTAGTGTAGCCTCTCCCCCTGCCCCAGGCCCCCTCTTCATTTGTTTCTTAAGCCTTGAGAATTACGTTGAACTTTCAGGACCCAATGCTATTTTTTAAAAATTATTTTTGGAGCATCTTTTTTTTTTTTTTTAAATCCCCTCCCCAGCACTTAAACAGTACGACATAAAGTCTGTGTACAGCAAGAGTATTGTACAAAAGGAAATTATGTTCTTTTTTCAAATAGCTGTGTAAAGTTGTGTTCCATAGACTGAGTATAAACAACGTTTTCCAAATTGTGACAGTAATAATGAATTACTAATAATACTCAAAACTTCAGGGACTGTTTCAGGCCTTCTTGGGGCCTAAACACTCAACTGCATTTGTACGACATAGTATTGTATCAACATTTTTCTGTATTTTAATGAGAAAGCAAAACACTAGTTTCATATTTAAGATTTTAAAAGTTTTAGGGTAGGGGGGAGGGAGTTGCATTTTTGTTTTTTTTTTATTTTATTTTGATTTTTTTTTTAAATACACAAAGAGCCTCAAGAGGAATAAAACAATTTAAAAGGAAACAAAAACAAAAAAAAAAAAAAGAAAAAGGAAAAAAGAGGCCAGGCAGCTTAAGTATATGCTTTAGTCACTTAGTTCCAGAATGTTTTCGGAATAACAGGAAAAAAAAGATAAAATAGCGAAAGTTGTATAAAAGAATAAAGAAGCTCATACCCAAATTCACAAAACTATTTTTTAAACCAAAGCACATTTGAATGAGTATGGAACCTCACTTGGCTCAGAAAAGTACTAATATATTTATCTCATTGTTTACATAAACTTTTACAGTTTCAGACCTCAACAGATCTAGGGGCCAGTCAAAATTAATCTTTGCTTTTTCCATTGGTTTGTCTGAAGGCTACGCAGTGTTCCCCAGCTTGGGATGGGGGATCTGTGTCCCAGCCTGCATTCCAGCACTGCTCGGGGAGGGTGGGGAGAGGGTGGGCAATTAGAAATATGGCATGCAGATTTTTTTTTTTCTTCAATCCATGAGAGATGTTGCTGGGAGTGAGACCCAGGGACTATTGTAGAGGCATTCCAGCCTCCCTCTTCCTCAGAGGAGTGTGAGGGAACCAAGAGGGCAAAGGGAGATGCAAGAAGTTCTAGAGATAAAAAACGACGTCGGAAGATGTTGGGAGCTGCTGTACCCAGCACATCTCCTTAACTTTAGCCATGGGGAGCTGGACTGTTTTCCAGTCCTTACTGCAAAACTTCCAAAAACAAATTCCTGGCAAAAAGGCCCCCAAAAGGCCCAGCTCTGTGCACTTGGGGGTCTTAGCGGGAGCCACAAAGATCACAGAAGACACCAAAGAGCTCGTAACGCGCAGCTTCTGTGAGGCTTTGCGGCCGCAGCAGAGCACAGCCCCCTGCGGGCCCTGCCCGGGACACCGAGCAGCCTCCGCCCGTGCGAGCTGGGCCGGCCCGGGCCCGGGCTGGGCTTTCCGGGCCCTTGCAGCCTCCTTAACGAAACCGCTGGATTGATTCACTCCAGACCTTACTGTCCTGTGCAAAGAGCCCAACCAAAACTCATAAGGCTGCCTAGGTGGAAACCTAAGCCGATCTGCATGGTAGAACAGTTTAAAGATGACCAATGAAGATGGTTTGCTAAAATACCGCTGAAGCCAAAAATAAAAAGGTTTAAGAAAGCTCCCCATCATTAGTCTTGACCCTTTGTAGCTTTTATCTTCTACACCAAAGCCACCTCAAACATTTGAGGGGGGGCTGATGGAAAATGAAATATTAATTTTGCCTGGTCTTAATATCTAACAAAGATGGTGCAAACACTATTTGACAGTGTTGTTTTTGTATCAATATGTATGTGCAGTAATGAATGTATTTATTTCTCAGATTCTGTATGCACAGTTTTGCAATGTAATTCAGAAAGTTGCAAACACAAAGATGTGTCCGCAGGGTCTTCTCTACAGGATTTCAAAAAAATGAANACGGATTTTGTAGAGCTGGCAATTCACAAGAAAAAAAAAAAAAAGAAAAAAAAAAGAAAAAAGGAATCTCAGAGACTCAGCATAGCCATAAACCATAACCTGTGAAGACAATACAAAGACTGGACTTTTGTAGCTTTGCATAGAAGAGGAATTTATGTTTTGCTGTATTTAAATGTTTCAATTTACAGTGTCACTCTTTTAAGATTCCTGTTTTGGTTTTTGTTTTTGTTTTCCTCTCTCTCTTGTGTGTGTAAAGCATTGTTTCCAAGCAGTGCAGGTTCAAAGTCTGGGTTAGCAGTATTTTACCATGTTGCTTCAGTTCTGAAAAGCAGGAATATGGGTCTTGACCAGAGAAACATCCAGTGCACTTAGTGAAACAAAATGAAATCTGAGGTGACTGCTGGCAAAATCCAGAGAAGGTAAAAGTCAGTTGAGGAATAGTTGTGTGCTTCTGATTGCAGCTTATGACTGAAACAAGTCTGTTGTCCTGCCTGAAGAACAGGATGTAGCTCCTTTTTAAAGTCCCCCTCATCCCTCACTTACTGTTTACTGTGGTAGCAATAAGGATCTCAGGTGGGGAGTCGAGACCTGGGATGGGCAGAGGAAGCTCCGTGCCAAACCCCACAGCCTCTGTGCCATCTCATGGTAGGCCTTGCAAACCATACTGAAGCATCAGGTTTGCCACAGCACAAAAGCTGTGCTCTACAAAGCCTCTTGTTCCAGTAGTGGTGGAGTCAGCACCTACTACAGCCTTACAAATTGGCATAAAGAAAGGATGTTTACTGATTTCTGGATATTTGCCAAATTCTGAAACCTTTCCAATCAGCAGTGCTGGAGTTAAGGGAAAAGCAAATAAAAAAACAGAGACAAAACCTTCCTATGTTTTAAGTGGTTTTAAGAGGCTCTAGGTAGCAAACATCAAGCTGTCCCCAGACAGCAGAAACGCTCATCATTGAGATGGCACATTTGGATAAATATTTGCTTAAGCAAGAATTTAAAATCTAAATAAACCCAGAGCTGTAATTCTGGAATAATTAAAGAGACTTTTGGCATTTTTTTTTCGTAGTTTTTGTTTAAATAATTATTTGCTCAACATCAGTCAAGTATCTCAATTTACTGTAAAATCCTTTCTTTTTATAAGCTTATTCTTGGACTCCAGAACCGGCCATATTCTTGAAAAAGAAAATTTTGCTTTCAATAGCTGAAAGTAGCCTTTTGCAGTGTTTTAAGTCCCATGGTACTCTATGGTCCTGATTTTAGTGCAGAAGACAAGCAGGCAAAAGGAAAAACTGTTTCTCAGCCCTTTTCCACTCCTCGTACTTTGCATTTTTTCAGAATAGGGTAAGAAATTTCACCTTTGATTATTTCCTGTTAGACTCACTAAATTTGCTGCTTTCCTTGCAAAAGGAAAAGATTTGGGAACTCTTGTGAGGCAGTTCCAGCTCTGCTGTAAGGTTCCTAGCCGGTCCTCCAAGTCAGGAAGACTCCTTTGTTTCAGCCCTGGTTCATCTTTCTGCCACATCAAAACTGCTGTTTATTCTGCTTTCCTTGTTTTAACTAACAACTCAAAGATCCTGAAACATAAGTTTAGAGATAGAAATGCATTTTTGTTCCATTGTCTCCTATTACCACCATCTTCTTTCCTTCCTTCCCTAATTTTCCTAAGCATTTTGAAGGCCAGTGTTGAACACAGGGATCAGGAGATCAGTGTTTTTGGAACACAGCAGCCCCTGTGGCATGTGGTGGGGCAGGTCTGAACCCCAACACTTGATGTGGCATTTGTTGGCAGCTAGGGACCCACTTCATAGCGATGCTTTCCCTGAGGAGTGGGACTGGTTTAAACTTCCTCTGTCACAAGTTAGCAATGGAAGCACTCCCAGCACAGCTGTTCCTCTGACCTTCCATGGGACTTTTGACTGGCTGGGGATAACTTTTCTATGAGGAGAGGATCTTGTTCTGGCTGGCTGGATATTTTTCCCCATTTTATTTTAGTATTTTAGATACAACTGAAAAAAGGGATGTTGCATCACCCCTTTTTGTTTTTTGGTTGTTTGGTTTTTTTCATTTTAAGCCTTAACTATCAGTCAGACTGGAAGCCCTGGATGTTTCCTGGGGGGGGAGGGGTGGGGAAGGAGGGGAGGTCAAGGGAAAGGCCGACATTCCTGCTGCAATGTTCTGTTCATTTCCTTCCAGAGCTTGAATTCAGGTCAGAGCCACAATAGTTGTGGCTTCAACTCAAGTGTCATATAAAAAGATACAGAAATTATAATATGATCTCAGCATTCAGAAATTTGCAGTCTTAATGTACAGTGATGAGAAACTGTTATTTTATGATCTTTTCATTAAAAGCTTGATTGAAAAATTACATCTCTTGCTCTAGAGTTCACCTTGTTTTTATAGCTGACTCTCTCCATGTTTTCTCTTCATTTTTCCTTGCCCAGGGATCTGAACCAGCTACTTCACAAAGAGATGCCCCCCACATACACAGCCTAAAAAAGGCACTCAGCCTCGCATTTTATGTACCTCTGCACTTGGGTCATAAGCCAAAATCTGACACTTGTTAGAATACAAGAAGGGATTAATTGTGTGGGCCAGGCAGGCACACAGAAACAGCGCAGGCATAATGGATAATGGACCAATCATAATTTCACTTTTTTTGCTGTGACCCTGTGTAAGATGAGGCTGATTTTGAAAAGTTATCCCTGTTTTGTCCTAACTACAGTCTGAAAGCAGCATTTGCCAGAGACAGTAGATAATAGGTGGCCCTGCCAATCCATAAAACCCTCCAGACTATTTGGGCTCTAAGTGTAACTATGAGGACCAATGAGGAAGCTGAGGCAGAAAAGTTTCCTAAAAGCAATTACAGTTCTCCACCCACCTATGGTGCAGGTAAAAGGGGTAAATGCTTCCAGGGAAGAAGAATGTAATTGGTGACAAAAGCAGCCACTGCATTTTACAACCCCTCCAATGTTACAATTCAGTCATTTTTCCTTGGGCAGGTTAAATGTGACCCTAGCAAAATTAATTCACATTTCCTGAGCCTGGGTTCTAAATAGTATTTTTTCTAGTACCCAGACCAATTTTTTTGATCTAAGGATTCTTTAATAAAATAACTATTTAATTGAAACAAATAAAGCATCTTCACTACACTGCAAGAGCCAAGCCTAATATTTTGCAGCACTTCCTTTGTAACACTACTCATCACCTCAGCTGTACCGTTTCTCCTGGAGCCTGGTAGAATACTGTAATATGCAGCAGAATAACCCTGGTGTTGAATTTATATAGTTCATTTTTTTCTTTAAACACAATGCTGACTATATTTTAAAGTGACTGACTGAAGGAGCTTCAAGTTTAGTCAGTTTTCTGACAGGTTGCAAAGTCAGCAGCACTGGCAAGAAAATAATTTTTATTTGTCCTTGGAGATGTGTTTTACCCAGCAAGGTTAAAGAGAAGGACAAAAATGAACAGAAAAACAGATTAAGAGCTACAGAAAACCAGAGGCTGCTTTTCAACATCTCGGATGTGGTAATGAGCCTGCACTCTTTTGCCAGCTACCAGTGACTTTTGCTGGTTTTTTTTCCCTTGTATTTCTAATTTCTTCTAGAAGTTTTTGCTTCCTGGCACCCATTTCTCTGTGGCATAAGTGGTTTCTAGCATAGTTAAAAGATTGCATGTTCTGTTTTACTTTCTTTGCCGTGGTCAGCTCCTTTTCATCTCATAAGATCCTGTAACAACTATACAAAACTCAACATACAGTAACTCCCAACTGAAATGCAGCTGCCTCTGCAGTGGAACACTGAAATATGTACAACTGAAGTGCAGAGTGCAGGATGTAAAGGATACCAGATATGTCTGGAATGCCTGGGAATTTGTACTTTCTTCCCTATGCTTTCATTACCCCCATTTATTGGTAGGATTTCTTTTCTCCCAAACCCACACTCCCTTGCTTCCTCTCCACTACCCTTCTCCCTCTTGAAGAGCAGACATTGGGTCAAACCTTTGAATGATAGATTTGGTTTTTGCTTTCTTGCAGGAAATATTTCATCAAAATTGGAACTTTTCCATGGGAACAATTTTTTTTAAATGAAATTTTGTTTCAGCCACTGCTGAGGTCCCATTTGGACTCTGCTGAGTAGATACAGATGGAGAATGTTTGTTTGTTTCATAAGAATCACCACGACTGATACCACATTAAGAAGTTTAAAACGACAATTTTTTAATCAAGAATAATTTCAGATCAGTGAAGGCTGAAAGACTATCACCTCACTTTGCAAATTATTTCTAAAATATGCCTTCATCCTGTTTTGTATTGCAGATAAACTGAAGCAGTAGAGATTTCATCTGCAAGCAATACTACATTTTCAAAAGGCCTAAGACTGCTGAAGCAGTTACTATTAGTTTTTTGTATCTGAGTTTTATTTGTCTGGATGTCTTACAAGGTTGTCCAGGCTTCAGCAAATTAATTTTGTGTGCACTTGTGCAAAGCCTGCTGTGTACCAAGTTTAGTGTGACCTGGCTTAAACCAGTAACAGCTAAAGCAGGTGCACTTGTCATAGCAAAATGCATTGTTGTCTTGTTCTTGTGCTGCAGGAGGCAGCTCCTGCAGCCCCTCTCAAGAAGCACCTCAAGAATCAAACTGGATCTCCCACAGGAGAGGTTGGTTGCTCTCACCAGAGGCTTAAGTCTCTCACCCCTTCCATGGAGTGTGTTTATCTTGTTCAGCTCCCAACTCAGAACCATAAATACTCCAAAGTTTGATATTTGGACCAAAATTGCTTCTCTCTGCATCTCCTCTGGGCACTGCTCTCATCTTAATTCTGCAGTTTCCTCCCTACTACAGGTCACCATATCACATCTTCATTCCTTCTCTTCATGGCTCTAGCAGTTTTGGGTTTGCTCTTTGCCCTGCAGTTATGCTGTCTTAGTGCTGAACACTGTTGGAAGCTGCTGCAGAGCAAAGTTTGGATCCATATGTTTCAGCTCAGTAGCTGAGCCAGTTGTAAGAAAGCACAATCTCCCTGCAGTTGCAGCACATCCATAGCTCCAACACTGCAGAGTAAAGAACATCCATCATACTGTCTTCTGCTGTTCCAGGTGCTAAGAAGAGAGGCCAATGTAGCTGGCATGTATCAGCCCAGGAGATGATTCATGGTCCTGCCTACTTCCTTTGCTTCTGCCTTCTCACCATTTTGCCTCTTACTTTTTAGTGAGGAGAGATGTTGCAGGGCTCTCTCAGCAGAAGAGGGTAATTTTTCTGGTAACTTGGCTCTGAAGCAAAGGCCTAATTCTCCCTCTCTGTTCTTGCCCATTCTCTCCTTCTCGTACACAATAATTAGATTTTAAAAAGCCAGACAGAATCCCACACTCCTTGTCTCTGGATCCAGACTCCGCTGGTTCCTTTACTTTACATCAGACATTTTAAATTTGATAAAAATAAAGAACTCTTCCAGAAGCCATGCTTGAAGCAGGCAGCATTTTAGGCCAGTAAAATCAGGACATAGCTTTCCCTTGATTTCAGAGGACAGCAGTGGCACAGCAGATTCTAGCTCTAAGATCTTTTGGTCAGTCTCCTTTCACAGTCCCCAGTCAGGCACTGGGAATTCAGACACTGGAACCTGGCCAGACGACATAACCACATCCCCTGGCTCTGGCTGCACATGGAGCACTTTAAGAGCACTAGGCAGAGCTGAGCTTCACACCTGGATAGATGCTGCTTCTCTGTAGCCCTACAGAGCTCTGTGCCTTTGCAGTAACAGGCCTGGCCATTCAAACACCATCTGGGACTGGCCAGACAGATCTGACTGCAGGACAGTGGCGAGGGCAGCATCACCAGATGTCAGTTCTCAGCCTCCCAAGCATCTGTAAAACGTGCAGAGCTAAGCTCTGGGTTTCTAGCGTTGTCACCAGAGGCTCTCACTACCCCCATCACCAGGCAGCAGCCTCCTGCCAAGTCCAGCTGGTCCTCTTGCCACAATAGCAGCCAAAGGCCAGCCAGAGAAGATTGCACAACCAGGCCTTGATCTGTATTTTCCACTGCTCAGCCAGAAAACCCCTGCTTTTTTCCAGCACAGCTGTTTTCCATCTCTGCTCAGGAAACATGCCCTGTTTTTGATTCCTGGTCTTGCTTTATGAAGCAATCATGGGCAGGCTGTCTGGGTGGAATGGGTCACGAAGTGGTGGATAACTCTGGATTCTGAACGCCAACACAGAACAAAGGGGAGCTTTGCCAAAGCTCAGGTGAGCCTGGGGTCAGCACACAGACAGGCACTGACGTAAGCACGAACGCAAGGTTTTCTTTCTCCGGGCTGTGGTGTTTGAAATCCCCCCTCCCTTTTCCTCTCCTGCCTGCTTGTCACAGCCTTTTCCTGGTTAGACCCACATTTCAGTAACAACACCGGGTGTATGGGTGATGGTGTCACTGTTTTGTTACATCTTACTCACACTAAACTCCTAGACCACGGTGGGTGGCTGTTGTTCGTAAGCTGCCAGCCTTGTACAGCTTGGTTAATAAGCTGCCAGTTTGACCCTTCTAGGCATTTTGGGAGACAGTATCTTGGGAGACAGTATCACAACACAGAACTGCAGCTTGGTAATGGTAGCCCTGTTGTTAAAGATACTTTAGCCCATGGCTCATACAGAGGGTGTGGGGTGGCAGACAGTGGCTGGAAACCCAGGATGAAGTGCAGACCCGGATGTGGTCCACTCAGGAACACCAGCAGCCAGAATTCCACCCTGGCATTGCACTTCTTGGCTCTCTCCCTAAAACACTGGAAATTAGCCAGCTCCCTGGCCATATCGACCTGGAAATTAGCTAGCTTCCTCAAGGGTTAAGGCATTAATGTTAACACCATCTATATTAACTAAAAATAATATGTGTGCAAAAAATCTGAGTTACAGCTGTTACAGGTGTCCTACCTTGCCTTTTCTGAGTCCTTCATATGTGAAGTATGGTCCTGTCAAGCAAAGGTCTATAAAGTATTTTTTATGCTGGAAGGGGTAGAAGGGGAAGTTACAATGGACTTACTTGGAACTCACACAGAGGTGCTTCAGAACAGGCTTTGTAATCACCAAGGGCAGAACAAATGATGGAAGAGGCTGATCACTTTTTATTTTTTTAATTTATTTTTTTCTGTATAGGGTTGAGCTAATAACCAGCTGGGTACTGTCATGAAACTGCCTATCTGTGCCTCTGGGTAGAGGAAACACAGAAAAAGAGAAGGGAAACAGAGTTCCACCTCTGTTTATTTTATAAATTTACACTGATCAGTTCCTGGCCACTCTGTTTTAATCAAAAATCATGGAATTGAATCCTTGTTGCCATCACATGAGCCACAGCCTACAGGAGCAGCAGCAGCTGATGTGGGCAGCAGCTCAGGAATCTTTCACTATAGCTACTTCTTTGCTTTTTCAGTGGGAGTCTTTGTCCCAGGACTAGGGGTGCAGTGGGAACTGGAGGAGGGGAAGGAAAACAAGCAGGCTTAAAGATCTCTAGCAATGCATTGCAGACCTACCAGCTGGCTCTTCCAGTCTCAGGACTCACACCAGACCATGCAGTAGCAGTTTAGGATATGTGTAAATGCTGGCAGGAGGGAGAGATGCCAGCCCTTGGTGTAAGCTCTGCCCTAGCCTGGCTGCACGGCCTTGCTCACCGTGGGGAGGTATGTATCTGCCAGGGCTTGTCACAAACCCATAGTGCACTCTCCCCCTCCTGACAAGGGGTGTGAGGGTCCTCCTGTCCTTTGCTGTATATGTGTACACACAATACAGTCTGTGAGCCTCTTGTCCTGCCTCCTCCCTTTGAAAGCAAAGGTCAGAGGGATCTCCATTATTTTAAAGAGCATTTAGCTTACACTTCTGAGCTTCTTAGAAGATGAGTACCTTTCAAACCTCCTGACCACTGTGAATGCTTTCTACAGAGGCATACTGACTTCCCTTGACTCAGCTGGAGTGCCCATCTGCTCTCACTGTACTTTTGCCCTGCATAGGACTGTTCCACAAGCTGGCATACTATAGAAGACCTCTGACTACAAAGCCCAGACTGGTTCCTGGTCTATAGCAAAATGGTAATACAAGTAAAACAACAATTTCCAGATAAAAAGGTAGCCCAATAGTAGCTCATGCAGTCTTGTGGGTCACATCATCCCAGCAGCATGGCCCTTTCACATCCCTAGGAACCAGTGAAGCAACATTCTTGAGCAACAAAGGTAAGCATGACACAGTGGCACATAAAATGAACTTGTTAAACTTCTTCCACTGCCATATTCTTTCTGCTGGGCTCTGATTTAACCTTATCTCCAATGCCAGTACCTTGTCTTTACCTTCATCCCCATTCACTTTTACAGTGTCATTTTCTTTTGCATGAAGCACAATTAAAGAAGCTTAGGGAAAAAAAGACTTGCTTTATTTTGATGCCAAAGCGAAATGTTTTCCTTTTTTTCCCTTTTCAGTTTTTCTAGTAAAAACAAGAGATGACATACCTTTTGAAAAGCAGCTTTCCTGAGGTGGCTTGTGTCCTGAAAACATATACAAGTGGAAGTTCCAGTGCTCCAGAGCAGCTGTAGAAGATCAGTCTGTAGATGTTTTTACTGCCCTTGGGTAGCTAGAAGGGCTGAACTCCATGCTGTATGGCTTCAGTCTTCCCTAGAAATGGCAATACATGAAAGCATCAGTATTTTGACCAGCCTTCCTCGACATCTCAGTGAGTTATTCTACTCTACTGAGATATTCGGAAAGGTGATGCTTTGACAACCTGTTCTCAAATCATACAGTATAGCAGTAAAGGTAAGAGATCTCTTAATACTGCAAGAAGTACAAAGCAAAGCACAAAGTTTCTCCAAGCCTTCTGAACAAACAGACCTATTTCTAAAAGTTTCAGTAGTGGCTGGTTCTCTCTGCCTCATTAAGCCTGGAGAAAGGACAGAATAAAAGTGCATTTCTTTTATATGAAGCAAAACAAGGCACTGTCAGCTGGAGAGCACTAAGTTCTTCAGACAGCCTTGAGGTGCTTGAATGGAGGATCTGTGAACACATACAAAAATATATGTGAGCAAACTATGAAGCCTGTTATAAAACCAGAGAGGTTTAAGTTGTGCTGCCCTTCAAAGAAGGCCTCTTCTGAGCAAAACCCATCTAAACCATGACTGCCTGTGTCACCTTAAGCTGATGGAATCAAACATGGGAGTGAAACCATGCAGTGGGAAGGAGCCTTTGATCATTCATTGAGCCTATTGTTCTTTGGTACCTGCTACAGCCAAAGCACTCCATCAGGCAGCCAAGGGGACGGCTGTTTTAGAAGTGTGCATAGCAATAAGGAGAGTAAGCAAAGCTATGTCAGGTAGCTCTAGTAATTATCCAACCAAGTTCTGAAAATCTGCAAAGATGGAGCTTTCATACACTTGCTGGCCCACCTGTTCCAGTGTCTAACCCATTCCACTGTGAAGTCCTTTTCTGTAGGTTGAGGAGTTTGTCTAGAATGCCACCATTACACTTTTCTCCCTAACATGGTATGTGGAGGCTCCAGCCCATCAGGAAAATCTCCCAGTCACAGCACTACAAAGGGAATCTGCAATACAATTATGCATGGACATACAGGCTGGAGGGGTCCAGGGGTCTGGAAATGACAAAAGGCAGGGGAACTGGCTGGGCCTTGTTTTTGTCTCTCAAGGCCTGTGCCCAGTGTGCTGCCAACCACATTTGCCGTGCACATTACATAATGGTCTGAAAAAGCCTTCCCTCTAGACATATCCTGGTCTCTGCTGCTATGCAGCTTGTCACCTCTTCCTCTTCCTTAGCTTTGTCAGCCTGTGATGGTGAACAAGCCCCATGTAAGAGCTGCAAGGAGCAGTCATCCTCTTGTTTGGGTCTCCAGCTTGGTATAGAGTGGCTTGGTGCAATGCTGAAGGCAAAAGCAGGGCACAGATGCTGAGCTGCAGGCATAGTATGGCACAGAGTGAGAGAGGGCCTGAGGAGAGTCATAACGCTGAAAGCAAGGGCTGCCTCTCTTTGCCTCTTGGGCAAACTGAGTCTTAATGACTTCATGTGCTTTTACAATTTAAGGTATGGGCAAATCCATATTTAGAAAGTGGCAATAGGAAGAATTCAGCTAATCCCATCATATCTGCATCCACTCTTCCTTAAAGAATACAGGGGGTCTTGCTTTCCTCTGACAAAAGGGTTAGGGACTGCACTTGTATTAAGTTTATTCTCCTGGCTTTGAAAGGCTTAGTTATAGTAGGGCTGAGAGCCAAATGCAACTCTGTCTTGAGCTATTCCTTCTCCTCCCCCACTAAAGAATGATCTTTAAGTTCTGGACCCTCATCTCCACCCAAAATGACTGCCCTGATTTATTTTATGCTTTTTTGTTGTTTCCTTTTAAATCACTCCTAAGCTAAGCTTTTGTTTGCCAAGTTTTCAGCCTGGAGCAAATTTTTGCAGCCGAATTATAACCTCCTCTGCTTCCATTTGAAAAAGAGGTGTTTTTCTGGATATGCTGTTGTCCCACCCATTACTCACCTTGCTGCTGGGAGGCAGGGGAGATGGCAATCTTTTTAAATACCAGCATCTGAAAGTTCAGTGTCACAGGCATGGGCACACATCTGGTTAAAGCATTTCCTTCATATCTTGGCTCCAAATCTTTGGCTGAGACATCTCAAGGCAGTAGATGTGTCCAGGGAGCTGAGAGGGAGGGAACAAAGGACATAGAGTGGTTAGGTTTCTCAGAAAGGGAATGGCTGTGGGCTGGAATATAAAGAAATGCCAGGAGCAGGGAGTCTGCTCTCTCAGCACGTTACAGGGTTTGGCTCTCCAGGGCAGTGTGAGGCTCACCCACACTTGAGAAGGCGCCTCTAAAGCACAGGCTGCAGAAAGCAGGAGACTGCTGAGGCCAGTGCCTTCCTCCGAAGGAGGAAATGAGAGATGGCTGAAAAGGTGCTATGACCTGGAGGCTGAGGGAAACCTGGAAACTTCTTTTCCTCAGGGATTTTGGTTTCACAACTTAAAACTCAGCAAAAGCCTAAAATCCCTGCTCAGCTGCTAGTGAATTCCCAAAGGTGATTTTGAAGCCAGAAAGGTTCTGGAGAAGATGTCTTAAAGCAAGAAACTTCATCTCCCCAGCTGCCTGCTTTACCAGTGGGATCTATTCCCTCTTGCTTAAACAGAGCATACCTAAAAATGTTATCTATGGTCTGGGACAGGGTGTGGGAGGGTGCAAGCAGGAAGGGAATAAGACATATTTGGTGGGGAATTCCCTATGGATATGTCAGATCAGGATTTAAAGTCTTTCGATGAATTACAAAGGTTTCTTGTACAGGAATTGATGCCCAAATTATTCTGCATTATGACCTTTTATTATTTTTATCAGCTTATTTCCCCTCCTTCCACAAGATCAGTTAACAAGCAGTGGCTGCCTCTCTCACTCCACGGAGATTGCCTGACTTTCCACCACAACCCCTCTCCTAAGGAATTGCTCCATGTTAGGAGCCACTGTAGACTGCAATGACATTTTTACACTTGTTGATATTGGCAGCAAGTTATGTGATTGCAGGGCACAGGTCTTCTAGACAGGCTATTGACAAGGCAGAAGAACAACCACAAATAGAATAACAACAAAAAAGCCAATTCTGGTATTGAGCTTCCCTGCAAAGGGCAGGGTTGGACCCAGGACTAACTCTGAACTTGGTGACATCATCAGATGTGAAAGCCACAAAAGATTGTGCATCTTACATTTTGAGACAGTCCAAGGGCAAGAAAACCACAAGGTAAAATGAATTTCTCTTGCTTTTTAAGCGTTAGAAACTAGAGTGGGGGACTTTAAGAGGAACCTCTTCCTTAGGCAAGCTCTCTGCTGCATATGAACTCCCACTGTTTAGGGAGTCACAGAAACTGAGGACAGAAAGAGACTTTCTGGTCTATCCATCTGCTTGCCCCAAGGCAGATCAGCTCAGTCTGCCATCCTTGATTGAAATTTCTATACTGTGTCTTAAATATTTCCTTCATAGACCCCACAGCCATATTTGCATTTTATTCCTGGGCTTCATTAGATTTATTGCTATAAAGGTTTTTCTTCTGAAAGCCCTGCTGTAGTTAAAAACCTCAACATTTTGTCCTATATGCCCTGGACATGGAGAAAAAATTATACCCATTCTCCTTGTATTATCTGTATTGTCTCTCCAGCCCTTTACTTCATGATGTTATCACATTTCTCCTTCATTCTTCTTGTTTAAGAGCCTCAGGCTCTCTCAGTTCTCCCCTTCTAAACCTCCTAGATGCTCTTCCCATACCTTCAGGCAAATGCCAAGCTTGCTACGTGAGAGAGAATGGCACAGCCCCGTACTTTGGGGCAGGGACTGAAGTGTAGGTACATGCAAAATTATCTGAAATAACTGAGGCAGCTTAAAAATGTCTTCTCTCCAAAGAATTTGCTGCAGTACTACAGTTCACCCCTTTCCCCAGTTGAGATTATCAATTAGTCTGCAGGCTATGTTTCACATGGCCTGGAAAAAAACCCCAAAATATGGAAGCTGCCTTCAACTATGGTATTTCCAGGGATCTGTGAGAATTTCTAAAGCTTGTTTCACCTCCCAAGTCAGCTTATCCCAACTACCCTCTAACATGTCTTTTGCAGGTGTGCTTACAGGATCACAGAATTGCTGACATTGGAGGTGGTTCTGGAGATCATCTAGTTCACCCCCTTTGCTCATGACAGGCCCAACTACAGCATGTTGAGAACACACAGCTGGATTTTGGATTATCTCTGAGGATGGAGACTCCACAGCCTCTCTGGCAACCAGGTCTTATGTTCAACCACCCTTACAGTAGAAATCACTAAGAGTCTGTGTCCTCTTTATTCCTCCCATCAACTATTTATACACCTCAGCTAATCATATCCAACTCCAAAAACTGTTTTCTCTTTTATCTCCTCCCCATGTAGTTTTCCCATTAATGCCTGCTCTGGTCAGCAAAGCAGATTCCAGTTTTAGAGAGCTGCCAGTGAAACACAAAGCAAACAACCACTCAGGTGTGTCCAAGTATTTGCTCCTGTTCTGATCATACCTGCATGACCAAACCTTGTTGTACTTCCCAGTAAGAAGCAAGGATGCAGACAGCAGAGCTATCAAAGGCAGCATCAGAAAAGAGGGATGAAGAACTGCTCTACTCATTTTCTGTATCACAGTCTTGACATCCATTTAAAAAGACACCCCCTCCTCACACCACTTCTAGAAGACTGCAGGATAATAAATACTTAAAAGCCCATGTGTAAGGAATCTTGTGATGCCTGTCTGAATCTGCAGTCAATTTGAGAAGTGTGACTAGCTGACATCTCAACAGAAGATAACTAAGAAACACAGTTCTGGAGAGGGTGGGAAAGGGTAAGAGGGCAGCAGCCCAGTACCTTTCCCAAAATACTGTATTTCTTACCCAGCCTCCAAACTCCTATCCCAGCTTTTCCAGGGAAGGAGTATGGTAGGGACAAGATAGAAAAAATCCCTCTGCTCCTCCCTTCACTCTCAGCTGTGTGCCAAGAGCCCAAAACCTGCAGTAATTTGGCCTCACCAGACTTTTCACGGGAACAATTATGTGGGTCTCTGCCATTATGCCTTTACATTTAAAGTCTGCAACCCTTCAAAGATGTAGGCACTTGCCTGGCTTACACTGCTCCCAGTAACATGATACGAATGAGCTATAGGCAAAGCCGGGCTGGGACATGCATCCTTTGCAAGGGCTGTTGGGGAGCAGAACATAATCACAAACCTCTCCCTCCCCAGGAGGTGAAAAGCTTTACAAACCATGGACATTCTGGACATCCCCCTTGTCTAAAGCCTCATTTTTCCCTGGAATATTTATCTTTCCTGCATTTCCCCTCAGTAATAATCTAATCAAGTAGATTCTTCTGGTATTAATCAGATGAGCAGGGGAGCACATCATGGTTAATATTATCAATTGAGGATGTCAGGAAGGCTTTGACAGGATTACCCCTGGAATTTGCCATTTATTAACTAGGCCATTAGCTAAAATGGCATGGCTGGGGTGGGGCTGGTTTTGCTTTGCACATGGGAGATGTCCTGGTTGAGGGTGGGGAAGCTGAGGGTGGTGGAGTTCTGTCTCCATCTGATTCAGAGATCTCAAACAGCTGCCCTGGCAGCCCTGAAATATCTTTCTCCATCTGTGTGCCTTTCTTTGATTTCATAATCTCTTCCCATTATTGGGAAACCATCACAAATCAAGCTGGAGACTGAGCTAGGAGAGCTTGCACCACCACGCGTAGGTTTGTGGTCCTGACCTGGGAGGATGGGAATGAAACCCCGCTGTTACAGGCTGCTCTTCTGTGGGAGGCCAGAGAGAAATGCTCCAAGCCCCTAGCCCAGGGCACCAGGAAGGAGAAGCCACGTTTAGAAATAGAGGCACATTAGACTTGCAGAAGCAGCTGGGATACAAAGTAGGCACACGCAAAATGTTCAGGCAAGCGAGGAAAACTGAAGAATTTGTTAAAAAAATTGTTTTCTCTCCTTGAAATTTAGCACTGCTCTTTGCCCAAAATAGACAGATGGATGCCCATGGTCAGGTAATGGAAGAATATAGGCAAACACTAAAGAGGAAGCAATTTAAAAAATATAGCTGCAACATTCTTTCCCTCCAAGCAGGCTTCTATCCCGGATTCCAGAGGTTCTAGGCAATCATTTGCTGTATGCTCCAGGCAACTTTACATGGGCTGTTGCTGGAGGGAACTTCCACAAACTTCAGTCTCAAAGCTCACTGCACCACAACAGAGGCACCCAGCACTAGAAGTCACAGGGCCATGATGCAAAGGGCCAAAGAGTGAAGAAAACTCCCCTAATATATCATAGGGTATGCCTTTATTCATTCCTCATTCAGGCAGGAGCAGGGAAATAAAATAAGACCTCTATTCAGGGACTTTTTTCTTGGTAGTACACCTTAGGAAAGACAGCAGGATGCCCTCTGACTGCTATCCCATGCGATGGCAGAAAAGGGGTCTCTGATCCTCAGAGGCAATTGGAACACAGAGCCCCAGAACAGAGATTCTGGGAAGAGGACAACAGGAGCTTCTCTGGACAGACATGAGTCAGCAGCTGAGAAGTGTGAGTGTAGCCCAGACAGGGGACAGGTTTGAAAGTTGCTTCTAAATAGCATCTCCTGCTACCCTTTCTAGAGACAAGACCTGTGTCTGGATGGGAGCAGCCCACTGGTGTGGCCTAGCAGGGCAATTTTTAGATTCTCATAAACCCCAGAGTCACAAAGGAATTGATGTAGAGTTTGCAGCAGCTCTTGGAGTTTGTGCACTGTATCCAGACACCCCACAGCATTTGCTTCTCACGACTCAGTGGAGCAACTGGACTCAGCAAGGAGCAGAACTGGACCCCCACAGAGCATTTACATGTTGTTCTTTTGGACAGAGCTTTGAACACAGAAAGGCAAAAACCAGCATTGGTTTCTAAATTCTGTCCTTCCTGGTCAGCTAAAGAAAGAATTAGCACTAGAATCCAAATTGCTGCAGGAACAAAAGCACATCCAATCCATGCAGTCACCTCTGCTTTGATGCACAAAGAGAACATATTTATGTAATTTCATCCACTCTCCCTTGAAATGTGACAATTGTGCATAGAAAGGCCTGAAAAATGAGGGTCTTGAATTCTCCATACAATTTGTAATTTATAAATTTCCTAGATCACAAACCAAGGTCTTGAGTTAGCCCTTTACCATTCATTCAGCACAAATAGAATAACTGAAAATTCAACAGCTACTCCCATAACTTCTCACATTGCCCATGGAAAAACCTAACAACTTATGTCTCAAAGTGCAGGTGTAAAATTCCTACTTCTCAATTTGTTTCAGCAATTGCTCTGATGAGGGAACATCCTAGAAAAGGTATTTCTTCACCAGGTACTTTGCAAAAGTCTGGCTCTGAAACCAAATTCCCTATACCAAAGTAATCTTCTTCAACTTATGCAGATCACTTAGTCTTCATTTAGAAAGAAGGTTATGGGCTCCTTGAGGCAGTTTGCTCCAAAAAGGTCCACCCAAAAGATAAACGAAAAGCCAAAAAATGTCAACAAAAAATAGAGACCGAACCTAGCAAAACTGCTGCTGATATTCCGGAGCAGAAACCACATGCCCCTTGCCTGAACAATTTCCAAACCATAAATGATGTTTAATGTGGAAAAAGTCATAAATGTACAAAAGTTACTTCTAAAACTAAAAACACAGAATTTCTTACTTATAGCTTTGATGAATGAAGTGTTTTGTATTCTGGCGTCATGCTTGGCACTCTAAAGAACCTTTCTGCTAGCTGGAAATTAATGGCACTGCATGTTGGCATGTCCACTGGCTTTGCAGCAGACTGGAGAATGCCCTTCAGGATTCTAACACAGGCTTCTCTGTTGACTGCTCAGCAAGGTGGAACGTTCTCCTTGTACCAGTCCCATATCACAAAAAAGGGTTAAATAATCCTAAAAAGACTTTAAATGGTGCTGTGCATTATGTTCTTTTGTGCTGTCAGCTTGTACCTGTCTTTCAGCTACTCTCCAATTCAGGAAGAAACAATGTGTGAATAAATCACAAGCAAATCAGAAGCAGCTCGCACAAAGCAAAGCATAAGGTATTTCAAAGGACATAGGAGCTAAGGAATCAGTGCTTTATTCTCCTGTCTGTTACTGTTGATTTGCAGACATTTCCAAGTGTGTTCCAAAACTATATTTAAAATTAAGCTTTCAAAGTAAACAGTTTGCACTGGGTGCCAAGATTGCTTTAATGCCAGAACAGAAAGCTCTGTCTGACACATGCATAATTTTCCAAGCCGGAAATTTAACAAAGCATTTAATACAACAGACATCATTTGATAGTCTCAACTTAGACACCCACTTGGCAGTGGCAATAACCAGTCTTCCATCAACTGCATCCGAAAATGATGCTTGCCTAACTTGTTATCATGCAAAACATTGATGGGAGTATCTTCCTCTTTTGAAGTCCTTTGGAAATGGAAACACAGGCTGAAACTGCCTGGTACACAACCAAGCAGAACATCTGAGAACCACCCTTCCGAGGTGGAAGCAGACAGAAAAATATTGGGAAGCAGAGCTTCCCAGCCTTTTCTGTACTGTCAGTCACATCATGTACACACAGTGCCTGGGGATCCCTGTGGGGGCCATGGGGAACACGGGGAAGCAGGGCTAGTGACTATTTTATAGAAGTGGCATGCTGGAAGAAGTCAGCAACCCTGGAGCTGCCCAGTCAGCTCTCCCAAGGCAGGTGGTGGTTGGTCAGCACACGCTGTTCTGAGAGCTAGTTTCTTTTTTCCCTACCACTGGTTACTTTTTGCATTATGCAATCCCAAACTTTTGTACAAAGATCTTTTTCTCTTCCTGCATCAGTGAGTGGCATGCATTCTTCACTTCATCTAGTATAAAAGAGAGCTATTTTAACTCCTTCACTTCCAAAAATGCACATATTTTTGGTTATAAACATGTATGAGACCAGATCTTCAGGATAAACAACACTTGAGTCATAGTTTTCCTATGCTTAAGTGGTCTGTTGAAAGAAAATCATAGCTGAAAATATGTGAAAATATGAAAAAAACAACAAAAACCCAAACAAATCACTGTATGATTTGTTTAAAGACACTTGGTGATGATCTGTAGCCTTGCCCCTACACAGAGAAAAGGGACATTACCTACCAATGGATCTCTGTGAGCAGGTCTTGGTAGTTGTTTTCATCATTTCTAACAACCAGTGACTGTTTTCCTTTTCTCCTCCTGCACCTCACTGAGTGAATTAAACAGGCTGTCAGTGGCTCAAGGCCAAGTCCAGCCCTCTCTCTCTGACAGCACACTTCAATTTTGCTGTTCCAGCAATTCTTGTGGGACAGGTGCCCAGTAAGTGCTTTAGAAACCAGTGTTTACTATTCATGGGAGGAAGAATTTCAGGAAAAATACTATCGTAACATCCATGACCGGAGTTTTTCATAACTCTCTTGTTAAAGTAATGCATTTTTGGCATGGCAGCCTTCTGAAATCTCTTTTGGGGTACAACCCATTCTAGGGTTGCAATTTTCTGTGCACTTGGAGTGAGCATTCCCTCAGGTCTGGTAGCATCCAGATCTGTGGCAATGTTCTCCCTGGGAAGCAGTGACTAACATGCTCTTTAAAAACAAGTCGTTAGTTCTAAAGTATGTCAGAGGAAATATATTCCTGAACTTAGCCACTGTAGCACACCTGGTCTTTCCTTAAGGCTGCAACTGAAAAGACCCAAATCCTTTGTGTCTCAGCAGACTCTTAATTCCTGAACAGGCAGCAAAGTTGAGTGTCCCCCCTAACAGCCCATTAAGTTCCCTCTCTCTTCTTTGCTGCCAGTGTATTTTGCTATTTGACTTCTAACAATTTTACTTTTCAACATAAGCAACTTCTACATCACCTTAAAGCTGGTGCAGCTGGGTCAGAGTCTGTACACACAGTAACACGTCATACACCGGACGGAGAAGGAATTAGCTCGAGTTCCATGGGACTGATGAGGCATTTTTAGCATTTTCAGTTTTGTTTTACTTTCTTGCTCATTATTGAATGCTGCTCCTACTTCTTATTCATTTGCAATGTGCCTGTGTCTTTAGTGCTTTTGTACAGCCCTCAGCAATCCAGATACTGCTGCCATGCTCCAAACTGATGCTTGCTGGAAATTATCTTTTCTGGTTTTCCTACACTTTTCCCAAAATACTGAGGCACTTTTTCCTCTTTGCTTTTTCTCAGCTATGTGTTTTCCTCACACCTTTTCAAAATATGCCACCAAAACAGTCCAACGTGCAACACAGCAACAATCTTTGAGCAATCATTCCTGGAGCTGCTATGGAAACACAAGAATTGCTGGAAAAGAGTTTTCTGGCAACTCATGGCTCCTCACCTGCAGCCTGGGGCACACCACCTGAAGCTGCTATCATAATGCCTTGTCTCCTATCTCATTAGGGCAGAAGGTAAATTGCAATTCTTTATTCCTCAGCACAGATCACAGAAATATCCTGAATAAATTCCCTTTTTTTTTAAAATATGATAATTTTATTTGGAGACTGCTTCCAAACTTGGTTCAAAAAAATGCTTTGGAATGAAGAATACAGTAGTATACATTACTCAAATGGATAAAGATCCTCACCACTGTAATGCTGCACCCCTTTGTTTAAAAGCTGCTGTTAACCACTGAATGTTAACACTTGTTTTTTTGCCCTAGTTAGACAACTCCATGATCAAAACTATACTCATTAAACATGTACCAAGAGACCACAAAAGGACCTCCCTTATTTTCAGTAAATGAAATATATTGTTAAATGGAGTCCTAAGATTAAGTCTGAGTTATCAAATGCAGAAACCCCCAGCTTCAAACGCATAGATCAAGGGACAAAAGCTATTGGTACAGCTTTGAGTCAATAGAAACATTGGCATTATTTCTACCAGCATCGGCGAGAGCATAGACAGGTTATAACACAATAGACACTCCTGAACCCCAAATTTCTCGAAAGAAGGAAATGGTCCTTGGACCAGGCCTGAAGCTTTCCAGTGAAGAGACACAAAAGTTTGTCCTGCTGCCACACAGACTTTGTTTGGTGACTAAGTATGCCTGAGTATCTTGTTAACATGCCCTACAATCTTGAAAGCTGACCCTTTGCAATAAGAAGTGTGACAAAGAAACAAGCTCTTGAATGGGAAAAAAGGCTGTATGCCCCAAGCACTGTAACCGACTAAGGGGCTTTCTGAAGGAACAAAGCTGCTTGTACACAGGTGCCTGCTCCTTGAGTCAGCGGGTAAAGTGCAAGCCAGCAACAGTGTTGGGAATGGGGCAGCACAGGAGTTTGAAGCAGAAGCTGGTCTGCTTTGCTTCTCGATGTTACAATAGTTCCTGAAAATTTCAGAGTTCCAGGAGAGCTGCCTGACTTCCTCTGAGCCTCTGCCTCCAAGCTGCATTCGCAACATTGGCGGCCTGCGTATTTCAGGAATGCAAAAAACTGGCACAGTGAGGCCTATGATTCAGCCAAGATGATGTGTTGGGACATGACTGAAGTTAATTAAAAGGAGCTTAAGACAGACAGACAAAAAAAAAGAGTTTGCAAGACTTCTTAAAGAGCCAATTAATTATTATTTGTGGCTGCACACGCCAGCTGGGCCACAACATGGAATCTCCCCAGCCCTTAACCACTCACCTCAGAGTCTTTATACAATGCCAAAGAAAACCCATATGCAGGTCAGCCTTTGGGAGCCCCGGGCCAAACTCCCTCCACTAGAGCTGAGTAGAACTTTACATTCAGCAGAACAGTCTTGTTTACACCCACAGATATATGCTCGGTCTAAGCAGTGGACACAGAGTAAGAAATGAATGATATCTTGGTTGACATGCAAAAAAAGCACAGGTTCTGCAGAGCAGGATGACCCAGTGACAATTGTCTTTGTAAGCATGAACTGGAAAAGGAAGGACTGGCTCCACCTGGAGTCAGGGTGGGGAAGAGAGAATAAATGTGAATAAGTTCAGCCCCTCTACTGCATGATAGTGATCATTTTCACTGCTGCACAAGGCATCCACACTTAAAGAAGCATAATTTCCCTGAACACACTTCCAGACTAGTTTCCTGTAAGAAACTCATTGCCTCCTTAGCAATTCCCTAGGACTCTAAATTCCTTTAAATTCCCAAAGACTAAATTCCAAGTCCCAAGTCTATGGACCTATACCCTTCATTGCTTCCCTGAGGGCAACAAACCAACGTTCACATGTGTGAGCAACCTCCTTGCTTTCAGTACTTCTGTACATTCAGCCAGCACTGTCCCAGAGGCACAGCTGAGCAAAGACAGGAGTGGGCCTTGCCCAGCCTTGAGAACTCAGAGCCACATCACTGCACAAAGACAGAGCAGCCAGAGCACCCACGGGCTGAGCAGGCTGCCTGACACATGCTTACCAAAATCTGCACTTTTCCTGCTCAAGAGGACAGACCCTGCTAAGGTCTGTCAGTAGCTGACATGTGTGTTTAACAGGAGGCTACAAATTTTAAGCGGCTGAGGGCGATTGCAGTTTCCAAGGCTGCCGTGTGCGTGTGACTGGCACAGGCGGGCTGCTCCCGCGGCAGGGCCAGGAGCCTCCCAGCGCTGCAGGCCCCACACCTGCTCACACAGCCCTACCTGCACGTAGACCTTGGCAGCCCCTGTGGCATTTGCTGGGGTGGGGGTGGGAAGACCACGGTGTCATTTACACACAGGTTGAGCAAACCAGGTGCAATCAGTCTGGGTTTGGCTGAAGAATCCTCCACCCTTCTCAAGCTATTTAACCCCTGCAGTTCCAAACCTTTATGCATGCCCAGGGCAATGACAACATTAGTCTGCAGAGGAGGCATCTGTACATCAGTCATCATTCTCATATTGCCAAAGGCGACACAGGAGGGATGGGTCATATTAAGAGAAAGATAGCCAGCCCTCCAGCTACTGTACTGTTAAAATTATTTTAATCAAAGTAATAAATATACACAGTAAATATAAACCCAGCTGTCATCTGAAAATTGTTTCATTGTCCTGTCACCTGGCCTTGGACAAGATAAAATGATGCATGACAACCCTTTGAAGAGCATGGCATAGGGATCAGTATGTTGCAGATGCAATGGGCAAGACAGTAGCAAACAGACTGCTGGACAAGCCAAGCCTTCAGGACTGGAAAGCGATGCAGCACTGCCAGTGCACTGTCCTTGGACACAGCTGCACATTCAGTCCAGGTCTATCCCACAGCAGAGAGACAAGACCCCTGGGATCCATGGCCTGAAAATTGCTCTCTGGAACACCCCACCTTTTGCCTTCACACCCAGTGAGCTCTCTGGTTTGTGGGGTATACATCTTGCAGCTCTCCAATACAGGAAGATTTGAGTATGCAGTTTGTAGGGGGTGGACAATTATCAGTCCCTGAGCTCAGGGGTTCATAATGTCAACTGAGGCCTGTTTACTCCCAGTCTGTTATGTTCCTCAAAATTAATACTGTAATAACAAAACCTTAATTTCCCTATGGGAAATTGCAGAGTGCAGATCATTCAGTCTCTGGAGGACATGTCTGCAGAAAGGCCTGGAAGAGCAGATTTTGAGTTTCTGTTTCCAGTTCTTCTAAACCTTTCACAANACACCTTGCTGGATCCTTGCCAAATGCAGTTCCAAATTAACAACTCCAAACTGACAGGAAAAATGCTTCTCTCGACCACCAGGGCGGTCAGTGCAACACCCAAGCACTGGCACAAGGCAGAGCTCAGATTCGACACAAAAAGACTGGGTTGCTCACCTCTCTGCGGGACTGAAGCCCGGAGAAAGGGGCGCTGCTTCCAGAAATGGACAAAGCCAGCCAGCCCCACAACAAAGCACACTTTTCAGCAGCACATAAAAGGAGGATCTGGCTCTGCCCCTCCGGCCAGACCCCACCCCTCACAGCGTGGAGGCCTTGCCCCAGCACTAGGCAAATCTAATCAAGTCTGACACATAAGACAACATGGACGGACGCTTGCCTTAGGCAGCCCTCTCCTCTACTCCTCACCCACAGATCTCCCCCCGACCCACAAGGCACTCCCTTTCTTGAAGAACTCAGGCCAGCTCACGGCCCCATCCCTGACCCTGGCAGGCATCACCCCTCAGCCCCAGCAGCCCCAAGACGGTGAGGTGAACACCCTCACACCACCAGCCTGACCTTTGCTTTGCTGATGGAGTGCCTCTGCTCGTGTGGGGAAAGGCAGCACCCGACCCTGCTGTAGTGGGGCACAAGCATTCCCTGCTTGCAGCCACAACCGAGGTTCCCTTTTCCCTAACAACCTCCATACCTGCCCCCATGTACCTTGAGGAGTCTTTGAAACCCCCCCCAGGCCTTAGAGTTTAAAGCACAGCTGAGTGTTGATTAAAGTACACAGGAACTGGGCCAGATCCTCAACAATACGAGTGTTCCTTCAGACAGGAGAAGAAAACCCACAAAGCTTTATAATAGTCCATTTAAGCATTGCTGGGACAATCAAGCAATTGCTGAAGGTAGAAAGCAGCTCAAAGCAGCCAGACCTGTCTCATAATAGCAGGGAAGGCTGAATATTTCCTAAAATTGCCCCTCCTGCATTATCTACTCCACTCCTCAGGTCAGGACTCAGTATACTCCAGAGTGGGCGAGAGTCTAGCAAGGAAAGCTGAATAAGCATTGCTTGAAAGGGAGGAGGCAGGAATTCACCAAAGTGAAGAGGAGGAGGAGAGAGCACAGGCTGTTTTTAGAAGTACTGGCACCACCTTAGTCTGCAGTGGCCAGGAAACTGGTTGGAAGCCCCATGACTTGAGCAAGACCCAGACCTGGGAGCCAGAAGAGGAAGGGACTTGGCAGAAATTCCCCTGCAAAGCGAGGAATCATTTATGCAGCAGAATATTCAGCTTGGCCTCACTGCAAAGAAACGCTGCCAGATACCTGATCGTGCCACCAGTATATTAGCACTCCCCTCCCCTGCTCTAATATAGCCATGAATCTTCTTCCTGCACTTCTATCTTCCATTTGATCAGTTTTGCACAGCTTCTTTCTAGCCACAGTCTTCCTTCACTGCCCTGGGGCCATCACAGCGTTCTCCCAGAGCCATCGTGTCCCATCCCCCTGGCTCCCAGCTACCCAGCCTCATTCTTTCCACACTTGCCCTTTGGGCACTGTTGTCCCACCCTCTCCTTTGAGAGGCTCATAGCACATGGAAGGGTGAAAACCACCACTCTAGCCTTCCTAGGGTTAAAGACAAAGAGGCCAAGTATCAAAGAGCCAACTCAGGGAAATTTTGGCACCTGCAGGAAGCTGAGATGATGCATTGCTGAACTCACTGCTTCAGCTTATCTTTACTCTTTCTCTCTGAACTAGCTGCATGTAGCTCACTCCATGGTGCAGTGTGCCATAAAGCCCTGGGTAGTGAGAATGTCTGCAAGGAGACAGAGCAGAGAGGGGAATATTCTATCACTGCATTTATTTTTTCACTTGCTTGCACCACAAAAGGAGAGTGAGAGGCTCAATACTAGGCAGCTGCAGCACCTGACACAGTATCACAATGGAATTAAAATGCACCTTTCCACAGTGCAGAAAGTTGTCTGGGTAAAGGCTTGGTGGTGCCAGCGTACACCAATGGGCAAAGTCTGAGAGGTTTACACCCATGCCAGCCAGAACTTTGAAACAGAACAGAGCCACTTTAAATACATACAGACATCTAAAAGCTTTGTTAAGCAAGTGACAGTCATGTCCTTGTTTTCTGAACGCTTGTCCCTTTTCTAATTTTAAAAAATGAAGCAGAACAGTTCTAATTGTTAGAGACTTTTTCAGGGCACAGCCATACACCAAATAATTTCCCTTTGCTATATTCCATGGAAACAAAAATAACCCTTTTAGAAAGACTATAATCAGATGGTTAGAATGTGCATATCTTTCTTCCCAACAAACACAGAAAACATAAATCTACATTTGAGTTGTAGTCCTGTTTTAACATGTCATCTACTAAGACTGTCAATTTCAGTTTAATATGAAAATCTGTTGCTGGAGGAATAAAATCCTAGCTGAAAGTCTAGACCTAAAACAATGATCCTGGAAACATTTGTTAATGAACAAATGACTGTGTAAAACATATGCTAGCATTGACAATTGTATTTTAATTATCCTCTGTGTTGAAAAGAAGCATAAACATATCCAAATCCATTTGGTCAGTGCTAAAAACTGAGGCAGAAGAAAGGAAAGTTCACTTTGGACATGATACTTGCCACACTGAGTTTGAAGTTACACAGAATTGATTCTGGATCTTTTGTCCAATGAATCCTGCTGCAGACAGGACCCTTCATTCTTTCCTTTTCAGAATAAATGCTTGCACAGGGAAGGCCTTGTACCCACATGCAAAGTGGGTGACACCAGCAGGTATGGAGGGAAGCACAGAAATGGATTTTTGATTGTGGCTAAAGGGGATGGCTGATAAGCATAGAAGTACAAATTTTGTCCTTCAATACTTCAAATTAGAAAAAGTCTGTTTATTTGGGTCCATGCCTAGTTTTGTAAATTAGCTGGATTATCATCCTGCCTTTATTTCCACATATTCATTCAGGCTATGAGTTTAAGGCTCCTGAAAGGCACCAGATGTTGGGGGGAGGTAGGGTGTATTTGTTTGAACTCTTCTTGCAAAAACAACAATAAAAAAAGGGAAGAACATTGGATGGCTTCAGATTTGCTTTCCTGCAGAGTATGACTAAGGCAGGGAGGCAGCCTGGTAAGTACACTCAGTCAGGACTCCAGGGTGGGACAAAAACATACGGAGAAACTCAATAGAAAATAAACAAGAGAGATAGAAGTTTCCAGTCATTAGTAGAGTGAAGAAAATGGAGACAGGACAGGTGATTAGGAGGCAGCTTTTGTGGACACAGCCTGGAAAGGAGGAGAGCCAGAAGTTTAATCTCCAGGCATCTCCAGGCACAGTCTATTAATATGGACCCAGCAGACTGACAGACTGAAGTAATAGGTGAGAAAAGTGAGGGCAGAAGACAGACCAGAGAATAAAGTTCACTTGGAGGTGAGTGGTCCAAATGCTGTGCTGGACTCTGTTTTGGTTAGTTGCTGTTGTGTAACTGGAGATTTCACATTGGCTTCCTGGAAGTTTATAGTATTCAGGAGTCCCCTCCAGGGAACTTGCTGGGCCTGAATGGAAGAGCACAGCGACCAAGGTGAGCTGCAAACAGTTAGTGGGAGGTGGAACAGAAGAGGTGAGGATGAGTAGGAGGAGATAAAGTATCTAAGAAATCCAAATTGATGCTGGTTTGTAGGACAGGGGAAATCCAAAGAGGAAAGGATAACTGACAAAAAGAAGGTCCTAGGAGAGAACACAAGTTCTTTGAACTGAAATTCTGCTTTACTTTAAAACACACACATTGCAACAGAGATGCACACACGCACACACAAGTCAAGTATCCACGTGAACACAGTTGGTTCTGGATATCCCTTCTTTCTTTAATTGGTCCCAGGTGAGGCATCAACAATCACATCTGGAAATTTTTATACAAATGGCAGGAAAGCCAATGACTCGGGTCACAAATATTTCACGCTCTCTCTTTGCCAGAAACACAGGACAAATGTGGTTTACATCTGCCTCCCTATAAATACACACACACTTGCAAGATTCTCTGCTATGGCAAATACTTGTGCATGTAAAAGCAGAGCTGGTCAGTGTTCCTCCCATCCACCCAGTGGAGATTCGGTCAGAACTAAGAAACTGGATGCTGGGTGACACCTGCAGTTCAGGTCAGGCCTGTTGTTGGTATAAGGATCACGAGATGGCAAAGACATCCTTACTGGCTGTAGAAGCAAAACACAGAATCAAATTACATTGATGACCACTTTCAAAAGCTGCTGCAGCCCCTGCCTTCCAGACCCAGACTCGCCATGAGACCACAGCATCAGGCACACCCAGTTTCTGTCTGACATGCAAACTCAGCTTAACTTTCAAAAGCTCACCTTTCAAGAAAAAAAAGCCACTGGGTCCTCCCTTAATCCCCTACTCTTCCTGCCTCGGGTGCGAGCTCCCACCTGAGTTTATCCACATGGAGTCAAGAAGAAACTGTAATTGTTTCTTGTCCGTGATGCACCAATGCCAGCCAAGTGCTGCCTGACTTAATTACTTCTACCCAGTGCACTGGTGCTGCAAAATGCTCTACAAATTCAACTCATCTCAGCAGTAAGGACCAGCCTCTTGGGCATCAGAGGATGAACTCAGACCAGGTTTTAACAGTAGCATTATAATTACAAGAGATGGACACTATCTGTGTCAACAGTTCTGAGAAATGCAGAGAAGGTGTATTTCAGTACTTCAGTGCTAGCTAATTCGTAGAACCACCACAGTATCTTTGCTCTTCTGAGATGTCCCACAGTATAGGTGATGCTGTTGGTACTTGGCAGTAGACATTGGTTTAGGAGAACTGAGAGACCTGCTGGGTGCCACAGACTGTGCATGGCAGGTAGAGCCGGGCAGGGACAGCTTACACACCCCTAATGAGCCGACTCTGATCCTATCTATGGCAACTTTGTGTTGCTCCAGGGATAAAGACACTGCAGAGGTGATTTAACTAGATGTCAGAGGGAATCTCCTAACACCACCAAAGCAATCCAGTCAGCATTTTTTATTCCCTCTGCCTGCCCTTGGCATCATGGATGTGCCAGTAGCTGTTTACAGAGCTCTGCCAACTTCTGGGGAGCAGAGTATGACACAGCTCACCACACTGCACCCCTAGAACAGCCTGGAGTCTGCAGCTCTGAACTCCAGGATGATGAAACTACTTCACAGACTTAGATAAAAAATAATCTTTCCTCACTGAGGAGATTGCCTAAAGCTAAAGACACAACTTTACCTACCTCTGAATGTCCGTTGTTAAGCTTCCTGCCATCAGAATTTGTAATGGACAGGAGTCAACAGCACCCAGCTACTCTATCTCTTGGGTTTGATCTTTTCCCTTAATCCGTGGCCTTTAGCTAGAGCACCTGACCATATCTTCTCTCATCTAAAGCTTTAAAACAAATTGGAAAGTTCCATGTATGATCAACTCCTACTTCAAGTAGGAGTTGATCACTCAGGTAGAACAGCACAGCAAGATACACATTCTCTTAAAGTCAGTGGAATTCCAAAGGCAAAGCACTTAAAATTGACAAAACATCATCATTTTTTATTCAATGTTTAATTAACACATTCAATTTACCTCTACTCCCACTGTTGCAAGAAAGATGAATAGCTTACTAATTTTAGGTGGTTTTTTAAGGATTAAAGAAATGTGATTAAACATTTCATCTTTCGATTGTTAGATCTTTAGAGCATTCCATCAGCCAGGCTCAAATCTGTGATGCTGCTGGTACCTGTCTTGGCCTCACAAGTTCAGAACAGGTATTGCCTTACCAGGAACCTCATTAGCCTCATTCTCTTTGGACCCCTACAAGAGACACTGCTGGAAACAGGATCACTGAACTGATCAATGAGTTTGTCATGGATGGTTCACACCACTTCCTGGAGCTTTCCTGGAGCTTTCCAGAAGCCCACACCAGACTGGCCAGCATCCCAGGACTAAGGAAAACTGAACCAAGTAGAAGCACAAATGTTTGGAGTCCTCGCTCCAAGTGCTGACAGACAATGCCGCACTCTGATTTATTCTCTGTAGCCTTTCTAAGGGCACACATTGAAATGACCTCCCCACGTGTCTCATCTGGTATGCCACAGGTGTGAGGCTGTTGCTGCTCTTAACATCTTTTAAATGTTCCACCAGATGAAAAGATGAATTCCCTTTGTTCCTCGGAGATGGAGTTTCTTTCATTTCCTGCTTAAGGATGTAGTCCACACTTCCAGTAGAGGGAACAGATGATGTAGGCCTGGAGGGTAGGGGTGCATTTGCATGGGATGGGCTACCAGGTGGGTTTGTACAATTAATCACTTATACCCATCTAGCTGTATGGGGCTGGTAACAGCAGAACTGTTCTGAGGGGATGCTCTGTTTCATGAGAGCTCCAGCGAAGAAAACCATCATTTCAAACCTCTTTGCTCTCAACACATGGAAAGAGTCCCCTTAAAACTAAAGCTGAATGAAAGGACCACGATTTAGCTTATTTGCATATGTGATTATGTAAATCAACATAGTGCTTCTTATCCCATGGCAGCAGACCTGCCTGCAGAAGAGCCTCCAGTGGAGAAGATTGGATTATAGAAAGGGACATATGCGTGAAAACAGGTCCGAGCTGCATATTTAGCTGCATCAGCAGGCACATGGAAAAAAGGGGGATTTAACCCTTCACTGTCAGAGAAACAGGACAGAGGAAAACAGTGCAACAACCATGGAGAATGCATAGATATAATGCAGCAGCCTTCATTGGAACATGTTTAAGGAAGTATTCTGTAATTACTTGGACTGCTGTGTGCAAAAGGGTTAATGATCATAAGCCAACAGACATCAAAATGGTGAAATATTTCTAGCTCCAGAATCATCACAAGTAGAGCCACCTCATTCACATGTCATTGTCACCTTGTGATGTGCACACAGTACCCGCTTGTTGCTCACCAGCATGCCCAGTACCCACTTCCTGAGATGCATGTTCTTCATTCCCATACAGCTATCCTGCTATCCTGCATCCCACTGTTGGCTGGACTGTCATCTGCTCCAGCCTTCCAGCTGCCATCCCACAGAGGCAGCATCCAAACCAGTGCTAGCTACACTGCCCAGGACATGCCACAGCCCTATAACTCCTTACCCTTTTATTATGGATCTGCCTGCCTAGCACCTCACTACCTCCCAGGGGTGCCCAGGGCAGTAACAAAGCAGCTTTTTATCCCTGAGAGGCTCAACAGGCCCCTTCAGTACAGCAGCACTTCTGGGGTTAACAAAACCCCAGTCCAGCATATCTAAGCATCTGTAGGAAGTGGAACATTTTTAATCCTGTGAAGAAACTGCTTCATGGATGACAGAAGCAAAGAAATCAGGCCATCTTCATCTAGAGGAAACAGGAGGAGCATTCAGGGACGCATGGAAAGTGTTCCATTTTGCAAACTCTAAATAATCTCTTACAAGGGCTAATAGGGCATCTCTCACAAAAACCCCCAAACGAACAAACAAAAACCAACAACAACCCCAAAAAAAACATTAAAAGTAACAAAAGGAAAAAGAACTGGCACTTCTAAAGAACATGACTAATATGAATCAGCCATTTCACAAGTACTAATTTTAAACTGAATACAGGAATAAGTGACAATAACTTTAGGATTCCAAGAAATGTCCCAAAGCAAAACTAAATATGTCTCTGGATTTCTCTTTGTTCTGAAATTTGAATCAGGATGATTCTGGCCAAGAGTCACTCAGTTTTTAAAGCCAACTTTGTCCAATTTAAAGTTTCTAAACCAAGGGAAATAAAGTAGATTCTTTGGAGGAATTATGCATGTGTGACACAAATTCAAAGCAAAAGGTGTTGGGTGGGGGGAGGGTAGGTTTTGTTTTGTTAATCCTACCAAGACTGGCAAAACAAGGGGGGGCTATAGCAAAACTTCAGGTTGACCCAGACCAGTAACATCTCTTCAAGTTATTCTGTTGTTACCTACCCTGGGTGAGCCACCCTAACCTATCCTTTGTGAATATATGGAAAAGCACATACAGTAGCTGACACTGGCTAACTAGCTCATTTTTCTACTGTAAGCAGGACTGAGATGAGATCAAACAGTGCTGAGTCAACCCCAAACTTCATAAAATGCCAGTGTTATGCACAGCCCTGGTAGTCCCAGAGGACACACTTCAAATATCTGCAGTTTGAAGTGTAAATGAATAAAAGAAAATTCCTTCCCTTACTTCCTCATTCTCCTAGCTTCCCCAGGATCATCAGATTTGATGCCCTCAAGGACAAGATCAAATCCAAGATGCTGGGGCATCTGGAATGTATCTGTGCTTGAATCCTGCAGTTTACATGCCAGCTTCCTCTTCTGTGGTGGCAGTGCCTGTGCAAATCATGCCCAGAATCAGGAGAACAACTAAATATGTGTTTGTTTACACTATGTTCAGAATTAAGAGAGGGGATTAGGTGTGGGGTTTCTTGCACACCAGCTGCCCTGCTTTAGCCATGACACTGTACTGATTCTATGGTAGAAAGGATGACACCATAGCAACAACATCCATCTAGCTCCAGCAAAAGTATTCTGGCAACTTGCAAGATAATTACTTAACTTCTACTCATTTTCAGTTTTTTCCTCACAGTGGAATTCAGGGTATGTGGTGGTTGGAGTTCAAACAGCCCTAGAGGCTTATATGGGAGGGACTGCCAGTCATGGTCACTCCAGAGAGGAGGGAGAAGGCAGCAGAAAGGAAGAAATCCAGCTGAGGGAAGAAACGTGCATATGGACAAACCCATCCCACTGAGGATTGCAAGGAGGAGCAGAGTTCCGAGTTCAACACATCCTAAGGGACAGAGCTTAGAAGCAATCAGGTCTCTTGAATGCAGTCAACAACAGCAGTATGAGCTGGCTGCTGGCAAGGGCTATCGATGGCAGCATTCGCATTATGCTGCTTTTTCCCATTTTGAATGCTCCCTATCAGGCTTGTACCACTCCAAAGTACTAAGATCACATATACACTAAACCTCTTCTCTTCAGTCTCTTCAAGGCTGGCCATGGACGTATGCTGTTACCCCATATTTGAGAAGGCCCGGGAGCAGCAGCTGATAACCGCTGGTCTCTGGAGTCAGGAACTGACAAAAATGTGGCAAATGTACCCTGCAGAGATAGCCTGGCACGTTTAACCTACACCAGCTGGAAAAGTGACTGCTGAATACTGGAAACCGCTTTATCCACAGGGTTGGTCTAAGGCAGCTCTTGTCAAACTGACCAAGAGCTTTGTGCCCTAAGAGTAGGGTATTCTGTACCTGCAGCAGGTAAAACAGCCCAAGGTCAGGGTGTGCTCTCAGTGCAGCTGCTGGAGCACTGGCAGTGCCCTGGCCCCAGCCCGAGTGCCAGCATCACCGCCATGAGGCAGCCAGCCCCAGCCTCAGAGTTCGACTCCAGCAATGCCTTCCCATTCCCGGCTGGCTGTCTCCCATGTGGCGACGCATAGCACTATTCACCCGACTATTGGCCCAGCCCAGAACTGTTTTTATTAGAAAACACTAAGGCAAGGCTTTCCAAGCCTCAGAAGAATCATCTTGTAAAGATCTGGGCTTGAGATGCCAAATGATTGCTGCTTTGGCGGAGTCTGCACATTCATTTTTTATTGGTCACAAACGCTTTCCAGATGCTGGCATGCTGGCTGCAGATTGCAACTCTGGGGACTTGGCTCCCAGCCCCAGTCACTTTGTTAAACTCTTGACCTGCTGTGGGTTAAAAGAAGCGGGGAATGGGACTGAGTCACCATGAGGGCATTGCTGAGAGAGTTCGAACTACACAGCAGAGACCCATTTCAGCAGCTTTCTGTGCTCAGCTGGCATGGAAAACATTTAAGGTGGTCCACAGCAATCCAGCTCAGCTGCCAAAGCTGGTGAGAACTGCAGCATAGCACCAGCCCAGGCTTTAGGAGCAGGGGCAGAGAGGCTGCCCTGCAGCTGGATTTTCCACTGCAGCCCATACACTTTCCATCTTTTTTTCCTCTGCACAAGTGGATTTCTCATCCCTGCTGCAATACTAAAGCAATCCTCTGAGCCAGAGCCATGCACAACATCAGACTGAAAGCTGAAGCCTGGAAACCTTCCTTGGGTTCAAGTTTCATGACAAGCCTGGAGCTTGTTCATCAAGAAGGTTTGCAAACCTTTGGGGAAAAAAGGCTTTCTGGATTCTCAGTTGTTGGTGTCCCAAATAGGGGGGGAAAATAAAATAAGAAAAAGAAAAGGAGATTTAAACAAGCAGAAGGAAACACAATTTTGATGGAGCTATTTGATATTTTTCTGAATGGAAAAAAATTCCGTTTGAAAAACATAGCTGTTACAAATCATTGGGTTTTTTTCTCTCCCTCAATAGGGCAGGTTTTAAAAAAACTAATATTTTGCACTTTTGGATAGATTTCCTAACCAAAATTCTGCAGCTGATGACTTTCTTTAATCTCAGTTTTCAAGAAAAAAATTCTCTCAAAACCTCAATTCAAAGAGAACATTTTTAGCTGAAATGAAATTTTTCATGCTGCTTTGAAATATGCAGCCAAAAGCAGTATTTCAGAGAATGTATTTCCATTCAGAACTTCTCGATAGGAAGGAAAACAGTTCTTGATAAGATCAATTGACCTGAGCTTTAGTGCAGTTTCCTCTTCGCCTGTGTAGGGACCCTGCTAGGGCAGGGGGTGCTCAGGGAACAGAGCCCCTGCACAGGTCCTCTGCCCATGACATCACCTCAAGGCTCTCATCGTGCTCTCCCACACACTCCTTTTACAAAGTGCTGCCTAAACCACAGCCCTGAGGAGCTCCTGGGCTCAGTGTTTGAGCAGATGATGAACTGTGCTGGATGCCAGGCAGGACACGGACAGGATGGGAGGCTGGTGCAGGAATGCACAGCAGGGCTGGAGATCAGCTTCTGCAGTGCTTGCTCAGTGAGGTGGTGCTGGGAATGGCTGCTCACCCTTCAGCGGGAGGAAACTGCCAGCAGAGGTCTGCTTGCTCCCCTCCACCCTACAGCTGGATGGAGACTTTCCAAGATGCTGATAGAAGCAGGATGCTGAGGGATATCTGGATGCCTCACACTGCTCTGCGTGTTGACTGCTAACCTTCCTTCAGACCTTCATGGGAGCTCAGTGTCACCCACAGGCTGTTTATTAGAGCAGGCAGGGCCACAGGGGCTTGAGCAAAAAGAAAAGCATGAATGAGCCAGTCTTTCTTCTTAAGCCTTCAACAGCCACACTGAGAAGAGATTTCAGTGGGAGCTGGGATCTAACTCTTTGTACTCATCCTCCTCAACAGACACCTGCCCACAGTTCTCCTGCCCATGTTTGCAAGCCATGCATGATCCCTTCAGCAATACTTGTGCAAATAGAAAGCTTTGCAGTCCAGAGGGAGTACTGGGGGAAGGTTTTATCCTGTGGATCTGGTCCAGTGATACTAATTAAATCATCACATTAGAGCTGGGGGCTTTCTTGAGTAAGTGTTACCACTTGAGCTGAATCGCACCTCAGATCACAGCCAGGTGTGCTCCCTGGATCCAGAGAGCCCTGCCAAACTCATTTCACTTGTGATGCTAAGGCCAACTCCATCAGTCTCCAGAGATGAATAAAACAGGGGAACAGCCCAGTGTAAACCTGAAATCTTTTAGATTCAGCCAAGTGGAAATCCAGCTTGACTCCCCACCCAAAACCAAACAACTGAGAAAAAGAAAGTTTTACATAATAATCTCTCCAATGTTACAGCAGACAGTCGTTCTCCGAGGACATTATGTAATGTCTCGTAAGGGCTTTTAGCTGAATTATCAGGTGACTTGCACAATTACTGAAGAGAAAAACAGAATCACAGGTGAGCAGTGGGTGTGAGAATACACATCTGCCTGTTGTACATTAGCAGCTGGAGAAATGATTCAGATTCAATGAGATGTCACTGGAGATAGGCTCATACTGCAGACCTCAGGTTCAGAGGACCTGGAGCTGTTTCAATCTTACTTTCTGGCCTATGTCTATCTTCTCCAGCATGAGGGAGGACCTCTCCACAAGCCTTTGTAGAGGGACAGACTCTGCAGGGTGAATCTTCCTGCCACCTCAGATCTTCAGGCCTTTACAACAGGAATCCCTGTTCAGAGACTGATTGATTGTGTAAGTGACAAAAAAGAGAACTCTTGGCTATTTCTTCTCCCACACAGTCCAAGGATGGGAATGATGAAAACATTCCAGATGAATTCCCACTACATAGATGCTGATATTTACTTCCAGGCTGTTCTCTCCCTTGTCCCTTCTGCTCACTGACAGTTGTAGGGGTACAGGAGGAAGAACATGTGCAAACAGAGCCAGTACATCAGATAATATAACCCCTCATGCCAGCTTACTGACTTCTGCCTCACAGCAAGATGTAGGGGAAAAAAGCCCCAACAGCAAATTCTGCACCAGAATCTCTGCCTTCTGATGGTTAGGAGCCTTCTAATTACCAGCTGAAGTTACTACTAGCTTGATGATGCCCATCTGTTCATGTGCCAGTATTGCCTTTAGTCTAAGCAGTTGTCCTCCTCCCTGGCATTTACCTCTCCTTTTTCTCCTGTTCTGTGTATTTATAGAGCTTCTCTCAGCCTTCACTTCAACAGATTAAAGTTTTACTGAGGGCAGATTTATCTAATGGGTTTTACATTTGCTTTTGCCATTCATTGGTCTGTATTTGTCCAGCTTCAATGTTTGAATGAGGCAGCTTTGTTTTCAGATCAGCATTGTTCTTTTAGCACATTGCTGAAGAGGTACCCTACAGACGCATGAAAGCAATGATTCCTCTATTGCTATGCAGAATGCTTAGTAACAGAATAAATATTCACATGAAGACAAATCTACAAAGTACTATCAACATGGTAGTAATTACTGAAGCAAGGGATAGATATCCCTTATCCTTAGCACACTGAAGGCAAGAGAAGAATAAGGTAGATGGTACTGTCTCAACTACTGTTGTTTGAAAGAGAAAAGGCACTTGGCAGAACGAAGAATTAACTTCCAGAAAAATGGAGACACTGAGTACTGCTCTTCAGCAAGCCTCTAGGCAACAAATTGATTAACTTCTCCTACAGAAGAGGAAAAAAACAGTGTTGCCAATTTTTTTTATATTTCAATGTACATTCTGTAGACGGTTCTAGTAATAGCAGAGTAATTCTGCAATTGGAATCATAGAATTTTACCACAGGAAACATAAACCCTTAATAATCCCCCACTTGCACCATAATTGAATTGCTGGTATCATAACCTTTTGTGGTAAAACCAGCCAGACCAGCAAAGGCAAATGCCTCTTGGGTGAGTACATGCCAATCTCACATGATGTTGGATGAGATAGGAAGGCTTTGTCCTGTCTGGTTTTGTGTTCCATAATGCTTTCCAGTATAGTAATATAGCTTACATGCAAACTATCATCTCTCTTGTGAGTGCAACACAGAGATGTGTATGTGATATGTGATGCATTTAAGCCAATATGCAGCTGGTTTAAATACATCTGTGACCTGCATTCCCAGCAGAAATCGCCTTAGTTTCCATTTTCTGGCCAAATTGTTGCTAATATTTTGATGTAGTTTCTGCTGGAGACAGTTTAAAGGATAGATTTTGTACATGGGCATAAACCAAACAATTCCATTGACAGCTGACAGAATTATTTCAGATTTCACTGGGAAAACTGATATAAAATCTCAGCATTTTGTGTCCCTCTCGAACTCTGCTGTGAAGTCTTGTTGGTTAACTAACTTTTGTATTTCATCCCTGAGGCAGCTGAATTAGTCTAGAGAGTGAATAACTGAGTTAATCCGTTACACTGTGTGGCTTCCTACAGAGAGAGCAGCGCTACACCGAACGTAGCCTCAAATAATTGCAGGTAAGTGCAACTCATTAGGTGGAATTCTAGGAGATACGGTCAATCACCCAGGAAGCTTCAAAGCACATTCGTGTCTGTTTAAAATGCATTTGGTTGTACATTCTATAGATGGAAGGACTGTTCCCAGCACGGCAGCAAAGTCCCGAGTGGGGATGGGTGTGCTACCAGCGGCTCTCCTGCGCCCCCTGCCACCGGCTCCCTTTATTGCAGGATTGCCAATTACCACTGACTTGACGTGTGCTCATCGCAAAGTACATGGCACCCGTGGGAAGGGAGGATGGGTGAAAAGAGAGTCATGAGAATCCTGTGAATCTGCCTGGGAAGATCTGGTTTCAGCTCACCCTACTCATACTGGCCATCACTACTCCTGCGCTCAAAGAGCTGAAGTCAGTCAAGGTCCACTTGCAGGCCAGAAAGCTCCTTCATTTTGCTTCTGTTCTGGAACCTCATCCTTGTTGTGTTCCACTTTGGAGTGGGTAAAAATTATGGCTTTATTGTTTGTGCCTGGATTTGCAATTTAGACTTATCCACACCTTCATGTCAACACAGAGGTACAATATATAACAAGAGATTCATGCCACATCTCCCTGAAATTCTCCCACTTTGAACTCCGCCAGGTATCATCATCATCATTATTATTATTACTACAACTATCTTAGCAGGTTTGCAGGACACACCACTGCTAACTCATGGATCCAGTGGATTCCAACCCTCAGCTCTGGTGCCTCTGCACGAATGGACAGTATCTCCCTTTAGCAGCCACTTGGCCACAGCACCTCCCTGGACCAATAGGTGCTCCTCAGAGCATGCAGCACTCTGCCTTTGGACCAGGGCATCCACAGCTCCAGCATCAGCACTTGCATCTCACTGCTCACTCCTGTCCTCCGTGACTTGCTGTCTCTTCTCACATTCACATCTGGTCCTTTGCAAGCATTTCATCAGGAATAAATCAATATATGTCTGCATCCATAGGCAAATACACAAACCTGTATATTACCATTATGCCAGCTGGGATCAAGGAAAGAACAGTGGGTTTGGGGCCCCTTATGAAGAGGTGAAGATTGATTTGGATCATCTCTAGAATGTGTTATCCTTAACTGAAATGGGAACAGCAAAGAGAAGAGAAAGAGCCCCTATATAGATCCTAGGGGACAATATTTGTAAAAAAATATCGAAATTCCCCTCCAGACATCCCATTTAGGATTCCTTGGGTTATGGAGAGAGAAGGCTGCCCAGCACACCCTCACAGATTAGGGAAATGGCAGTATGACTAATTCTAGTGCATCATACCTCCCTACCTCTAGAAAATAAACACTGACTGTCAGGGAGCAGCTAGCAGCTTGGGACTGAGACGTCATCTTCAGGAATTTCTTTCTTTCACCTCTCTGCTGACAAAGAAACAAATTTCTCTCTTAAACATTTATTGTTTGCTTTCTCTATCACTCCCTTCCTCTGAAAGTGAAAAATTAGTCAATCGGATAGTGAATCCAGAAAGAAAAAGAAGAAACATTCATTAGAAGCTGGTGAGAGTAGATATCTACCTTCAGTTGTGGGGATTGGCATGGATTCCTACCCATAAAGATAAGCCTCCACAGCTGTAGCTCTAGGAGGTTAGAACTTCCTCCAAGGATGATAAGCCTCAATCCAGTGGACAGTACAAAGGGAACAGGGATTTCCCCAATACTGGTACATACTCTGTTATATTCCACCTTCAGGAAATATATAATGGATTAATTATAAACCCTTTAAATCTAGTTTTCTAGTACAAACATGGCTAGACCCTTGAAACGGTTGTATTGATACAGTAATTACACCAGACACTGTTGTTTACTAACTGCAATAATACACCATAATAAATGATAACCTACCTTTATATCATAATGCTATACTGTGATTACAGCTAAAACAAATATTTTGCTGAGCTAATGCAACTAATTTAGCACATATAAAAATCTTAGACTAATTTTAGGTTTCACAATTGCAGAAAGTGCCAAACCAATTTGAAGTACATAGGCAAAACAAAAGGAACCAGCAGGTTATACAACCAGCAGTCTTGAAAGAGAAAAAGAATTTTTAAAAAAAAAAAAAAAAAAGAAAATATGAGCAAAGAGAATGACCTTGCAGAATCTGAAGGAAAATAATGTTGGAAGTGTTATAAAACAATGTGGTTGAAATGGTCACAAGAGTGTTTGAATTGCCTTTCCTGTACAGGATTAACAAACTCAGCAAACAGCACATGGGCAGTGACAAGGCATTTGATCACTCTTGTTTAATACACGTACACCTGAAGAACACGGGAACGAGATAACCCTCTGAGAGGGAACCACGCTGCTGTCCCTGCTAGAAGAGCAAGAACTATTGTAGCCATGCTATGATCTCCTGTGTCCTGCAGAGGAACATTCTGACTATTCTACACCCTCCTCTAATGCCCTTTGGAGCTTTTAGGAATGGTGAGAAAACTCACAGAACCATGACAAAGCTATTCACACCTGGATCATCATTCAGGTGCCCTGGTTAACAGTCATTGCTACCAGTGCTTCGTAACCCCCACAAGTTGTGTAGTTTTTAAACAGGTGGTAGGCATGTTAAAGCAGGAAGATAAATTCGTATTCAGGTAGAAATGAAAACATTTCCATTTGCTAACCCTAAACCACGTGTGTGTGCACAAACATGCTTATACACCCCCCCACTTTATCTTAATGCTTTCCAAACACAACCTTGCTGCACAGTGCATCACAACTTAGGGGTAACTATTCTGAGTGCTTTAGTTCAAGGATTGTCTTTTCCACTCTCCAGTCTAAGATTAACAATATTTTGCTCCTGCCTGATTTTGTTCAATGACAGTCAATTCTAATATTTGCAGTTAGATATAAGGCAGACTTTTCAAAATGGTGCTGAGTTCTAGTTATCCAATAATGGCAGTGAGCAGGCTGGACAGGCCTTCCTGGCCTTTAGAAAGAACTGAATATGCCATCTCTGGGTTCCACTCCTAACTCTTCCTTCAGCAGCCTTTTCATTTGCTTATTTCAGTGCTGCATACACCCTACACATAAAAAGCTTAGCAAGCCATCATGCAAACAAGCAGAGGTTTTCAAAAAAACCTTCTATATGCAGGCAGAGCTACAGTTAACATGGTTTGGAGTAACCCCACAAAACCAACAACTCCAACATTGCAAGAAGACCAATGACTCTTCCTCTACCACTCCACACTGTCATAGTTGAAATGAAGATGTAAACAATTTTCGTCCATCCCAGCTCCACCCCATTCAGCACAGATGTATGAGAAACACCAGTGCTTCGAATCATAAGACTGAAAATCAGGGTGTTCATTCTGGAACTGGTGGGCACATATACTTAGCCTGGAATATCATAAGCGCAGTTTGCCCTGAAATCACCTTGTAAGTGACCCTGCCATTGTTTTCCACTGCCACTCAAAGCACTGTATTCCAGGTATGGAAGTGTCATTGGACCATGAGCTCTGCATCATTCCTTTGGAGTGAGAGGAGCAGGATAGGGTCTACCAGTGCTGAGCTTCAAGCTGCTGCAGGTATATTTCTACCATCAAAGTGGATGCTCTATCTGTGCATTACATTGCACTCATTATAAGTTAAGAAGAGAGGAAGAAAAAACCCCATGATTGGAGACTGAAGTTTTATGAAAGCTGAGATTCTCCCCCTCTGCATGATACCATCTCCCACATCAGAGGAAGCCCAATAGCCGTGGGCTTCCCATCCATCTCTGGCTCCTAAATGGCAAAGCTGCAAACAAACTCTAAATTAGGCAATGACTTCAGGTAAAAGCAGAATTACCACACACTTGTCAAGCAGCCAATTCAAAGCAGCAAGACCTGAGGAGGAGGCTGAATGTTTGATGGCTTTACTGGTTTGATTGGCTGCCACAATGCCCAAGATGACCGATGACACTTTCTTGGGCAGGAGCCATCTCCTGCAGGGCCCACACCCTGAGCAGAGGCTGCTCTCCATCAGAGCAGCTGGCTCCTACAATGGGTTTACTGGCTGGATGTTTGCTCCTTCCCAACTTCTAAAACTGGTCCTACTTGTAGGGGGGTGGTGCGGGGCTTGATGTGTCTCTGGTATTTATAATTACACATTTATTGAGCTTGTGCAATCCTAACTCCAGCTTCAGGCCAAAAGTTCATTGCTAGAGGGGTTCAATAAAGAATTTCCTCCTGAGAATGGAGAATTACATCACTTGCCAAGTGTGCAGGCGGTTTTCCAGCCTCCTGTTGGGTCACACCTATTTTGACTACTCTAGTGGATGGATACTGTACATGTGTGGCTGTATCCTTATGCTCCATTGGATTAATCATGTCTGTGTGCTCCACACATCAGAAAAATGAGTAAGGTTTTCATAAAGCCCTTCTTATCATGGGCCTCAAGACTCTGAAAAAACTGAAGCAAGTCAACGCATAAGGACCAAAATGGGTTTCCAAGCAGCAGACAGCCAATGGTTGAATATTTTGCATGTATAACCCTAAAACAATCTGACTTTTCTTTGCAAGTCTCATCACACAGGCCTTGGTGACAATAATTACATTTTTCTGATTGAATGCTTAATAATCTCAGGGACACGTCACTTACCATGCTGGAGACAGTGTCTATATTTAAAGAGTGATGGTTCCTGCCCCAAAGACTTTGATCCCTGTTGAGCATGATGCCCTGTTTCTTTCACATTGTTCCTGTGGCATCATAACAAGCTGAATACATGATAATGTATTATCATCCTTCACTCAAGGAAATACAAGTCCTGTTCCTTCCATATGCTGTGGACAGAGACATCTAGGGAGCTGCAAAATTACAGCTCGAGAATCTTTTCTCTCAAGCCTGAATCCTTCTTGCTTCCCAGGCTGAGAAGCTGATGTTAGCTGCAGACAGAAAGGAAATTTCCCAAGGTGATAAATGGTCAAAAACAACTTAGAATCTGGTGAAAAACAGAGTGCTAGTCATAATAAAGATTAACACCTGTTGTTTTCCCATGGGATACATCCTGAGGCCTGGTCTCTTGGTTGTTTATCCCAATTAGCCAATAAGCTACTGTCCTGTTCTAGTCTCTCGTAACATGCTTTAAATACAAGCTCTCCGCTCAATAAACTTCGCCTTTTTTCCCTAAAAAGGTCCATGTGTGTTGTTGCTTTTTTTCCCTCTCTCTAGGTCCGAAACCACAATATGCTACTAAAAGATTGTTTCCCATCTCTCCATACACAAAACACATGCCTGAAGACCTCAAAGAGAAGAAAACAGTTCACCTCCAATGCTCTTAGATGATATTGCACCATGTTGGCATGACAATTAACAGAATAATCCCAGTCCATTTGCTGACCACCAGGCTAAATGTCTTCCACCTCACAGGTGTATGGGCTGATAATGAGAAGAATGAGAAATTACAGGAAGACATGGATTTTAGTGGAAGAACAGACTGGAGTGGAGGGATTAACATGATTTAAAGGGTCACTTGGGGAGGAGAATTGGCAAACATAAAAACAATCCTATTCAAAGAAATTTAGCAGATGAACTAGGCCCTAATTGTAGACAGATAGCTACACTGCTGTAGATACCAAATACCTTTTCTCCCAAGGAAACAGCTCAGTGCTTACAAGCCTCAGAGCTCCTGCACTCAAAAAGGAGCAGGGAACACACAAATATTATTTGGGGATATAAAAGCAGCACAGTCTGGTGATTTCTTTTTTAGCTAAGTCTGCCAGAATCCACATAACCTTCCTAGCTCAAATCCTGATGAAAGAGCACCCTCAGCTCCCACTGCCCAGAAGGAAAACTGCACATTCTAAGAGCCCTGCAGTATGAGGCATATGAGTATGGGTATGTTAAGGACTACTCTAACACCAGGGCCTTCAGTCAATTCAAGGGTCTCATGCGGTTTCAAAGTTCCTGGAGCCAAAAACCCGAAATAACACAGTTTCTTCATTCCCCATGTTGCACAGCCTGGAGCCAGTTTGGTGTCTGGGATAATGGCCAGTAATATTTCTGAATGTTTTTCGGGTCCTGACAGAGGTTTTGAGCTCAGCAGATCCTCACGACATATTCTTGTGACTTGACACTGGCTTACTGCAGCTGAGGTGGGCAGCAGTACCTGCTATGTCAGCCCCCTAACACTGGGCACATCAGCCATGCCAGACACCCATCTGGTCTGAAGAAAATGGTCCCTGAAACATTCTGTCAATCTTTTAAACATACTCACTGTGGCACAGCTTAGCTGCCAAATCCCCTGAAATTCATGGTAATGTTTTCAGAGACAGACACATAGGCAAACTCTAAAACAGGGGCTGGAAGGAGCCTCCAAATATAAATCACATTGTTGCTGACCAACTGTGCCAGACCACCTTAAATGGACACTGTGCCCATCTGCTCTTCCCCCCTCCTCCCCCACACCTCCTCCCTCAGGGTTGTAAACCATCCTGCAATATTTAAAGTAGCATTGTTCACCTCCCTTCTGAAGCCCCTGGACCATCTGAGCGGCTATATATTCTCTCTGTGCTGTTTGTTATTCCTGAGGACATGCACATTGCTGAACATACTAATAAAAATTTCATAAAAGAGGTTGCCAAAGGGGTGTCTATGAGGGGATTTGTAAAGCTTGCTCACACACACCCACACCCATTCGCTCTCCATTCACCATTAAGAAAGGGCTGCAGCAGGCAAAAGCAAGTACCTCCGTACGACAAAAAGCAACGTCTCTGCTCCTGAATGGGACCAGGCAGGCTTAGGTAACAAAGATCTATATCATCCAGTGATTCAATATAAGCAAACACAGAAGCATGTTCCTTTGCAATGTCCAGCAAGTTAAGTGAAAAGCAAGAGGAACTAGCAAGAAAATGCCTGCACAAGGCATGGTAGTATAACAGGGCTGCGTGTGCATGTTGGTGTACTGCCTGCTCACTCATCCCCAGCGTGCCTGCTCATACCTTTCCCGAGTGCAGACTGAAAGGACAAGGAACAGCACTGACTGGAAACGTATTCTGGAAGAGTACGGTCCCCCCTAGGATGTTGCCTGCATCCCAGGACTCAGCACAGTAGCACTGAGGCTGGTACTTGAGTCTGAGCATATACAGATTTTAAAAAGAGCTATGTAATAGTTTGAAGCACTGAGCAAATCCATTAGCCACTTACTGTCCTGGCTCAAAACTAATCAGAATTATGTCTCATAGGGTGGAAGGCATCTAAGAAAGCTGAAGTGCTAAGGGATGCTTTTTGGTGACTTGATTATCTTTTCTCTTTGCATCTTTCTCTAGATGATTAGGCCTCTGCTTAGCAGACTTAACATTTAATTTCAACAGCCCTCAATTGTTAGCTCAGATTTTCTGTGCAGGGCATGGGATTAAAACATCTCTTAAAACTCTTTGAACTGGTATGTGTGCTGTATTCATCAAATACTCTGCTCCACTTCTGTGTTGGTGGTGAAGTCACATATGTTTTTATCTGAACTGTATCTCTGTCTCCTGGGTGGAAAATGCAGTATAAATTTATGTCATTATAATCAAATACAGCAAGAAAAGAAACAAAACCCCAATAGCATATACCAGTGCATTTTTTGACTGTACTAAAAAGGTAGAGCATCTATAGAATTGTAAATAAATGACCTAGAGAAGTCAGGGCCCTTATTAAGGCAGACATTAAGAAATTATTACACAGGTTGCTGCCCTCATAGCGACCAACAGCCCATGTGGAATGGTTATGGCAGAGCATTCAGTTACACATTAGGGATGTTTTTATCGTAACATATTTACAGGCTTCATGATCTCTCTTGTAAATTCATATTAAGGAAACATAAGTAGTCAGCTTTCGGAACTGGGCCTTGAATAGTTCATGAATTTTACCTTGGATGCACAGGGACAGTCTCACAGGATAGAGAGCTTTCTTTGTAGTTGCCACAATGGGAAGTGGTCAGAAAAGGAAACATCCAGCAAGTATTTAAGCAAGCAGCAAGTTTAAAGGAACCAAGTGTCTTAACACTTAGGAAAGAGGACTTAAAGCATAAAAAGACAGATGTTCCAGTGATGAGGCCTACTCCATTTATATATAGTTATACAGATGTGGACATTTGGGTGGGCTGGTGGTCAGGTGCCTGAATCTCCAAGGATAGGTATTACCTTAGGTACCACCAGGATGCTATTTCTGCTTCATTTTTCCATGCAAGAAGTCTCATGCAAATCTCTCGCTGTACCATTGCAAGCATCAATAATTATGACAAAGCAAACAGATTCACACTGTGTGAGGTGCCTTTTTTGCCACAATTTTACTCATGTACAAAAATATATTCACAAAGAAGAACAATTCTTTTCTAGATTAGAATCTCTATGTGCTGAATATTCCATATCCATTCACCAGCTCAGCAAGCTCCACATGTGTATATTTAAACACAAAATGTGCAGATGTTCACTGTAATTTGCCTTGCTGAACATCATGCCTATTTAATCCATTTTGAAGGTCAAATATATCTTAATATTTTGGCAAATGCCTTTGGAACCAACCTAATTGAACACAGTTAAATTGGGCAGTAAGTTTTCCTCAAAAATGCTTACAACAACTAGTCTGAACAATTAGCTACAGGCTTAGACGGATGCAGCTGGAGAGCTGGAGCTGGGGTGGCTCTGCTCTGCCAGACCTGCGCTGGCTCTGAGCAAGATCCGTGTGGGTGCCCGTGCTGCACTCCTGGCAGCACACCACACACTGGGGACAAGGAGCAGCAACACAAGGCACCAAGGCAGAGCACAGCAAAAGAAGTAAAACCAGCAGATTTAAAGAAGTGTACAAGCAAGGAAGCTCAGCTATGCTCTAAACCGAAGGGAAGCTCATCTACAAAATCTCTGAGGATCCCTGTCAAGAGCATCACACACTAAGGTAAATGAAGTATTAATGCTCCCAGGAAGGGAGCCAAGGACTGGGACTGGAGCTCAGTCGTTCCACTTAGAAGAAACCACCTTCATGTGGGATAGATACATAGAAAATGTATGCTCATCTCATGGCATGCATATGTAACAGTGCAGATGCTCTGCTTTGCTACAAGAGTGCTCAAGCAGACACCTTTTGCATGTCAGCAGGAGTCTATGCAGGCTTCTCACGTGGAATGTACATCTTATTTTCACACGTCAGCTCAACAGCATACATGAACACCAGATTGCAGGCACATGTGCACATGCATGTGCTCTTGTGAAATACTCTGGCAAGTATGCAAGCTTTAGGAAAATGTTCTGTCAGACATTATGTTGACAGATGTAGAGGCAATGCCTCTTCCAACTTACAGAAACCAATCCAGACATCATCTTTCCATACACAAAGCCAAAACTGGAGTGCTAAAATTCAGCATTGACATCATATCCAATATTTTAATTGTTATCACTTGACCCTTTGGTCCATGCTTGTTCAAGGCAGCTTCCTTTTTATTAATATCTAGGCACACTGTGTGACACAACTTGAGTGTGTCCTAATTTAATTTTAATTAGTGCAGACTTTTGCTTTCCTCACTAATGAAACAGTGCTCATTACGAAGTGTAATTGAAGACCCCTAGAGGGAGGGGTGCCTGGAGACCTCATTGTGTTGGTACCCGGCATCCTGCCCAATAAAATTCCCTTCAGAACGAAAGCAGTTTTATCATTAATTCATACTGCAGGGGGGCTAACTCATTGCCAGCCGCTGAGTTCATACTGCTCTTAGGAAGAGCCCAGAGCCTGTTTGTTTTCTCCAAAGAAACAATTCCAATTTTCTAATGACTAAAACACTTACATCGTAAATCTTTCTGTCTTGTTGTTAAAAGTATCTTTGAAAAGCGGCTGTTATGAAAGTATGCCTCTCCATTAGAAGCAGACTATTCATGAACTTTTTGTGTGTGCTTTTAATTGAGCTTGAAGGATATAAATATTGAGCTGTGGTTAACTCCATTAAAAAAAAAAAAAAAAGAAAAAGAAAAAGAAAAAGAAAAGAAAAAAAGAGAGAGTGAGAGAGACGGAAACATACTTTGTTTACAAGCACTCCGAGATGACCCGGGCAATCACAGTAAGAAGCAAATGAGCTCAGAAGAGCAGGCCAAGCAGGTGGTTAAGTGACCACCTTTGGATGCACACATGCAGTGCCACAAGAAAGGAAGTCTGCATGCCCAGAGTACCCCCAGACTCCTAGTATCTTTGCTCCACAGGTGTGAAATCATGCAGAGAAAAGTTCTTCAGATGACTGCACTTATATTTGTTTATGGCAGACTCAGGGCTTTTTGTAATTTTGACTTTAAAAGTTTCTCCTCTCAGTTACCAGACAGAACATCGAACTGCCATTGCATTCTCTGGATAAAGACAGGGTACTGACTACAGGGATTCGTTCAGAAATAATAACTGCACTTCAGATTCACCTTCTGCATCATTCCAAGCCAAGGCTGGAGCATGCCAAACCTCTGCAGGACAGGACAGAGCAAACTGGGCCCTCCAAATTTATCGGAGCTATCACCATACCAAACACCAGAACTGGTAGTTTTTTTAAGGCACCACTGAGGGTCTTGAGTCTGGGCAGTCAGCAACATGTCTTATGAGAGCTGAGGGGCCTGTGCTAACAGATACACAAATCTGTCCAGCAAAGGGGAAGGATTAACATACAAAAGGGAAGAGGATTCAGATTAACATACAAAACTGATCTGATGTTGCACTAAAACCTTCACTTCACCAGTCTGGGATTAGGTTTTAGCAAACATGCTCTGGGGTTAGTGACATTTATCTAGTGTTAACCCAAACAGTATTTGTCTGAAAAAGGCACCTCCCCCAAACAGGGCATCTGAAAAACGCACAGCCTTTTTGCCAGTACAGATCATAAAAAGTTGCTGATTGTGATTTTTTTAAAAACCAGCAGCAAAAAGGCATATATTTCACCTAGAGCAGTGGGGACTTAGAGGTCTTTTCCCTCTCTGGTTGTAAACAACACCATACCTTGTATTCTAATAAATATCTGAAATGACAGCAAAGTGACCTCTTTTGGTTTCTAACCCTACAGTGCTTCTCAGAGCAAAAACCCCCCCTCCCAATCAAGTCTGGTGTGTACATGCTGATTTGTAACACTCCCTGCCATCCCATTCCAGGTCAATAATTGCCAGCAAAGGTTACTGTTTTCCAAATTTGTGCTGCCCAAGTTTCTAGGCTGAGGTACGGTTTAATATCACTGAGAACCTCGCCGGTGCACAGTGTGCTCAAAACATGAAAGAAAAATTGTATGTTTACATAAATCCAGTCCACCTCCTCAACCTCAAATTAATGACTCTTCATTAACATTCCTGATATGATCTTTTATAAAGCAGCAGCAGAATTAAAAGATCCACAGAAAATTGTGCATTCAGATGATTCAATTTCCAGTATAGTTTGGAAGGTGAACCACAATTTAATTGCATTGCCTAACAGAAAAATCTCTGTGTTCCTGTGTCCATTATAATCCTACACTTTGGTGATAAGAAAGTTAGGACAGACAGAGGGAAGGGATTTTGCCCACTGACTCACAGCACCCATCACCAGCACAATACCATTAGTGAAACCCAGTTCCTTTAATAATGAAGTGTTTGATAGACACCGCTGCTCTGGTTTTGCTATTAATCTTGTCCTGATGCTGTTACATTAGGGGACGTAAACTATCTTTTCTCTCTACTCATTATGGAAACTGCAATTCACATCCTCCCAGGAGTGCTCCAATTAGCCAAGCCTGTATCACACTCAGCTTTCCATCAACTTGCTGCATTATGCTGTGCTGGAAAAGCTAACCTCCTACCACAGGCATGCACAGAAACAGCCTGCGGTAGTGTATCACTGCTGACTCTTCAGATACATTCTCTCTAAAGCTGCAGGTTTTGGTCTCATCAGCAATTCCTGAATCTTTAGACAAGAAAAACAAATCCAACAATACAGTATTTTGAAGTAGCAGAAAGACACATATGATTCTTGATCGTGGCAGATCTAGGGGAGAAGGCAAAGGCTGTGTGTGACCTTAACCAACCTACTTTTACCTCTCAAGTAAGATCTTGTACTGTCCAGCACTGCTACTGAAAGAGATACTCTACAGACCGAGTAATCCTCTCTTCCTTTCTTGGCACAGTCAATTAGCAAATACTTAACTCGGTGTTTTCTTCCTCTATTATATTTTGGTAGGTTTTTAGCTCATCTCTTTCATTTTCCTAAATTGCACTTCAAAGCACACGAGCCCTGGTCTTTTACACGAACTAGCGAGTTCTGAGATTAGACTTGCTTTTGTTTTGTTTTGCGTCTTTCATTTTAAAAGCAAACTATTCCTCAATGTCTCCATAGTTATTGTCATTTTGGATAGCAAGTACAAAATTCTTGTGGCTGTCTTAGGTGAGATCAAGTAGAGGTTATGGATTTTGCTTCACAAGTGAGCTACCTTCTCCATGGGAACTAAAACTGCTGCACCAAAGGCTGGTTACAGCAGCTAGAAATGTCTCCGTTCCTCTCTGCTCACAGCTCTTGTTCTGTTCAAACGGTGATGCTTATTCTCCAGCCCAGACTCTGCCACTGCGTTTCTCATCTGCGAGCCTGACTGCAGCTGCTCCCTAACTCGGTGCTGCTTGTTGAGGAGCTGGTATGGGGACAGCAGAGGCTTTACTGCTGCTTCCAGGGGCTTAACAACAGCTACAGCAAGACATGCAAATGTAACCCACGGCTCCTGGCTGCTTTTGGTTGTTGCCATCGCTTTAATCTATTTGAGGCACAGCAGAATGAAGTACATATAGTATTTAAGATTTCAACCTTCAGAAATTAGTTTCAAGCTATCCTGAAAGTAGGAAGAAGCAACTCTTCATGCAAAGCGATGCAGAGCAGTTGATTGCAGAGCCTGCAGCCGCTGGGCACGGAGCAGCCGAGCCAGCGGCGCACGGAGCGCGGGGCTGGCTCCGTGTGAGCCGCACAGCCCAGCTGGGCAGCGCACGCTGCAGCAGCGGGGAAGCAGAAAGGGCGCTGCACAGAGTGCTGCAGAGACTGAGCAGTCCACTGACATTTCTGAACGTGCATCCTCTGGTGCACTCCACAAAGAACTACAAGGTTATTTTTTGTGGGGTGAGGCTTTTTGTTTGTTCGTTTTAAATAAAACATCCTCCCAGAAACTTGTAACTTTTAAAGCAAGTTTTCATCCTGCTGCCACTTCATATAACCCAGCCATGAAGAGCCCAGATTCAAGACACTTTTTTCAGAGAATAGTTATGGCTGGCATTTTCTAAGCTCTCAGCTTTCCTTAGTTTGAAATGCAAACTCTGCATATGTGCATTAGCAAAATGGCACATTCCAGTGCCTGGGAGTGAACCACTGTGGAGGTGACATTGGGCAGGGGTTACATGTGTATGGAGCAGCCGGCTGATGTGCGAATCCATTACTGTTATCAGCAATGCATTCAAATGACCTACTTTTAACACTGTCACAACTGCCCGACAAAAGAATTCAGTAAACTGCTGGCATGCAATTCTCCCTTTAGAGTGATAGAAGACTAACACGTGCAGATAACATAGCAGCTAATTCTCCTCAGGTACACCTACATGTTGCTTGGCAAAGCTATCAAAAAAAGGTAGGGGAAGCCAAGAAAGACCTCTAAAATCCTCTGAGTGCTCTTTTCCAGCATGGAGTCACCAGGTCACCACACAAGATGGTGCTGTAAATGGCAAGTGCCAGAGATCCCAGGCTCTCAGACCAGCAGAGGATGCAGAAACTCATTCAGCATCATCTAAGAGGCACAAAGAGTTTATCACTATTCCTCCCCTTTGCTATTCATCGTGTGTTTCCATGAATGAACTTTCTGTATAAACAGCAACTGTCTTGGTTCTCAAGTGTGCACAGCCTGCTGAAAAACATACTACAGAGCTCCATTCTTACAAGAGGATGTTATTGTTTGTTATATTCCTTACACATCCCTATTTGAAAGAATGAAGTTCCATTTCATCTGTAGAAATGTTTAAATGCAGCCACATGCTTTTAAGCACACCTAGCATTAGACATAATGCCAATATTGTGATTCTCCTATTTTAATTGAATCGATTTAAAAGCATTCAAAATTTAAAAGTATTAAATAATAGCATTTTGTTATCTTAAAAGTAAAATAATTGTACAGACCATAGACAGTCAATAATAAAACAGCAGTCCTACTAGAAGTGTGTTGCAAATGCATTAAGAATATTCTGAAAGACTCCTATAAATCTTCAGCACTTGATAGAGATGAGTTTAAGAAATTAATTCAAGTAAAGCACTCCCACTGATTTCAACAGAGACAAATTTTGGTCCAGATCTTATCGAGATTGGGTCCTGTACACATCACACACAGCTGAGCCAGAGAGACAGACAATCCTGGTCACCTTCCAGCCACATCTGAGGAAACATGACTCCTGCTTCTGTGCTAAAGGTACAGGACAATAGGCACTCGAGTGGGAGATGGTCACTGCGAGGGATGATGCAAGCCACCCTTGGCTTACCAAAGTACCAATAGCCTTAATACAGCACCTGCAGACTGAAGTCAAAAAGGGTGTGAAAATACAAACAGAGGAGATGACTCAAAAATCTGCTTTTCCTAAGTAATGCCATGCCACTAAGCATCTCCTCTCCTCTGCCCCAGCATTTTGGAAATCAAAATCAAGCTGTCCACTACTTATCTGGGAGCCCCGGCAGGGACACAGACTGCAGCAGCCTGGCTGCAATGACGGTAAGGCAATGGTGCATCTGCCACTCCACTCTCCTGAACACATCTGCTATGAACAGGACAGATTACAGAGGGCTGAGACATCTTTGGCCAATAAGCACTAATCACAGTGGAAAAAATAATCCAACATTTTTTTTCATTTAGAGAAAAAAACCCAAAACAAGACAACTGCAGCAAGTACTATGTAGGATACTGAAAAGTCTTTGTCCTCATTTGTCCCTTGAAAGCTGTAGGCACATAAACATACTATCTACATGGACAAGCATGTTTACTGGCATGAGCATGCACAAAAAATAGAGCTAACAGCAGCAGGAGAAAGCAAATGCTTAGCTCCAGCATAATAAATAAAAATATTGGAATTGCACACATAGCTTACCAAATGGCCACTGCAGATCAGACCACCCCTCTGCAGTGTCATGTTTTACTCCCTAAAGCTGCTAAAATGTAACACATGCAAAAAGGGGTTCAGCTCATACCTGAACAGGGCACTGACACTTGCATGAGGTGGTGGAAGAGAAAAAGGGACTGCAGTCCTGCATAGCCCTGCAGTTACATACGGGAGGCTGGTGGGGTGGGAAGGCTTGTCACTAAGGAATTAGGCTTGTCACTCAGGAATTGTTCAGACTAGGCCAGGTACTAGCAGTACAGTAGCATCAGTTTGCTTTGAGTTGGTTATCTGAGTGAAAGACCTGGTTGCTACTACTGCAGTAGGAAAGCAAACTTTGAGAGTACAGTTTGCTCCAAGTTTAGGAACAGCCCACCACATAAAGGGCCTGCTTTGGAGGCTGTTATCCTGTCCCTCAGACAGCTATTCATGAACCAAAATTTGGAAGCCTGCCTTACTGTGCTGATCAGATCTGAATTAGCAACCTAAGGTTTGCAAGGCAACGTACAAAGGGATTTTTCCACAAGGATTCTTAAAATTAGATCACAAGCAAAAAATGCAGTTTAGTGCTTCAAAAGCTGCAATTTGCTAAGGCCCTGAGGGCATTTTGGCAACTTTGTTCAAATATTATCTACCTCTCTGTGCTGCCAAATTTGAAGATAAACTTCTTTTCCAAGGGCTCCTTAATGCCATTACAAGCTTGGTAGTAAATCTGCAGTGTGCAAACCAGGTCAGACAGCTCAGGTCCTCCTATCAAGGCCACTGGAGATGCTCAGGTCAGGGCTCAGAAGACAGACTTCCAGTGGTTCGATGGAGGCTGCAGAGCTGGGGTACTTAGATGCCCAGAATTCAACATTCAGATGTCAGGAAGCTTGCTTGCCTCTCAGAGCTCTGCTATTTCACCAGGCAGTTCTTGTCCTCTGCACTCACTAATATTTGTTTCAAATTAAAGAGCATTTTGTTGTGTTCTGCACAATGAAGACCTCCCTTTATCAGAAGGGGGATATGCCCTTCTACTTTACCTAGGTTTTCCATACAACCCCATTACACTTGTGATTTTAATGCTTGTTTTATGGCAGGAACTTTATGTCTGTTCATCCTTCTGGGACCCCAGAAATGCCCAGAATCTACGAAAACTCTGGAAACATAATTCTTTGCTGTATGATTCTCAATTTTCACAATATACATTGTTCCCAGAAGCATCACACACTTTCCAGTTCCATGCTACTTCTCTTGAAGTTTTGTTGTGAACCTCCAATTTTTGTAGGATTAAACAGGATTAACATGAAATTCATTAAGACTTTCACTATAATAAATATGTAATCCAGAATGGTTTTCTTTTCCTTTCCAAATCTAACTCTCATTTGAAAATGAGTCATTCAAATCGAATTTCTGTAAGTTGCATTTCAAGTTCCTCATGCCTCTAGTATTGTTATCTAATAAAAGTGCATTGGTTTTGTATCAAACCCAGATAGGAATATGTTAATAAACTTCACATATGAGCACTCCAGTTCTTAAATTCCCCTTTGTGTTCCTTTTAGTTTTTATAGTGACTGTAATTCACTCTACATGAAAAGAAGATTAAAATGGCCAGTTCACACAGAGGGACTTGCTCTGGCATGAGCCAGCTTTGGAATAATATGAGCACAGAGCAAGAGACAGCTGTGAAGATGACATAAAAGTGAGGCTGTATCAGAAATAGCTGTATCTTCTTATTGGTAAGTCCCACTCCTTTTTTCTTGATAAATGAAGGGTGCTTCTTTCTATCAAATTGTCACTGCACAACCAAAGAGTGGCAGAGCAGCTCTGAAGCCTCCTCTGGTTATGTCCCCAGACTTGTCTAAAGGCTTTTTAAGCAATAGGTGAGGAGATAAACATACGCAGATCTTTACATCTTCCCTAAACACGTGTGTAATGTGCAACCCCAAGACATATGCATGCACTCACCTAATCCACAACATCCAGAGAATCTGTCTTTATTTTCTCCACAACCTATTTTCCAAATGATGGAAGATTTAAAGTTTCTAATTTTTTCCTTTTCCTTGATGAAGGATTTTCACTTTCTTAACCTCCTGGGAAGGCAGAGTCACAGAAACAGCAGCAGGGCACTATAAATATTTGAAACTAGTAATTATTAAACACATAAATCTATTTAATACATAGAGCCTCCAAACACGCTGACTGGATAATATAAGAGAGAGAAAGATCCACACATATCAAAAGGGCCTTACCATCTTTCCAGACACAAGGCTTCATTTGCCAGAACAGCTACTGGGCAGGAGCCTTGGAAAACCTTGGGCTTCCAGCTTTTCATTCCACATTACCAGCAGCTCAGCTGGAGTCCCTGGCAGGAGCTGCAGAGCAGAAGGTGGGAACCAGACCTTCTGAGTTGTTTCAATGGCCACAACTCCCCCCATGCCAAGCCTCTGAGCCCCTGAATGGGAAACAAGGGAACTGCCATTCCCAAGGCAAGAGAGACACTCAGCTCAGGGCTCTATACCAACTCTCTGCTGGAAACTTGGATCAGATCTCTATGATAGGAACAAATCTGTATCTTTACAGATACAGGAGAGTATGGTATTTTTGGATGGTTTACTGTTCCTTTCTTTATTTGGATTCCCTTAAAGTTTCATCTCAATTCCGAATTCCCTTGGTACATTAGTGCACACTTCTGGGATGATACAAATTGCAGTGTTTTAAATTACTGACATCCAATCTGAACTTCAGCTCCATTTTAGCACAGACCTGTCCTGTGATTATGATTCTGAATGTAAATTCATGTTTTTCATTTGAAGACTATACCTTACTATATGCAATAAAGAGAAATGCCAAGAATGTGAGACTCTCTAAGCAGAACTGCACTTAAAAAGAAGAAAAGAAGAAAGCTAACCATGGGATTTTGGTAAATGTTCAGGAAAAAAAATGCAGAAATGTGACAGTGAGATCTAGGACATCAAAATTCAGATATATCTGATGAGGAATTTGAGAGAAGACTGGACAAAACCACCTTTAGTGGTTTCCTCTAACTCAAAGAATTCTATGATTTATGAAAATATCTTCTGTATTGGCCATTAAAGAATTTGGTTTTGTTTATTTATGTATTTCTCTGCCTATCAGTCCTGTCACCTCAGCAGATGGAAACCAATCAAATGCCCCATGTTGCTCAGAATGCCAGCACTGGAGGAGCTGTAGATGGTGTGGCCGGGCACTCGTCCTGTTTGTAATGGAAACATGCTGACTGCAACTGCAGCACTGTGAGCGTGCACATCAAACACAGTGAGTGACAGGTTGAGCAACTGAAACAATCATCTCCATATTTTGTCGTAGGATTTTTTCCTAAGAAAATATGAAAGTGAAATGTGGTGGACAGGTCCAAAGAGACTGAATTTAATCTGCTTTTGAAGTTTTTTGTGGATAACAAGAAAAAAATGTGAAAGGGATTTTTGGATGGATCTCCTTCCATTTTGCAGGCTAATGGAATTTGCTGAAACAAGACCACCAGCTGCTCAGTTTATAATAGTTTGCACTAGATTTCAATATATTCATTTCCTTCTAATAGGTGCTGACATGAATCCATACTGAAGATGGGCCTTGTCCAGTGCTCCAGATGCAAAAAACCCTTTACGCTAATGGTACTCAAAATTAGAAGTTGCATTTTTCAATATGGAAAGTTTGATGAATCAAATAATTCTTCAAATTAATGACTGCTGCCTTCTGAGTGGGTATAATAAAATCTTGATTAGAATTGTGTGACCTGGAATGCTGAAAAATAAATAATTAATTTCCTGTGTAGAAAGGGCAAGACAAGAAAATATTTGATTTTTTTTTAAAACATTTCTAATGTCTAGCTTTAAGCAAACATTTCTTGGAAGTTTGAGAATGTTCAGTTCCTTCTTTCCAAACTATCCATTACTTATCAGCTGATTTTCTGAGAAAACAAACCTTACACAATCTTGCTGTATGTTTAAGTACATGTTTGTCCATGTCTCCCTATTAATAATTGTGTGATTTATTAATATTTATTACTATACCATACACGACATTTTGTTGAGTAGTTATAAGTCATTGGCCAATGCCAACTAAATTTGACAGATATGGAGATCTCAAAGATACTAAAATCTGGTTTTAGCAAAAACTGGTTTTGCCAATTCTGCATAGCTTTGTACATAATTACGTAGCATTGTTCATACATCTCTCTTTTCTGATTCAAGTCCAGATTGCCCATGAAAATACCTAGGGATGGGTCTGTCCCCAGACTGTTTTCCGAGGAAGCTGTGAGCAAACACCCCAGAGTGTGTGACTGGAGCATCCAGTTTAGTTTCTGTTTCTGCTACACATCACTTGCAGCAGACAGATGCACAGAATCATTTAGGCTGAAAAAGATCTTTAAGTTCAACCATTAGCACAGCACTGCCAAGTCCACCACTAAACCATGCTCCCAAGTCCCACATCTTCACATCCTTTAAGGGGAATCTCTGGGAATGGTGATTCCACCACTGTCCTGAGAAGCCTGTACCAGTGCTTGACAACCCTTTCAGCGAAGAAATTTTTCCTGATATCCAATTGAAACCTCCCCTGGCACAACTTGAAGCCAGAACCACACTGTAACCGGGAAGTGGGCTCTGTGTTTCTTGGTGCGATGGGCGGTGAGTCAGAACTCCCAGCCCTCCGCGGGTACCTCTGAGCCGCCGGGAGCGAGGGCGCTGGAGGTGTTCGTTTTGCGCATCAAGATGCTGCCACCCTATGGCCAGAAAGGACGAGCGGCGCCCGCCTAAATCACCGACTGCCATTTGCAAGCTGGCAGAGACTCTCCTGGCTTTACTTCACACACGCAGAAAGATGCCTTGAATTTACACAAACACTGCCGGAAATCCCATGCACTCTTACCCCACTGCTGCACCTTCTTGTGAGCACAAGGATCTTTGAATACCATCCTTCCCACACTGTTATTTATTTGTCACACAGTAAGTTATTGTTATTGCCTCCAACTCTGTCCTTTCCACGCATCCTGGACAGTAAAACTTCCACTGGTATGTCACATACACACTAAATATCCATCCCTGTGATCCACGCATGATCGATCTCCCCAGCCCACATTACAGTCATGATTAACCTTCTCCCGCTACGTCACAGATTCAATACACCACCTCCTTTGCCTCCTTCACTCAGACAAAATGAATCTCCTTAGTATTGCCAATAATAATTTTCCTTATATCCTGCATAACAACATGAGGCATTCTGACAGAGCACTCGGGCAATAATTCAATCTTAGCTTCCCACCGACATTCATTAAACTGAATATAACTCCACCAGAGCTGCCACTGAATGATACCGTCATATCCTTGTGGGAATTGTATATTACTCCTTGGGGAATAGCAGCAATGCAGTTGAAGATGAAATAATTTGTTTTAAAAACTCCAGGATTGTATCTGATAGCACATTATTTCTTCATCTTGTTACTCACTTTGCATATTAGTAATTAGCAGAAGTTATTTCCTCCATTCCCCCCACCTTTTTGTTTCATTTCATGTCTGGTAACATTAATCACTGTGAGATAAGATGCTGGAAGATTTTAATACAACTGAAATGACTGAGATCTTCACTAGAGGCAGGCAAACCCTAGGAAATTAAAATTCATTTTGGCAAACAACAAAACACTCCTCACCACTCCCCCCTGTATTTTGGCATCTGTCCCTTCTCCTTGAGAACAAGCCTCCCCTGGCCGTACTGTGCAGTTGGACGGGGCAAAGCTCAGGTGGTCTCTGTGCAAACACTGTGGTTGCTGCTTCTACTGCTGCATTTCCAGCTCAAATTTCTCGTTTGCTTTTGAGAGAGTCATATGATTCACCCAACCCTAACAATAAGCACAAGATTTTTCCCAGTCCACAGCAGCTCCTTATGATGGCTTTGGAAGCTATTCCGTAATGCTGGTGTGCTGGGGATGGGGAGAGTTTGTGATGTGCCACAGAGGTTGTACCAGTACCCAGTGACAAGAAAACCAAAAAATCCAACTGCAGTTGTCTTCTTGCCTTGTGCTGCTTCCTCTGATCTCCCTGGCCTTTGAGGAGTTTCCTTTAGGCAGCACATATGACCCCATTTTCTACAGTGGTTCTATGTCACTTCAGCAAGATGGCCACTAGTCACAAAGCAACTGAGAGCCACTCTCGAACGTGAGAGCTGGCATGAGCTCTGATCACAGAGCTGCCTCCCAATCCCCACCACAGCAGACAGGCTAAAGAGCCCATCAGTGCCTCTGCTGGGCCATGAGCAGCAACCGTCAGGCTCTGCCTTTCACTTCTTTTCACGGGCTGTCTGTTCCTGTCATGTTTGGGGACAGAGCCCAAACATTCTCCCCCCACGTCACTCTCCCTCTCCTGCACAAGTTGCCTGCTGTTAAACCTTATCCTGCTGAATACCATGTGTTTGATATTAATTACATGTCCAAGCCCCACGAAAGTCATTGAAATTTAATGAGATGCAGGGATGGAACCACTGAGCCAATGGCATTCATTAAGGGTTGCCATGGAGATCAGTTTGCCAGGCTTGACCCACATTAAGTGCCACTGGTCACCTCCCAAACAGACAAAAACATGAAATTAAAAAAAAAAATTGCAGCCAATTCCTGAGGGGTCTGAGCACTATGGGGCTCTGACGGCCTTTAGTCAGAGCAGCTGGGGCTCAGCCGAGTTCAGCACATGGCCCGTGGCCCTGTCAGGGAACCGGGCTCTAACACAAGTCAGGAGGTGCTCCTGCGTGGCATCTACAGAGAGGAGAAACAACCCCATCAACTCACTGACACAAAGAGGCCAGTGAGCTCTTTTTACTTCCCTTCCACCCCTTATAAATGGTGCAGTTGAACAGAGCTATCACTTGAAATGTATTTTGTGCTATTTCCAAAGTGATGCTGTTCCTAGCAAATATCAGTATTGTGACTCTGAGCCTAAGGAGATGAGGTGAGAGAGCAAGAGACAGGAAAGGTGGGGACATGGGTGGAGAAAAGAGGTTGTAACTCAGCATGGAAATACTACGATAGAGAAATTTTAAAAGCAAAAGCTTCGATGAGAGCCAAGGATGGCCTGCACAGGGGTAGGGAAAAGCTGGCATTACTTCCTGGCTCAGCCAGAGTCTCTGCATAGCCTTGGCCAAATTGCTTACCTTCCATCTCCCCCATTCCCTCTCTGCAAAATTTGTGTCACAGCATGCCCTTCCTCCCTACCCTGCTCTAGGGAGATGGAAACCACAGAGCCTAGTGAATGGGGCAGCATGACCTCTGACAGCTCTTTGTAGTCTCTCGGTATAAATAATAATATTAAACAGAATTAATTAACCAGCTCACCAATCTGCCTACTTTCCAGCCCACCAGTACTCTGTAAGAATCAGACTAAGATGCAGCTGCAGGAGTGGCCGGGTGGCAGTGGGGGCCCAGGGGAAGGCAGAAGGCTGGCTGTGCAGTGGTGTACACATACAGCTCTGACACCCAAGCAGTGTCTTTTTCTCTCAAGTAAACTAGGTCCCATTACAGGGCAGACTCTTTCACAGAGCTTGCAGCAGGTAATACAGTACAGCAGCAGCAGAGCTGCCTCTGATTTCCAAAATATTTTAATATTTTCGTTTTCATCCTCAGTCCAAGTACATACCAGCAAACACATGTAACTACCACATTCCAAGTTCTAGAAAGAAATCTACAAGAACATGATAGTTTAAGCCAGGTTTCAATGAAATGAAAAGTACCCTCATCACAAAAGCAAAAATATAAGTTACAATTTATAAGGCAACTAACCCCTAAGTGCAGAGGCCATCCTTTGAAGCACAACTCAGAAACCAGAAAAAAAATTGCAACAAACTTATCTGAGTACATCTGGTTCACCTAACCCATCTGCAGCCCTGGGAAAGAACCCCATTGCCAAAAATGGCTGAAACCTTATCCTCACAGCCTACGGGGGTTCAGATAATTATATCTGACATGAAAACTTGTAGCACATACAGAAAACTGGAGGGGGAAGAAAAGGTCAACTGTATAAAGATGCAATCACTGTGGAAGGGGCCAAGTTACAGCATGGTGAGCTGTTCGAACAGCCAAGATAAATAAGATACAATTAGGGTTACATTGGCTCACCCTTCTGAGATCCCATATGTGGGTGTATGAACATTGGAAAAAAAGGGCCAAGTTATCAGGACTTGCTATTTATTTAACTTGGCCCATTTAAAGGCTCAGCCTGTTCTAACTTCATCCCATTTTTTGCATCAAACATCCCATTTCCAGTATTTTTGTACTTGTCAAGTCCTTTCTGATCACATCTCTCTTCTTTTTATTGTTTTCTTTAAAAAGAGAAAAGTGCTGAGAAAGGGATGAGAATCTGAACTCAGGGCCTCCTACACCAAAGTCAGCAAACCTTATCCCTTTGTGCCAGCCAGCCTAGGGTCTTTGGTCAAAAATGAAAGCACAAGAATTTCCAGCATGTTTAATCACCAGCCACAGGGAGCCTGGTACAGCCTCACAAATGGAATAACATATTGAAGCCAGCAAAGAAAAGTCAACTGAAAACATTTTGTAGAAGGGCCACAGAGTTTGAAGCCCACTTCTGGAAGGATGCAGAACTTCATGGGAACATGATGTTGGCAATCAAAGACTGACTCCTGCAGAGTTCCTCAGACCCAAGCCTTGGGATCAGCATTTCCCAGCCTCTGCAGAGGTTCAGAGACTAATATAGTGTTTTACATATCTACCACACTGGAAGGGGCTTGTGTGCTGCAGTAAGGTTAATTCAGAACACTTGTTACAGGTCTGCCCTTCTCAATACACGTTAGAGACTGCTAGAAATTCTAGTTATAAATTTATGTAGTTGTTACTGACCTGTGTATTTGAGATGTTTCCTGCTATCACAGTGTTACCTGCTATCACTAATACCACCTCTGAAACAGACAGAAAGCTGACCCCATCACCTGATTTAGCCCCTACATGCCACTCCTCTGATGCGTTTCTGCAAATATTCCAAGTGTTCTCATACCCATGTGAAAGAGTACGCAGCTACATGATGGTGGGAGGACCAACAGGGTCCATTAATTTATACAGATAGCTGTTTTTCATGGCAGAGCAGGTATGCCTCGTTCTCCAGCATCCACTGTCACCTGTTCCACTCCACGGAAACGTGCTCCTTTATCAGGTTTGTGTCTCTGCACCTGATTTTAAGATGCTGCCTGGTGATTAAGCGCTTTGCCCTGCCTATAAAAATGTTTTTAAAATTGCTTTAACATAGTGGTGTCTCTTCTATGTGAAGGGCAAAATTCTCATTACTTGTGCAGCAATGCAATCCTACGGGAGTCTGTGCTCAGTAAAACACAGATAGTAAAGACAGGCAAATTGAGAAAGGCTCCTGGAGTTCTTCAGAGGGCACTGGGTGTCCTACTCTCTGTGCCAAGCTCCAAGAGGCCTCAGCCTGGGACTACAGCTAGATACACATACCCATGAGACTCCTCTGTACATGGCACATCCAGGTTCACCCAGTTCATCCCACAGACCAGCAAGACAAAAGTACCTATGAGTTTTTAATGGCAGTTCCAGGTTCAAGTGGTTCTCGATAAACCAGATATATGCCCATTTGCTGGGAACTGAAAGCAGAGATTAAGGAGCTGAAAAGGTCTGTGGCAGAGGGTAATGTAGAGTGAGCCCTTCAGGGCCATCTGGCCCTAACAGCAGCACCAACCTCCCCCCATACACTCCCCTCCTCCTTCTCTGGCAAAAAGGCCTGCTCCTTCCACTTGTGGGGAGGGGGAAATGCCATATGGGCTTGTGGCTGGGAGACTGGAGGAACATCCAATATAGCAGAGATGAAGGTGGAGACAAAGCCAAGTGTGCTGGGGAAAATTCATACATCCTCCCCACCTCCTTGCCTCCTCTGCCAGATATTTAGGAACCAACATCTCTACTCTCTTCTACTGAACAGAAAAGACCTACTCTATTGCCAGCTGACCCTACCCCATGCCAGACAGGCATTTTTCTTCTCTTATGCTCCCCTCTTCTGCCCAGCACTCCCCAGAGCCACCGGCACAGGGACGCAGCTCAAACCAATCAGAACAGAAGTACCCAGAGGATAAACCCAGTCATGCAGCCCCTCTTCCCCTCTCCATTTATCACTGTCAAGCTGCAATAATTGAACATTTGCATCCCCAATTTCACACAGCCATCTCCCCATGTCCCTGCAAATTAGCAGTCTACCTATATTTACAGACACACGTGTCTGCTGGATATCTGCTTTTGCTGAGGGTTGCAGAGATGGGGGAGCAGAAGAATGAGAGTTTTCTATCCCACTGGTGCATGACAAAATGCTCTGGCTCTGAGGCTAGCCAGCAGTACTGTGCTTTATTCCTTATGTTCTTCCATTCCATCTCACATTATAACACATCCACATGGTGCTACTGCTGTTATTTGGAGTTTCTTCTGTTTGTTTGCATCATTTACACTTTTATCTCCTTCCCCTGTGAGCCCTCGTGGAGGTGTCTTCCTTTAGTATGCAGGCCTGGTTGGCCAGTTGCCATAGCAATCCATTGCAGTCCTCATAATATTGCAGGAGGCAAGATCAAAAAGGCAGGATTGTAATAAAGCAAAAAAAGGAGAAGGGAGAAAGAGAGAAAGAGAGAAAGAGAGAAAGANAAAAAAAAAAAAAAAAGGAGAAGAGAGAAAAAGAGAAAGAGAGAAAGAGAGAAAGAGAGAGAGAGAGAAAGAGAGAGAGAGAGAAAGAGAGAGAGAGAGAAAGAGAGAAAGAGAGAAAGAGAGAAAGAGAGAAAGAGAGAAAGAGAGAAAGAGAGAAAGAGAGAAAGAGAGAAAGAGAGAAAGAGAGAAAGAGAGAAAGAGAGAAAGAGAGAAAGAGAGAAAGAGAGAGAGAAAGAGAGAGAAAGAGAGAGAAAGAGAGAGAAAGAGAGAAGATGGTATCTTTCCCACTCTTCTTCTATACTACCACACACAGAGGCACTTTGCAGGAGCCCATCATTTTAGGACTGGAGTGAAAGATGAATACAGTTTCAACAGCTACACTGCCAAAAAGCCAGATACCGACAGGGAAGAAGCCATTTAGAAGGGTGGCAGCATGCTCAGCATGCACACAGTCTCCATTCCCTACAACACTTTATATATCACTTTTTCTGTCTCTGCTAAATTCTGTACTATTTGCCTAGTGACACAACTCCTTGCTCTAGTAACAGCTAATGCCTGAACTTAGAGTTTGCAAAGGCTGACACTGGCCCTCAGTAACTGGAGGCCAAGCTAAGCAACATTTTCCCTTTATTTGACTACAGCAATCTCATTTGCCGTTTTTCCTGGGGGTGTTTGAGATGCCCATTTGAATCCAGTCTATTCTATTCAAATAACCACTAATCCAGACCTTTACACAGTGGCCTCCAAAGTGGTCCACAGATCCAGCAGCCAGATCACTGCCAAGAACAGCTGAGTCCCAGACAAACAAGCCTGTGCTATGAAGGGCTTCAGTACAGGAATGCAACATAAAGACACCAAAATATCCAATTTGACAACAGTGCCAAAACAAAGATTAGTGTGCCTGGCCTTGAGGACACTGCAGCTGATGCTTACGTCAGCACAAAAGTTCTATCAGTGCTGTTTAGTGTCTGTTCCAATATTTGCTCCTAACCACACATGTGCCATGGATTTGTGAGGTTATAGATACATAGATGAAAGGAGAATACAGCCAGTGTTACCTGAAAAACAGTCCTGGACTCATCACCAAGACCAGGCTCTCAGCTCTGCCTCCCCTGAGCCCAAAGCTGCCACCCATGTCTTCCCTCACATTTCTGCTCCATTTTGAACATTTTGATTTACTTACAAAAATATTAAAAGGAGATTTTTTTTAAATTTCATGTTTTACGAGCAGCTTTAGGAGGCAAGGAGATGAAGAAACCATCCCCAGTGGAAAACACGTGGCTAACGGGTAGATTTAATTTATATGAAGCACACCACTCTCTCATAAGCTCTGCTTGGCATATTAAACTGATGTCTTACATCTCCTTCCAGTGCCAGAAATATTCATTTCCCACATCATAAAGACCCATCCATGAATAATAATATTAATAATTAAGCACCTGACTCTAGGGCTATACTTTGAGCATCATAACACTCTAATAATTTGCTTATCCCATGATAATTACACTCCTCCATCCTATTTCTATGCTCTGCCTTATTGGTTAACCATTTATTTGCTAGGGTGTTTCTTGAGACCCCACCCAAGTTTTCAGAGCCCAAGTCTCACCTTCCTAGCAAACTGATGAGGTATGTGCTCAGTATGAGCAGCAGTGTTCCCAAAGATACGCTGCAGCCCTAATGCTCTGCTACTGTCACCCACAAAGAGGGGTGGCTCAGCAATGCAGAGCAGTATGGACGCCCCAGCAACCTGTGCTGGCACAAAGCCACACTCATTTCATCTCTTCCTGAAAGGAGAAGTAACCAAAGCAGTGGGAAGTGAAGAGGATGGATCTCTGCCACACAGAGCCAGGCAGATAATTCCAGCTAAGCTTGCTCAGCACTAGCGAGGAATTAGAAGCAATACAGCTGTGCTAGGATGGCATTCTGCCTGGACCAATCAGGTTTTCTGAGAAGCATGGTCTCTCCTGCACAGGCTCACCTGACGTGGCCATTAGGGGTTGTTTGGCTCAGTGCTGGTTTTTTCAAGCCCATTACTGTCAAAATTATGGTCCCAGTTCTGCCATCTTTCCCATGCCATGTATAAATTCACTTGCTACTGCACTGATTTCAACTAAAAATGCTGCTACATGCAACTCAAGACAAGAAAAGGCTTACTGCCTGCTTTCACACACACATTCCTTTGCCATGGTACTCACCTTTCATGTTTTCCCCACCAAAGCCTGCAACTGCAGCACAAACATCCAAGCTTCTTGACCATCTCCTTATCCATGACATTCCTGCAAACCCCAGCCACAAATTTGCCCCATGGAGATAAAAACCTCTGGACAGGCAAAGATTCCTCATTACATGCAATCTCACAACACATAATGCACCATTTTTGAAGGAGCTTCAGAAAGAGAGAAGGTTCATAAAAAGCCAGTGGATAGAAGTCTGCAAGACCATCAACAAGAAAACAACAGTAGAGAAGCCAAAACAAAATGGGAAATAATGACTAGTACTTCAAGAACTGAATATATCAAAAAGTTTAGGGTCAGCAAAGAGGGCTTATGAAAATAACATGAAAGCAGCAAGACCGCAAAAAAAAAAAAAGTCTGTTAAGACAAAAAGGCTGGTGTGCCAGGAAAGATCTCTATTATTGGAAAAAACTACTTTTGTGATTGTTTCCAATTCCACACAACAAACGCAAACCCCACAAACACCGACTTTTATGGCTAAGTTAAATCAGAGATTGGTGCTACGGCTTGTTTCCTTTGTCTGTTAAATAAAGTAACAATAAAACCCTGTTTCTTGCTGATATCTCAAAACCAGAGAGCAGACTCCATAGTCCAACATACTCCAAACACGATGGGATTCTATATGCTTATTTAGGTAGAACTTTATTTATCAAAGAGTTACTAGTTACATATGGATGAAGACAAGTCAGATCCTGCGAACTTCACCAATATAAAGAACATCTTCTGCAAAGTCTCTTGAAATCAAGAACAGCCCAAAACACTGGATGCCAGTGTGGGATGCTGCATTTGAAGAGATCATGCTTTCATCAGCAATGAAACAAAGCAAGCAAGGGAAGAAAAACTGATTTTTCAAGAAGTCATGAAAATAAGAGAGGCCACTTTATAAAACTGTGATATGTCAGACTCCAGCACTGGTACTAATACAAGCATCAGAGCAACTTCTCCTCAGATTTTAGTGCCTTGAGGTACTGAAGTACATGGAAATGATTAACCCTGTTCATTGGTGTCACACAGAGCACATCAGGTATCATGAAGGAAGCAAGTGCCCAAGCAGCTTGTGGTTCCCCACATCTCTAAAAGCAAGTCACACCATGTCAAACAGGAACACGAGCTTTGCCTGGGGCTCAATCTGTGCTGAAGAGCTGCACTTCTTTGTTATACCAAGATACCTACAAAGCTCCCCAGCCAAGCAGACCTTGTCTTAAAGGCATTCTATGCAGATTTCCCTATTCCTTTAGGGAACATGGGACAGTCACCTCTTGCAGCACTGCCTAAAGCACAGTGATATGCAGAGCCACGTTCCCCTTCCTTTTTCCCTCTTTGCAACACTGCTATGCCATCCCCCCCCCCTTTTTAGTCAGACAGCTGCACGCAAAATGCCTGGAAGGACCTCACAGGGGCTGCAGTTTCACACAGAAGCAAAGCACCACCCATCAGCTGCAGGAAGTCAGAGCCCAGAGGCAGGAGCTGAGCAGCTGCTCATTGGAAGCAGCTGATGGCAAAATCCTGCCTCCCTGCAGGGCAATCCTTCCTGGCTCTTCTTCAGCCCAGGCAGGGTCTTCACGTCTTCCTGCCTGGCTTGGAATACATCCTACTAATAACCACTATCCCTGTACCTGCCTGTGTGCTATGATTTCTTAGCACTGCAGCTGTACCAGCTAAAAGTCATATTGCCTAACCACAATTAGTTAAATTATTAAAATTTCAAGCCCTTCAAGTTAAAATCATTTTAAAAACCCCCAACAAATAACCAGAAATAGATACTTTCAATCATAGTTTTAACAGTGTAACATAGTCTTATATGATGATTTATGCAAACACAATACACACCAGAATACTTGCAATACTTCCTGGAATACCTTACTTATCTGGAATATTTGCCAACAACTTGCAACAACTATTGACTTGGATGGTCTTTGTTGAGTTTATTATCTGCCCAGTGTGACTAATCTGTACACCATGTTTCTAGAGTTCCTGCTTAACTGCTAACCTCCCAGAACCAAAATCAGTCTTCATAGTAGCTGCTGGCCAGTTCAACGTGCATACTTCTGTATGTCTACAACTCATGGAAGCATCTGCAAGAGTCTCCTTTCCCAGCATCTCTGTGCTGGTCAGAGTAACCAGGGGAAGCCAGCAAAGGAAGCCAGAGATATCACGGGGATAATATTGTGATCATTCATACTAGATTATGTAATGAAACTGGGTCAGGACAATGAAAACCATCAACTATCCATCAGTGGCTTTATTCAGCAGCCATTCAAGCTCTCTCTGGCACAGGGCAGTGCCCCACCAGTTATCTTGGGCTTCTTGTCTAAGTCAAGCTCTGCACTAAAACTATGTTTTACATTGTTTAAACACAAACCAACATATATATACTTGTATAAACAAGATACATAAGCAGTTTTGCCCCACTGCATCCTGCAGAAGGCAACCCTGAACATAAACACAAGACTGGTGCCTGAGAGCTATGAGGACCTGAGGCTAGAACCCAACTGTCGCTTTATACTTTTAATTGTCCAACAACATTCATTCATTGCAACAGTCTGCTGTCTCATGTATGCAAGACTGCAAGAGCTTCAGGGCAGAGGCCATCATCAGTTTTTTGCTATACAGTGCCTGCAACAACAAAACAGTAGCAACTGGAAATCTAATAATTAAGTTATTATAGTAACAATGACAGAGCTGAGCAGCAATGATTTCGGCTGTGTTAAATCCATTTAACACTCACACAGATATTCTAACCTCCCTGGCCCATTAAAGAGCCTAGCTCTTGAGAGGAGAAAATCAGGGGAGAAACTAATGTACTGAAGGTTAGCAGTCCTAGTACACAGCTGTTAGGGTAAAACAATGGGTAAGTCGAGGAAGCAAATGAGTTTCATTCCAAACCCCTATTCTGAATGCTATGAGTTAAATTCCTGTAGCCTACAGAGTGTAGAATTTAGAATGAGAAAGATGAATGGGATTTTCTTTTCATGAATGGAGGAACTGGTAACAGAAACTCTTCAGACATGCAAGCTAAGTCAGCCTTGGTACCCTCATCACTGCCATTGCACAAAAGCTTTCCTCTCTATGACGTTAAAGCCTTAACACTTCCTTGGGAGTCTCCTTTTATTCAGTTAAAATCAACAGCATAGGGCTCCACATCACTGTCTTCCAGAACCAGAATGTAAACACAATTAGTTTTCAGACCAAGTCAGTGAGGCAAACTCAGCCACATGGTCATCTCTGACTCTGACTGGTGCTTCAAGTGGATTAATAAAAGATCCTTCAGTCTAAGACACCAGAAGACTGTGACCCCATCACTCTCAGTGAGACTCAGGCCAGAGAGGAGAGACCCTATAACATATCTGCTGATCATTTTTAAGCAAAGCACAGCCCAGATTCATAGATAATGCAGAGATGAGAAGAGAGAGTAAAAACTTCTGCTGCTTCTTTCAGCTATAGAAGTAAATAAAAGTAGTAATACACTGTTATGCCAGAAATTTCTGAACATTTATGTCTGCTTCTTAAACAACTGCTCCAAAGTGATCGCACTCTCAGTTAATGACAGGCACAACAGGTGAGTGGAACACAAGGAGACAAGCAATGAATAAAATAAGAACATTTTGATTCTAAGCAGTTACCACATTTCTCTACATCTCAAGAGTTAAGGCACCCTTTCTGCAGTGCTCCTCTGTGGGACCTGTTCATCATTTGTACGACAACACCTGCAGACATCAGAGAAATGCTTGCTGCAAGGTCTGGCACTGCAAGAGATATGGACTCACAGGATACGGTATTTTAAAACAAACCAGAGAGGGCACCAAACACCGATCCCATTTGCACCTGACCTAAAAACTCCAAAGCTAAAGCTCTACCTACCCCATTAGATGTCACACTATATCCTATTACTCTTTGCCTCTGAAATCTTAAAGTTTCACCAGACAGGTAGGGAACAAGGCATACAGTTGAGGACTTAAGGCAATAGAACAGATGAAATGTGTCTGGGAAAGAACTTGAGCCTCTTGTGTTCTAGCTCAGGGTTTTGCCAAGACATCACACAAAGGTAAGATCATCCTGTGCTTGCCTGCATTGTTTTCTCCAACCAGTCCAGTGTTTTGGCATTGAGTGCCTCTAGCAAATGGAAAAGGAGGCAAGTCCTCTCCTTTATGAAGCACCAGGGAATATTACACATCAATTATCAGGTCTGTGACTGTTGTTTTGATAGCTGGTCACCTATGGGAGGACCAAGTTCCCAGGAAGAATCAGCAACTTAGACAATCCTGAAATTCAATGACCAAAAAGATGACAAGGCTCAAAGAAAGACTGTCTCCTGAAGGGGTCAGATACAGGGTCTGGTAGCCATCCAACTAATTTCTGGCACATTCATTATGGAATTATTAATAAGTCAGTGGCTGTTGGCCGCCCTGGCCTATCACAGTGCAAACAGCCCCAAAGCAGGATGCAGCCAGAGGCATAAAACCCATGTTTCAAAAGTGCTTCTGGGCAGGTGACAAGACCCTGGACACAGATTTAGCAGGCCTTTGCTTGTTCCTCTGTGAACCCCAGCTTCTCACAGAGCCACCCACACAGCCAGGGGGTGCCAAGAGAGGCTCTCATTCCTGGCTCCTTCCACTCGGGGAGGCAAAGCACTTAGCAGAGCTGCAGGACAACAGGGCAAAGGCTGCTTCCCCTTGCAAGGACTCGACTGTCTGTTCCACACCCTTACCATGAGCCTCCCTGCAACATTTGCTATGCAAGAGAACTTCAAGGTCAGGTGGAGGGTGTGAGAAGAAAATTGCCATTCCTCCTTGAATGAACAAGCATGAAAATCCTGCAGCCATCCAGGGTGGCTGCAGGTGAAGCTGGCTTACCCCTGCCACTCAGAGCTGCTTTAGCAGCTGCGAATTTAACAAGAGTAGTATTAAAATAACCTCACTTATTTATAAAAGCAGGCAGGCTGAGTGACATTTCTATTACAGAGCACACACTACTGGGAGATTCCCTGACGCTGCAGCAAACCAGTGTAATCTGCATTACGATGCACTATTCTCTCTGCAGCACACACAGGCTGGCTGTGCTCTCCTGGTATAACAGCAGGTCTGATTCTCCTCCCCCTAGAGCTGGGAGAAGATTTGTTATAGGCTTTGGTGATGTAAGATCAAGTACTAAATCCATGAGTAACCAATAATGTTACTTGCATTCACTACAGCCTATTCATCTTGTAAAATCAGCGTTATGTATCTTGTGCATCATTCTATCTCTGCAATCCTGCAAGCATGCTCACAGCTCATTCAAAAATGGGGACATAATCTTGCAGTTTTTGGAATAAAACTGCATTATAACATCATTTACACTTCACTCTGTATGGGTGAGATATTCAGACACTTAAACGTGGGATAAGTAAAGTGAATGAAAGGCTCACGTTAGTTATTTGCACTCCTTCAAAAATCTTAGTAATGTACTGGAATCTCTTTTATAGATTCCTGTTCTGCCCACTATAGAGACTGCTGCTGTAAAGTATTGTGTGTATTAACAAACAAAACAAAACAACGAGGTCAGATGCCCTTAATTATACCAGTTTAAATCCAGAGTTACTTTGATAAAATCAATTGGATTATTGATGTTTACAATGGTGTACTGGGGAGCAGAATTTGACACTTAATCTCTCTCACATGGATTGCTGCCCTGCAGCAAACTGCAGGTCCTAGTAATCTGTTCAGATGCCATCAGTGTAATCTGTAGCAACTGCTCTGCATCCAGCAAATTAGTATAATGATCTAACACTGAGCAGTAACAAGTTAATGCTTACAGCCAAGGCATGCACTGTCCTCTATAGCAATATAACATGCACGAATCCTCTGCAGTATACTGCACTAACCAGCTGTATATATCAACAGAAGCATCAAAAGCAAGATCCTGTCCCTGGCTTTATTCTGCAATACCACTGGCTTTATTCTGCCTCTCGACATTCACTGGGCCTGATTCTGCCTGTCTCATCTAAGGTCTGGCCATGATGACACGCTCACTTTTCTCTAGCTGGACAATCAGGATTGTCCTGGAACACACTGGTACCCATGGCTGCAGAATCATGCACACCAATGGAAATCATGAAATACATTCACCTACCTTTTGTGCCCCTTTCCAGTAATGTCATTTACCAAACTTTCTGAAATGTTCCTTGAATGTACATAGGTTTCATCTGTACCAAAACTCCTTTTTCCCAACGACTATAGATTTTGAAAAACAACACTTTCTTGCCTTTTTCTAAAAAAACAAATTATCAAAAATCCCAGTCTTTTCACTGTGACTCAAGAGAGAAAAAATTGTAAATCAAAGCCATAAAGAAAAAAAGTACATTCTAATAAAGACACTAAGGTCTACTCTAGATGCCTATGGCTTCTGATTGTGCCCACACCTGTACAAAGATGGCAGTAATACATGTTCAATCAGAGCATACTTTAAAGCTATTCTGTGCCACAGTAAAGAGGAATATATGGTGTAAATCATAATCCCAGAGACTGATGTTAAAATTGCCCCAGAAGTCTCTCAACTGGATATAGGTCAGCTATTGCATATTAATTTGGCTAAAACGTTCTGCTTTTCTAGTATTCAAACTGCAGGCAAGATACAGGGGGATGACTTTTGTGCAGGTACATGGGCTCCTTTCTCATCCCGGACCTCTGCTGAGTTAAAGGTTTATAAGCCACAGCAAGCTTGCAACTATCACTATTCAAAAATGATGCCATCTTAAAATAGCACAAAGGCAGATCTCAAAGAAAATAGCACTGTTTCCTTTCCTACAGTCAGCTGTGTATATGGCATTCTCATGTTACACAGATATACTGAACAATGCTCTTGTCATTTATCTACAGATACAAATGCTGTACCTAAATGTTGTTACTACTCGGCTGCAGTGCCTCCACTGTAACATTTGCCTTTTCAGCCCTTACTCATCATAAATTACTTCAGAAATGAGAAGATGTTTATTTAGCTTGTGTGCAAGAGGCTTGTGCTTTGAAAGAAATCCTTCTCTAGGAGATTCAGATACTGGGAAAGGCTGCTCTGGGTCAGTGCAGATCTGTTTCACTAACTATTGGAGAATAACAGCTTCCAGATACCCAAGTATTTATCACAAAACATGAAAAATTAACATCAACATTCAAACAAGCTCAGAAAAATGATTTCCCCTTCAAGTACGCTCAGCTTTCCTTCCCATTCCAAATCCAAGTGGGAGTGCTACAGACAGCGCAGCACAGCTCCACCCACGTGCACAGCGGCGCCTCTGCCACGCTTCCGAAGCACTGAAATTCTGTTCAGCAGCTCAGGATTTCATTCACTCCGGGATTTCAGTGCCTCATAAACTGGATTTTTTTGTTTTCCTTTTTGCTAAACAATCCCTTGCAAAGATGTAGATGTGTGGAGCTTCTCAGTGGGCAAATTACAGACCAGTCTACTCAGAGGGATGCTCCTTCCCAGCAGGCACAAGGCAGAGGTTTATGCTTTGATATCCATGGTTCTTGTAGCTCTATCATTATATTTCACTTCATCCTTTTTTATCCAGCTCTTGATGTTCTCAGCATTTAAAGACAACGAGCAGGTATCAAGATCATGAATGCAGCTTCAACATTCAATTGACTTACATAGGGAATTTGATACTCATCTTGTTTTTCCTGCCTTAGAAAATTCTCCTCTTTACTTCCTTGGATCCTGCTGAACTCCTTGCCAAGTGCTACATTTTGTCAAGATGTTCTGCAACATGAGACTCTAGAATATTTTCTTCAGCTGTTTAAAAATGTTACCTATCAAAGACAACATTTATAATCCACTATCTCCTTCCTCTTCTACTGTAAAACGCACGGTGGGGGGGAGGTTCCTTACCATCATCATGCTAATCTTCATTTCATATGCTTCTGGGATTTTTTTTTTTAAATTCTCTGGAACTGAAATAATTCTCCATTATTGCTCCAACTTAAATAATCTTTTTCCGTGTAAGCTGCCTCATGTTTCTAAGAATAATCACTTCTCCCTGAACATTTTTATTTTCATAATGCTTTTGTGAACACAGAATGCCTGAGAAGAGACCCAGAACCCCACATGAAGGCTGGAGAGGAAATGTCCAGATCTTAACCAGGAGCAGCTCTGGCTGCTGAGACTGCTGACAGTCTAAATCAACAGTTATCAACCTTTTCCAGGTTACAGACGCAAAAAATTTCCCACTGGCTGTCCTAGGCTTTTTATAGCAAATCTAAGCACACTGTCAACAGGCTCACTTCCCTTTTGGCTCTTTCAGAAGAACCTCTGGGAGCCTCCAGACCGCAGATTATAAATCATTAAATCAATTGTCTAAAAAAGAGGTGCAAATTGCTCATTCAACTCAATAAGGTGTTAACAGTACAGTGTAGCAACAGAAACCCAGGTGTCAGCACTCCCAAGCAGCCTGACAGAATGATGACCAACAGAGACATTAGATAATTTTGCCATTGTGCAAGGATTTGAGGAACACGGCTGGTATCAACATCTGTATTTTTCAGCCCAACCTCTGACTCTGGTATCCTGATTCAAAGCAAGAAGTTTAGCGAAATTCTGTTTCTCTTCCTATGTCCCTGATTAGCATTAATATATGTAAATTTTTATGCAAATACATGACATTTAAAGGTAAAAACTCTGCTCTATATAATAATTACATACACTTTTTAAAAAGGTTTTTAAAGACCTATAATTACGAGATAAAAGAGAGAGCATATAACTGTTATAGTTAAACGTCCTACATAAGTTCAAATGGGTATTGTAGCTAAGAGATTTATGTTCTAAAGTTCTGATTCAGCAAGACACTTTAAGATGTAAGTAATTTTAAACATATAAATAAAACTGAGAAATATTGCTGCCTTTCCTAAAGAAAATGTTGGGGAAGTTTTTAATTTCCATTAAAAATTTTTATTTCACTAATGATAAATCAGATATTTAAACAAAGCATTTTCAAAACGATAAAATTTCTGTCCCCAAAAAATAAAATTTTTTTCGTTTTTGCCTTCAAAATGAAGAGACAGATCACAAAGTTTCAGCGAATAAAAATATAGCACAAAACTATTTTTTCCATTTTCCCCCGCAAGCTCTGCAGTAAACGTGAAGCTTAACGAAGCTTAAATGCTCTGCTACAACAAAGGCTGGACGGGTTTCCTCAGACCGGCGAGTTGGGGCAGGTCCCCGCGGTCTGTGCTGTGACACTGGGGCTGGCTCCCGGTCTGCAGCACAGCATCCCCAAGGCACCCGGGAGCTGCCGGGAGCTGCCGGGAGCTGCAGCCCCTGCGCGGTCCCAGCTGCTGCTCCCCTCCAACCGATTTGAGCCTGACCCAACCCGCGCTGCGGCGCGGGGCTCGCTCCCTTCACCGCGCTGTGCCGGGAGCCATCGCCCCGTGCTGGGTATCGCACTGATCGAACGGGGGCAGGCACGGGGAGACACACCAGGCTCCAGTACAGCTGCAGATAACTCATATTTGCCTAAAAGGATGGGTAAATCCACGGACAAATCACTAAGTAATATCTTAACAAGAAATGAGCGACGATGAGATGGATGTGCTAAAGGAAGTGGAGAGTGTGAGCAGCCTCGCCCCCATCGGCCCTGATGAGCCTCTGTCTTTATTTCTTTATTGGGGCACCAGGCAGCCACAGAGCCACACAGGCTGCAGAAGCTTCAGTCAGGTCGCTCATCTTCCCTTCCTGGATTAACAGCTACCAGGCTGCTCAGCTTTGCTTTAAACTTGAACAGAAAATTAGGCCATCCCCTCCTCAAGAAGCAGCCAGGAAAGGAATATGAAAAACATACACAAAATTAATCCAGGCCAGTGACAACCTGAGGATGGGGGGGAGGGAGAAGGATTTATTCATTTTCATGACAATAGCCCTAGAGAAAAGAAATGCTCTCTTGCCTCTCCCCAGGGACTTGAATTGAATTCCCAGGGCTGCCAATCAGATCAAGAATTTAACACGATTTATTCTATGGGGAGCCTGTCTGGAGCTAGTGTGTCAGCATCTGGATGATGCCCTGAGCCTGCACAAGCAGAGCAGCCACAACCATGGATCTGCCTGGCTTGACATTCAGTGAGAGATTCTGGACACATGCACAGAGACACAGTTTCTCCCTCATTTATGGCAACACAAAGCTGGAGAGTCAGGGAAGCCTGTATTATTTCATTAAAACTCAAACGGTAGAACACAAGTTTCAGACCAGAAATCATTGGTATTGCTGTAGATGACACTCCCACAAACCAGGATCTTGGCTCAGGCTCAATGACTGGCAATAGACTGCTTGAAGTGGTTCCCACTTGGAATAGTGGTTTTGTACCAATGAGGGCAGAAAAAGAGACCCAGCACATTATGAGGCTGACTTTTCTTTTGGGACAGTTTGCAAAGAGTTAAACTGCAGCTTATGTGACTTTCAGTCACTGTTTGCAAAATTAATTCATGTTTCAGGCTGTAGAGCACCATGAACCACCCGGAGTGCCATGGGGATGATAAGCTCTTAGGTCAATTACTGCACAGATGTGCCCCAGTTTGGCTGCCTCTCATTTTAGTAATAATGCTACATATATAGCATTAGCCTATACAGATTCAGAGATTGCAGAGAAAGCTGTAATCTACAACCCAAATTTTCCCAAGTTTGTATATTTATTATACAAAGTTTGCATGGCTGTTTCTAGAGAAACAAACAGGACCATATTTCTGGTATTTCTGTCACTAGCAGTTCAATCTTTCCTTCACTGCAGTTTCATTTCTTCCACTGTGGTTAAATGCTCAACAAGAAAAAAATAACAGTGCAAAGAATGCCAAGTCTCCTTTTGTTCTTTCCTGGAGCATTCTAGCTGTGGCATTTTCAGATGTTGCTTAAAGCATGGCACAGCAAATGCAAGACAGTATATTCTACCAAAAATCCTGGAAAGACTTCCTGCCAGTAAGAGACTGTTTCGAATTTCCTCAGAAACTGAAGAGCTGAGGGAAAGGTTCTCCCACTGCAAATATGAAACCCAGTCTTAGACTGAAAAACACTCCAGCAGAATCTCAGGAGACAATTGGTTACCAAGAACTGGTAACTACAGCACACAGTGAATGACACATGCATCATGTGCAAAGGTACTATTGGCATTGCCTCATCTTTCCAGTGCATCATCACTAGAAGAAGACTTCATATTCCATCTGGTGCATGAAAAATTTCAGCTACTACCAAAGACTCCAGTGAGTACTTGTGTGAGTACTAGTACTAGTGATGAGAATGGATGCCATCACTTATGTTGCTTATTTGCCTATATTAAGCTCAAATTATTTTGATAACATCTATAAATGGGTGCATACCATCCATTGGGAAATCCTCATCTTTCTTTTTCACAGAAAAAATGTTTCTGTATAGAAATTAAGAGTTGGACGGGCAAGTTTCATTGAAAAGCATGGAAAAGATTATGCAAATAACTGCCAGAAAGGCAGGCTGTATTTTGCTGCAACTTACAGATTGATCCAAACTGAGAACTCTGTATTATTGTTATTCACCCATTTAAGGTCCTATTTTCACTTCAGTTTCCATAGAAACCTGTTGTCCTAAATCTGCAGCACTTATAGCCTTTTAGTGTCATGGGTTCTTTCTTTACAGCTCTAATTACACCATCATCCACAAGGGGAAATGGCTGGGATGCTTTTCCCACCACAGAAACATTCAGGAAGTGCTGCTCTGTAGACAGAGGGAATATAAAACCTAATCATAAACCTTCAGACATCGTCCTTTTCGGACAATTCCCCTATGTCACAGCTGTATGTTTTATTGTTTGGGTTTTGAACATGGGCCATGGCAGAAATAAGAATTGAATTTGCAGAGGGAAAAAAAAAGGATCTGGGTTTTTGCCTTTTCTCTGTCTTTTCTGGTCGATTGTAAAAAACAATTATATACAACTGAAGAAAATGGAAAAATACTTGTAAATTAACTATACTGGTGTCACATGGATATTAAATACATAAGGTTGAAGAAAGCTGTCAAGGCATATGGTCCAGAAAGACCTCCCACTGCCAAAGGAATGAAGCTTGTGCTCTTTTATTAATTTACTTCAGCTCTCAGGTCTGCATACAATTTTCTTCTCAGCATATGAGGGGTTAAGGTTCCCACCTATGCATTCCAGATAGACTCAATAAGACTCTTTTACTGTGCTAATATAAAACACACAGAGACCTTTGTCTTCCTGCATGCTGGTAAAATGCCCATTGTGCTATGCAGATTATTATTGTTATTATTATTTCTGGCACTGTCACTTCTAGCTATGGTGCTTCAAAGCAATGATATTAAAAACATAAAGGCAGGCAGCCCTTTGGAAATAAGGAATTGCAACAGCAATGCAAAGAACTTTTTATAGCACCGCTTATTGAAACATCTGGAGGAAGTATCATCTAATGGTTAGTGAAGACAGCTAAAGAGCCAGGACTTCTATGCTCTGTTTCTAGGTCTGTCACTGTCACTGATTTCCCATAACCCTGGGCGGGTACCTTAAAAGTTGCATGAAAGTGATACCTACCCAACCTTGCTTCTTTTTGAGAAGTAAAGAAGTAATCTAAGATATGCTGAAACTTTCCTCTATTAGCAATAACAAAAGATGTGTCTACATGCAGCCAGTTTTCTGTTATCACTGCAGTGGTACAAAGGTGTTCAAGGACACAGTCGGCCAGCATCACCCAGAACCAGCACTCACCTGCCACACCTGCTCACTCACTCCTCCCATCTCTCCTGTCCTTACCGAGGCTGTGTTTCCACCAGTTTGCAAAAGGAACACTTCTTGTGAGCACTCCCTAATTTTCTCCAAAGCCAACAATTTTTCTGCGGCAAACCACTGAAACAGCTTAAACAGACACTCAGCTTAGCCTGGGCTCTTCCAGTGACCAGTGTAGAGAGTAACACTGGTCGGTGAGGTAACATCTTTTACTAGAACAGCTAAGTTTGAGGCTTTTTTTATTTAGGAGGTGCTCCATGCCCAGAGTGTGGCTGCTTCAGGTGAGAAGCAGGAGAGAAAAGTGAGAAGACAAGAAAAAGGATTATCTGTGGCATTCCTGATATCAAAAATAGTAGCATAATGTATGGGGCAATTGCAGTTCTGTTTACTGGCTCCCTAACAATCAGAAAAATACCTAGATTTCCAACTCTTGTTCACCTGGCATCTCAAATAAAATTATTTAAAAACAGAAGTTGTTGAGACAAAGGTAATCCTAAGGTGGCAAGTGGAGAGGGTACAAAATACAACTGTGGTTTTTTCTATATTCACAACTCAGTGTGGTCCTCACTTAAAGTTTATCACTATATAGACCTCAAAGCAAAACAGCAGAAACATAAAAATACATCATCCTGGCCATACATACACTGCTCCAAGCAAATGCAGCAAAAGAAACATCAGGAATATTTATTTGGCTCTTTTTGTCATTGCTGTGCTCTTGCCATAATTTCTGTGAATAATGAAGCTTCATGCTTTCCCTGATTGTCTACATCAGCAAAAAGCCACTTGCCTAAGATTTTTACAGAAACAGAACAACAAAACTAATCCCAGCAAAATCTGCACCACAACTATTTTCAGTGTTAAGGAATGTAAAACATTAGTCATTTAACCACAGTGACTGCAGTTTACCAAGTGCAGGCAACAGTTTAAAAGACAACCTATGACAAAACAAAAAACTCATTCCCTACCATTCAAAATGGTACAGAAATCCAACTTCTGAAAAATGAGCAAATTCACGAAATTTACATGGAGTAGAGCTACATTTGTCAGGTAAATTATCTTTTTGTTTGATATCCTACATCCTGACACTCTCCAGAAGCAAGGACCTGCCATGTTTTACCAATATTTCCTGAATAAAAGGGGCTTCCAAGCCAAACCAGAGGTCATGCTGACCCTACTAGCTAAGGCTTTTAATCCTCACGAGCTGTGCGCAGTCTGATACAACTTTGCCCTCATCAAACTGTTACCTGTTCCAAGTGTTTGCAGATGTTTTCCAGCTGTGTCAGAGACTACCATTATGACTTTGTTGTTAATGACACTTGAATGGTTTCCTTTAAAAATAGTTGAGGTCCACATACACTCCAGCTCTGAGGGAACACAGAACACAGGCTCAGTGTTCCCAGCCTGCTCTGCCAGCTGTTGCCATGCAAAACAAGAGCAGGTCTCACATAGGATGAGCAGGATGTGGGAACCAAATCACTGCTTGGGCACTGGCAGCCCTTGCAAAGATATTTCCAAGCTATGCCTGGGGAGAAAAAGAAGGCCACCAAATTGCTTGTTTGCAACCAGCTTATGCTTCAACATTGAAGCAGCCTGTGCTGTCAGGTACATGATACATCCTACAGGGACATAACATTGGCTGGAAACTACTCAGGAACAAAGAAATAAACATGCCTGTTTTCTGCTGGGAAAAGCAAGAACATGGTAGAAAAGTTTCATACAAGAGAGGTGATACATAAACCAGGTGCTGCCGGTACAGGCAATAGCTCATCCTATAGGGAAAGAAAGAGTGGGGGGGAACACCTTTTTTCTTGTTGCTGGAGAGACAATTAACAAAACTGTTCTCCTTGGAGTCAATAAACTCCATTTTTACCTATGCTGGGTGGGGACATTAATCCCAGAATTAAGACAAGTATGGGAGAGTCCTCTCTGCTTCTTTGGTCAACACGTCAGACTGAGCCTGAATTCTGCACTGTACTGCAGATCTTAGTACTGCATTCATTGCCTGCACCCACAAAGACTCAGTCTTCCTTTCATTTGGTCCCATTTCCTGACATGGCACATGGTGGAGAACACGGCATGGACAGGTGTTAGAGCATACAGGAGAGGCTGTGCTGTGTGTTAGGAGCGTGTGTGAAAACATCTAAACTCACAAGAGAAACTCAGCAGCTCCAAGATGGAGTTTTTCCTTCAGTATTCTAGTTAATTATGGCTTACCTCACTTCTCCCCTCAGAAATCCCCTTTGTCCTTTCCACTGCCATGCTATTAAGTGTATCGTGCTCAGCACTGACAGGTGACAAATGAAGCGTAGGTTGGTTCACCACACTGACCCTTCTTGGCAGGGTTTACCCAGCTGGGCCTGACCTTTTCTTGCTGGCTAAGCAAATTTCCCTTCTCTGAAATTCTGCTCACAGGATGCTGCTTCATGGCAAAGAACCAGAGTAGAAGCTACTCACTTCCCACCACGGGGTTCAGAGGAGCCCTCTTCTAGCACCTCAGTTAAAATCATCAAGAAAATAGATAAAAAGCAGAATGTGAAGAATATTATTTTGATAAATGAATTATAATGATAAGATTTTTTTCCAGAAGAAAGGGCCTGAGGGCAAAATGGACAATCGCTGTAATGCCATCCATCCCGCCAAGCAAAGGTAGCATGTCTCTCATTAAAATACTGAATTTCCTGTACAGCTGTCAGCAAGCACAAGTTTTCCAAATGAACTGGTCAGCAATAACCTGCTTTCATGACAATGTGCAAAGAAGGGAGCAGGAGGGGTGATTTGTGCCCAGTACAAAAATAAACCACAAAGACATCCCATGCAGCAGATGCACAAAGCTGAGCTCTGCATATCAGAATGCTCCCCAGAGAAGGAGTCAAAGAATCAAAGCAAAGAAGCAGTGATACAAATAGCCTGACTTTTCCAAACACATCAAAGGCCAGAAAACAAGTCCCTCTCAACCCCAGGGACCAAGACAGAAAAGATCTAATAAAGAACTCAAATGCCATAATCACATAATCCAATAAGCTACAGTTAAACCAAAACACCTCTTTAGCAAACATCTGTAAGTGGGACAGGAAAGTCTCCGAAATGCTTGGCATGGATGGTTCCCTTCACTTCTCCCTGTTAACACACCACCTCCTGTCAGTGAGACAGATGTGAAAGGTTCATTCTTGGTTTCAAATTCCCACACAGGAAAATAGGAAAAGGGAGAAGAGCATCTCAACAAAAACAGCCAGCACAAATTGACCAGTCACTGAGAGCTGAGCAGTACAGAATGTGTGCTGGACTGACTTGCCATGGTGAAAGATGGTTAAGAGATCTGTGTGGGAAAGATGAGAAGGGGTAGAGGTTGAGACAAAGAGAAAAAAAAGCATCCTCTCCAGATTGCTGCCAATGTAAGTCCCTTTCTCTATCCTCCAACAATATTCCACCCCTTGTTTTCATTTTACTCTAGATACGTTCTTTCTTCTCTTCCACTCCCACACGGTATTTTCTTCCTGGTAATCTCTCAATCTCTCCCTCTGGTATTATCTAGGACTCCATCAGTCATTCAGCCCAAGTCCCTGCTTCCCCAGGTTCGTCTCTTCCATTACCTCCCTGCCAAGTCTGCCAAACAGGGAAATGGCTCACTTTGCCATTGTACAGCAGTGGCAGCTGCACTGATTATTGTGAGTCTGAGGCAGGCTGACTGATGCTCTCATGCAGCAACCACACATGTCACAGAAAGAAGCTTTCCATTCCACATGGGCATCGGTCAAGGACTTCGTCCCTTCTTTGACATGCTGGGTAGGACTATCCCCTTCTCCTTCCATGTTCAGACATGTGGACAGGAGCAGACTTAGGGGACAATTCTGATGTCATCTGAATAAGCAGATCCAGACTTACAAACCTTCCTTTAACAGAAAGGCCATCCATGGCCTAACCAGAGTAATCAGGAAGAACAAGTTTTGCTGACATATGCATCCCTTAGGTATTTGCTTTTATACCAGCTCCTGAGTACAGTCAGCGAGCAGAGAGCAGTAAATCTCTGAAACACAGCAGGGGATGGCAGCACCAGAAAGGGTCATTTCCTCTTGCAGAGACTAGAGCAGGCAAGTGCTGTTCAGTGGGTATAAAGGCAAAGGAAAAGGGGCCCCTGGCTCCTCTGATATGCTTGTATGTACAGATGCTTCTGCAGAATCCTAATATTGTCCAGTGAATCCGTATTTAAGGAGTAGAATTAACATTTGCAAATGTATCAACCTTGTAACGGAAGAATTCCACTCTTAGGATTTCCTTTCCTGTGCAGCCTCCTGTCATTAGCCTCTCTTCTACTGCACAAGCCATGTGCTAATCCCTGCTTTTTCTGAGTACAATGTTCCTATGAGATACCTTACAAAGTGCTTTGCTGAAATCTAGCTAGATGATGTTTGCTAATGAATCAAGACAGTTAAGCTTTCTTATTAAAGAAATATATTCAATCAATTGTAGACATAGACACAATTGTACTGAGAACAGTATAGAACTAGTGGACTCAAATGTAAAGTCTAACTAAACACAACATGTATGCTCATGCCAGCACCAGTTTTGGATATGATGCCTCAGTTTTCACAGCAAGTATAAAGTATAGGCACCTACACAAAATTCTGGAAAGGCATGAGGAGGAATGCTGGAGTTCAATGAAAAAGCACTTTTTCTTCTCTATAAGTAATCATTATGGAGAGGAGCGCAACTCAATGCAGCCATTACAATTCTGAGAGTGGGAATTAACTTACTGGAAAAGGTTGGGCAGTAACCCAGACACAACTCCCATCTGGAACGAGGCCAAAAAAGGTCATCAGCTCTTTTAAACTCCTTGCTTTATGCTATATGAAATCACTTTTTGTTGATGCAAAACATGACAGTACTTGCTAGGGTATTCAAGAAAAATCCATTACTTTGATGTGCCACATACGCATCTCTGCAACAGAGCAGAATGTGTGAGCACGCTCACACCAATCGTACAGTGAATTTCAGAAAGAGGGTTATAGCAGAAATGGGAGGGAAGTGCTGAATTGTTGTATATGATCTTTTACATGGTGAGTTATCAGTTGATTTATGTAGCAAGTCCCACAGAGTTAGTTCATGATAAATTCATGAGGCATGTGCTTTTGATCATGCCGCGCTCTTCTCATGTCTTGCCATTTTCAGCTCCCTCTTTATCCACCTTCTGGAGACATTATTCTACCTCATGTGGTAAACTGGTGCTATAAACAATAAGGACTAGTCTCCATTGGTTGCCTCTGCTGAAATGCCACACTCTGGAAGGGAAGAGGTACTTTAAGAAGTCAGAAGCCTGGGAGATATAAGTGCAAGCAGGCTGCTTGGAGGGGCTAAGTCTCTCCTAACACACCCAAGCATGTACATCCATAGGAGGAAAAAACAGTTGGGGACCAGTTTTCAATCAGCTGGCATTAGTCAAAAGGTGCTCTGTACTGTACATGCACTCCCAGCTTCACAAGGCACTTTAGTGGACAAATTACTTTCCCTGCTAAACTGGAGATTAACTCTCTTGAAAGAGAAGAGCAATCTATAGATTTAAAAGGTGTATCAGCTCTTGTTTAAGCCTTGGATGCCATAAATTCTTCAGTCTACACTCATTCCCAGTTCACAATTACTCTGCATAAGTATGGCTACACCTAAGGAGTAACCAGAGGCATTGAAGCTATGTAGCCCGGCACAGGTGAGCCACCAGATACCAACCAGACTTTTGGAAAGGTTGTGCAGCCCACATACTGGTACTATACTGCTTTGAATAGGCACCTTTTGGATCAGCATTAAAGATGACTTGGAGCACACTGGGGCATTCCCCCATTCTCAGCCATAGATCTGCTCCCACTGAAACCAGCAGTAATCCTGGTGAAAATCACATGTGAGCCCATGGAAGCAGGGAAGATAACTCTATTTAAGCCCCATACTGCTTTATAGTTTGCAATTGCTCAGTATCCAGGAATAATGTTCTATGGCTGGTTTTAGGGCACAAATGCATCCTTGGGTTATTTTTATTGGGACAACTGCACAGTAGGAACAGTAGGATGGCATTACCACAGTGGCATGACAGTAACAGTTGCATGACAACGTGATGCAACCTAGAGAACAGCCCAAATCAGCATATCTACAAATCACAATCTGCTTCTTCACCTCGGCAAATCATGAGTGACCTGTGGGAAGATTGCTGCTTTTCAGCACAAACAGAACATGATGGGAAGAACAAAGTCATGGAAAGATCTCTGGCAGAGCCAACTGCTGTGGTCTGAAGAACTGTCATGAGAGCACATTTCAGAGTCAAAAGGCTGTGTACCACTATGGGGTAAGGAGTACTGGCTTGGAGCAAGCAACCACACTGGAGCATGCATGCTCTGGTGAGAGAGTACCCAGATCTGATATGTTACAGAAGATCTATGCCTCTTTTTCCCCATCTGTAAGACTAAACAGCTGAGACACTTAGGCAAGGAACTGCATGAGCTAAGGATTGTGTGTTAAGCTTGCACATTCTTGCTGGAAGGGATTTGCCAACCAGGAGACATTTCCTAACATCAAACACCCAGTACACCTCCATTTGATAAAGTGAGTCCAGGTACTCAGGTCTGATTTAGTATGTATGGTATAAGAATCCCTGTCCTTTTAAACATTTTCAGTAATGTGGCACTTTGGATGACACAATAATTAGCATAATTGTCAATTCAGCCTCTAATAATGTACAATGTGCTCATTAACCCAATTAACCCCACACAGCACAACAACCATCAAAAACAACACAACTGATGCAGTGAAGGGGAATGGATGGTTGACAGCCCTGCCATATCCCAGCATGATGAGATGACACTGGAAAGGGCTGAAGGCAAATCCCAGAGGCAGGACCCCCATGCAGCTCAGAGATGGGCCATGCTGCCACCTGAGCTGGTGTGTCAGCCATGTGCTCTGCTCCCTTCAGCCCTGTCTCAGGGCAGTAGAGGAGTTCCTCCTCCCACAAGGTTTTCCCTGGTACATTTAATTAAGCAGTATGTATCAACACTCACATATGCACACCCTACTTCTCAACCCTCCCTCTTGCTGAAAGTCTCAGGTGGGATTCACTCGCCTGCTTTTGCTGCTGCTTAATTCAGTCAGGCTGGTAAATAATTCAGCAAGCACTCAGCCAACAAACAAACAGGCAGGCAGCACAAATGGCCAGACAGGGAGATGGAAGAATGAGAGACAGAAAGAAAAACCAAATGGGAGAGTGACAGCTTTTGCTGGAGCTCCTTTTCTACAGGCAGTACTTCAAGCTGTGCCTACTTCTTCATTCCCTGTAGTTACACTCTCATCCCATAAGGAAGCAGGGAAGTTTGTCCAACTGACACTGCCATGACCTACTGACAAGCTCGCTGGTTGGGACCCCACTGAATGACCACACAACCTTTTGATTTAAGTTTAGGAAAAGCTTCAGTACCTTGCTTATGCTCTTCAGCTTTGAAACCCTTCAAAGACGGGGCCCAGCACCTCTTAGGCTACAGCTGGGCATGTAGGAGTCTGCATCATTGACTCAAGACCTTTTAGGCCTGTTTTCCCAGCTGTAGAAGAGAAGATGAAAATCCTTCCCTACTGGCATTCCATCAGGCCCAACAAACAGAAGCAATGTTGGGGGCCTGAGAGTCCTTCAGATGAAATGCCAAGGCTTGGAAAAACCTTTAGAATTCTCTGACTGCACCAGTGAATATAGCAAAAAAATTTTCTGTGATGCTTAACTTTCCAATAATAATGAAGCTTTAACAAATGATATTTTAAAAATGTTTTCTACACACATAATAAATTAGCATAAGACAACCTTATTAACACAGCTAGTTTGTTTGAGCTAGCTATGTGAGCATCCTATGAGAAAATTATTTTATGAAGTGAATAAGGAAATAAGTTTATTAAAACAGAATCCAAATCAGCAAGCACTCTTAGGAGCCACAGTGATAACAAGACCACCCATCTCTCAAACTGTTGGGACTGCTCTAGACCAGGACTAGTGAGGGACACAATGACAACCAGCATTTAGGGGTAGCTTGCACACAATATGCTCATTAGGTAAATGCCCTGAGTCTTGCTGACTCCTTGCTATAAGGTATTTAACAAGTTTGCATGTAAGGATTGTCCTGAAGTGGTAGTGGAAGGACATGAATTTCAAAGGAGGTGACAAAACATTGTACAAACACCTCTTAGATTATCAATTCCCTCAGTCTATCCTTGGAGCCACATAATTGCATGATAGTTGCTAAATTTCAGTATGCAGAAATACCCTTTGCAAGAGCACAAGCCAAGCAGTTTGGTTTATTAACATGCTTCAAGTGAACATACTCTAAGTCTCATAGAAAGGGATAAAAAAGAGCAACAGAAGGATAACTTGAGTAGGTGTACATAGAAATTAACTACAGCAGAATGAAGCTTTTTTCAGGCTGTGGAATAACAAAGCATTTCCTCTGCCAAAACAGAGAAGAAGGTAGCAAGCAAGAGCCACAGCTCAATGGCCAGTTGCAGAGGTTTACCTGCTAGACCCTGTGCAATTGAGGGTGAGAGCCCAGAAAAATGCCCCAGGGAGAAACAGGTCCCTTCTACTGGTGGGTAAGAGTCAGATGATCAGAAAGCCACATGCTCCTGGAAATAAGGCTGCCCAAATAGTGGCTGAACCACCATTACACTGTGGTGACTGTTAAGCCTGGTATAGCAGCAGCACGGCAATGTGTGCTGGCCAACTCTTTCACAGCTCTTTAGTTACCTACCAGCAACAGAGAAATGGGTTAAAAGAGAAGTGGGGCTACTGCTGACCAGGTCTGGTTACTGTTCTGGAGTTCATGCCCAGATCCACTTGGGGATGAAGTAATGCGAAACCTTCTTATAGCAGTTTTGTGCAGGGTTGGGCAAACCCCTTCTGGTTTTGCCTCAAGGAGGCTCCTATTGCCCAAACCTTGCTCTGAGATTTTGTTTCAAACACACACAGGTTCTCCAAGCATAACCATGGCCAAGATCAGCCTGATTGCAAGTCAAATGTTCAGATGGTTTCCGCCCCAAATCAAAAATCCCACCCTATCAACCTGGAACTGAGCCCATTCTGCTCAAACCTCAGCTTGCACTTGGGGGAAACTTGACTCCAGTTCATTGAAAGGTTTGCAAATCCAGCCCATGTTCTGGGTTTGTAACAAACCCTCCAAAACAGGCAAAATGGCCTTGGCTTTAGGGTTCATCTGGGCCTTGTTGCCAGAGTCATGGTGTCATCTAGTGGTGACAGTTTGTATGGGTGCACACATGGTACCCACCTCCACTTCACAAACATCCTCACAGAGAGTAGTGCAATTGCAGGTCTGGTAAATGTCTTCCAAAGTGCACTACCTTTTCCAAAGGCAGAACAGCTCCTGAAATTTCAGTATATTTCATTTCAAAGGCACTTCAGTAAAAGCCATTCGCACCTTGAGGAGAGCTTTTTGCAAAGGCTCCCAAATAAAGTGAAGGACAAATTTTGCATCCCCTATCACTTCCACACAACTAGAAGACAATCTCCTGGGGAAAGGGCAATCCACAGTAACTTTGAGGGATAGCAGTCAGCAGCAAATTCAGTTGTGTACATGTTTTATATTTAAAAGTCATTCTCAGAATAGAAGTTGAATCTCTTGAAATGTCCCTTTTACCCATGCTGTAATAATGCTCAAAAATCATAGTAATAGATGTAAGAGGAAAAAGAGCTCCAATTTAAATTTGTCTTTTGAGAGCTCTCTTGCACAGGCACACATGCCCAGTTCTCAAGAAAGGGCTGATTTTCAGATTCCAAATTTATTTTGTAGTGGGGGCAAGCTCAGGAACAGTGCAGCTGAAGCAGCTCCCAAAGTTACAGAACATCTTTTGCAAGAGATCAAGTGCCTTAGGTCTCACTTCAAACATTTCTAAAGGGATTTGACCCACCATATATTCTGTGTGAGAGTTTTGGCAATGTGAATTCCTTCTCCTCAGTGAAGCTAGGAACTCATGTACCTGCTCCTAAACCTAGTCTCGTTTTAGTTCAATGAAATTTAAGCCTAGGTTTTAGCTTTCAGCTAAGACAAAGCAGAAACACAAACATGATTGGTTTTCCAGGCTCAGCTGATGAGTAGGAACAGTCACCATCAGCCCTGTTCCCATAACCTCAGGCAGTGCACTGAGTCACTTGTCCCACAAGCTGATAAGAGCTGCATCTCAAAGGAAAGAAAACTGTTCAAATTGGAAGGAGGATCACAATGTCAGCAGAGAGGCAAGAAAAAAATTGCCCATTTCAGCACTGTCCTGGAAATGAAGTGGGTTTTCAGGTTCCTGAGGTCTATCTGAGGTTTCATCATGGATCCAGCTCAAGTGCTTCCTTGGCAGGTTTGTCTTCTAACCTAGAGCTTAATCCTTCCGTCTGATCTAGTCTTTCTGTCTGCAAGCTAATGAGCTGGAAATTACTGTATATTTATGTGTCCGTCTGAGCTCAGATCTGTGACACAACCATAGCTACAGATGCACTTGCTTCTTTCTTCATTGTCTAGAGTTGCAGCCTAAAGGCCAGGCTTGATGCTAAAAACAATGAAATTTAAATCCCAGTTTACATGTAGGGTAAGAAGGAGGAAGTACTTTTCAGACCTTGGTTCATTTTGGGATCTACCCTGAGACACTGAATTTTACAGCACAGACCAGGGCTATCTTCATGGCAGAGGATTCCACACACCCTATTCCACCTTGGTCACAGACAGCATAGGGAAGACTTTTAACTACTACTTGCCTGGACTCAAAATGAGCACAGGAATAATCCAAAACCAATTAACTCTTTATAGCTGCACCAAAGTGTTTTCTTCTCTTGGATCTGTTTTCTTCGCCCATCCCACCACCTGTGTTCCACTTAATCTATAAACTTAAAGACTTCATTGGGCCATCTACCCACTAGGTCTACCACAAAAGTGAAGCCCAAGGCAAGATGCTAAAAGGTAAGAGAGAATGCTCAGCTACGGTTATGTGGGGCAGGTTTTAATTTTTAGTAAGCACACAAACCTAAAAATAACAGCATATGAAGCACCTTTCACGTCAAAGAAGCTTTCCAAAAACGTGTATGCACAGCAACACAGAAATGTAGCCACCTCTGGAGCTGATTACAGCTGCTGCTCATCCAATGCAGTGTGATAAAAACAAGGAGAGCTACCACGATAAACCTCTTTTGGTTTTTGGTAAATGCACTATGGGTTTCTGCATGCTTGCTGTACCAGAGGACACCCATATATTTAAAGGCTTCACCTGACACAACAATGCAGAGCCAGCAAAATGCATTTCCTTTTTGTCCCTTGGAAGGTCAAAAACCTCCCCAGCAGAATATGCTGGAATACAAACAGCCAGGCTCTTGAGCAATTTCATATCTGATATTCAGGTACTCGCTAGCTCTACCACTCAGTGCGTGCCGTGACAGATATGTCACAAGTAAAGGTCACGGCAAGGTTTTCCCTGCCAGACTTGCTCGCCTTACAGGAACGGCAGATTTGTGCCTGCTCAGTTGCTCTGTCGTGTCCCAGGCACGGTGGCTTGTTTTGGAGTGCCCTCTGCCGCCCAGCCTACAGACCTGCGAGCCTGCAGGGAACGAGGCGGGGACCACGAGCGGGATCTCGGTTAAGGACGGACAGGAGTCAAAGCCATTTTTACATCCGGATAGAAGTTACCACCTCATATGTTCACTCCTAATCAATACATGCAGCTAGAATTGTCTCCTAGATTTGCTACAATTCAGACATTTTCTCCTATCTGGCAGCAAAGCACGATTCGTCAGGCTTGTCACTGCAAAGCTGGGACTACTTGCTTAAGAACAGACCAAGACAAAATCCTAGCTCTGCCTGTTACCCCTGCAGGGTTTTTAATCCTAAAAGGTGTATGTGGAGCATCAGAGTATGTAGCAGTCTTTGTGTGGGCACTTGTAATAATAACTTCCAATTCCCTTCCCCTTTTGGCTGCCATGCTTTCCTTGGAAGAGATACCTGAAGGCAGTCAGGTAGGTAACCTCTCCCCTTCAGTGAACTGCCAGTCTTTGTTATTTGCCTGTGTGATTACTGTGATTATTTATCTGTGTCACTGTGTCATCCTCCTGTTCTGTTCTCCCCTGTCAGGCAAGCAGAGCCACGTGGAACATACATAAAACTTAACACAAGCCTGGTCACAGTTTCTCACTGCCACAGTAAGCACTGAGGCTCACAAGACTGTGCTGACCCTGGAGAGGGCTGTGTTAGAGTAACATGACTCACAGCAACACTATCACTGCTATTAGGCCACTGATATTGTACCAGAAATAAACTCAAAGGCGTCACCTATAACTACGAAGCTTTAGACATGGCTGCTGGAGTGGCAAGGGCCCAGCAGAAACCCACTCCTTCTGGGAAGGCTGTGCTAGCTACTAAACCAGCTGGTGCCAGGGCTGCATGTTACCAGAGCTCATCTGCTCCTTCCAGCTAAGTAGCTTATCTAATAATTACACCATGTCACCTTACAAATCTTGCTTCTTCATGAGTATAACCCCCGTGGCCTCCCAAATGCAGAATCCTTACAGAAACAGGTGAGGCACCAAAAAACTCAAACAAACCAACCCACAACTGTAGGTAACAGTGTGAGGCAGGGATCCTTTGCATCTTTTGCACATGTCAGTAACAAGGTTCTATCAGAGAGCCTTTATCTAGAAAGGATCTCTTGTGCACGTTGTCTTTTGAGCACATTTTAGTCCTTGTTACACGGAACAAGCAAAACTGCCAGGTCTTAACACCGAACAGCACAGGCACAGCATTTTTCAAAAAGTCAAAGAATTAGTCGTGCTTGAAGCTGTATGTACATTTAGAACAAATTCTTTTGTTCACTGCCTTTTTTTTTTTAAATAGCATTCATGTGTAAGGCAAGGGAAAGGATGGACATATTTATGATACAAAAGAAAAAAACAGTCCTAACCATACCATTCCGTTGGCCCCAATCCCTTCCCCCCTCTCCAGCATTTTTCCAAAGAGAACTCTAGCTCCTCTTCCCATGTTGACTTATTCCATTAGCTCCTCCACCGAGCTCCCATTCCCTGCCCACATCAGCCCTGATGCTATGCAGCATGCGCTGGGTGCCTGCAGGGGGTACCGTGACCCTGCGTACCAGCCAGAACATCACACAGGCTCGTTGTGCTAACGGAGGTGGATTGCTGAGCTTCAGTCTCTAACACACATAATGAGATTAGCATTTGAATAGTGCTGATCAAGTTACCAGTAGCTTTGAACCCTGGGTCCATCAGATGCAAATGAATCACTATAAATTTTACTCCTTTCTTGAAGGCTCTTTATATGCATGGCCAATGCAGAAAGAACTGCAGTGGGTATTGGCCCAGGAAGTCTGTCTCTCACCATGACTGGGAATTTCTGAGAGTGGAGAAACCATCTTTCCTAAGGTTTTAATTTTTTTTTTTTAATGAGCAGGTTTTTTCCCCTTTTTTTGATGTATTTTTTCACCCAAGGCTGCGCAGGCATTAGCTCTGGCATGAAGTTCAGAGACAAAATCCTTCACAATACCTTCATGTATGTCTTAATTCTATCTGTTTTAATTACCTGAGTAACTTCGGAAAGTCTTGCCAGCCTCCTTGTGTCAAGGACATATCCTTCCCTGGCGGGAAGATGAAGGTGAGATAAGTCTGTGGTGTCTCCAACTGCATTGATTCAGTATCTCAGAAGCACTTGCAGTATTATGGGGTGTCTCAGTATTCTTGCCTCCTCAGTGTCCCTGGAGGAAGATACAGTACACAACCCATTTAGGAGGAATCTTCAGGGCACTGCCTTGCATGATTAAATGTAAACAGCCTAATCCCTTCCATATCTCAGTGGACACTCAATTTCAGGGGAGTTTTCTCCCATGTCTGTGCTGCAGGAAGGAACCCTGCAGGGAGGGGAAGGGAAGAAGGCATGGTCAACTTGAGAAAATGAAATCTGTGGATGTCAGGTGAGCTCTGGCACACACCAGGGCTCACCTGACACTGCAGTGACAACAGAAGTCACAGGAGCCTATAAATTCTGCTAACGCGGAGATTTAACACATTCGCAACATCCTGCAAGATTCATAGCAGTACAACATGATGCATCCATGATAGCTCAAATGCAGCCATTCGAGTTTTCAGGACCATACTGGAAATAAGCTTGTTCTTATGGTAACTACACTCAATTGACTTCAGCTGCTTTCATTTCTCTGAACAAACTTGAGAGAAAAAACTAAGACCACATCAGCTCTCTAGACAGACTGACTGAAGCAAGCACTGTGAAGAACAAAGTTGTTCACTTCCCAGTACAAAACCCAAGATGGTCTTAATTGCATTCCAGGAAATTCTGGGCATCCTATGCTAGAATACACACAAATTGCTATGTGGTTAGAGATTTGCAACTAGGAGTGACTTTCCAATTACCAGAGCTCCATTTATTATTTCTAATATTATTATTCACCAGCTAATTACTCACTTCTACTCTAGATATTTTTAATATGGTACATTTATTTTGAGGTGCAGGAAAGTACATACACATAAGCACTGATTTGAATTAAAAAATATTAGAACTCCTCACCACCTCCTCTGAGAAGAAGCCTTCACATCTCCTCACTTCACCTGCTCCTCGTTAAAGGAAAACTGTGAGAAAGTTTACTATGTTTGTAGTGCTAATCAGCTTCTTTCCCATGGAGCCTAAATAAGTTCAACTAGCTGCAGGTACAGAGCGCCAAAACTACTCCATGTCCCAGCTGGTTATATAATAAATCTGAATTAAATCAGTAATTAAAGCAGTTCTTGCATGCTACTTCTCCCCGATGAGCCTCCAAACCTTTTTAGAAAGCCAGTGGCACCTCTCCATAATGAGAAAAGGGGCTCAGAGCCCACTTTGCTGTGAGCCACCCACTGCACCGGCCAGAGACAAGACCCACTTTAACACCCATGGCAAAAGCAGCTGTAGATTTTGAATGCAGCCCACACTGGAAAAGTGACAGGCCGTCCACTGCACCATGCACAATACCCACCCTGAAGGCAGAGCCAAAACACGCTGCCCTGGCTGCCCCCTCTCAGGCTCCCTGAGCTCAGTGCAGCTCCCTTCTCTGCAGGGACCTCCTCAGTCACCCTGGCTTCGGGCTGAGGTCCTCCTGAGCAGCTCCTGCTGCCCGGGCCCCGGGGACACGCCAGGTGACTTAAAAGCTGACCCAGAGGTGCTCAGAAATGCACACTCCCAAAGGGGAAGGCGTGGACACAGCCATACCATCGGACTACCATCCCCTTAGACAGAGACCACCCTGACCTGCCGCAACAGCCCAGCTTCTGAGGAACCCCCGGCCTGGGCAGCTACAGCCCCAACCATACCCCTCGGGGTCACAGCTGTGTCCCAGTAAGCGTGGTCCCCAGGTCAATGGAGTTGGGCGTTCCCCGCACCACAGAACCCCACCTCAGGGCTGGGCCACCCCATAATAGAGCCCCGCCTCAGGGCCGGGCCCACCTCCCGGCAAGGCCCCATCCCAGGGCCGGGCTCCCCTCACGACACCTCCGCCCCTCAGGGCGGAGCCCTCCTGGCAGCGCTGAGCCGTGTGCCAGTCGCCCGTTGTGCTTCGGGACGATGTGTCGCGTCACCTTCAGCCCTCAGGGCTCGTTCTCCCTAAGGACGCTGCCACACTTCACCCCTGCGGGCTGTGCTCCCCTCAGCCCTCGGGGCGATGCTCCGTGTGCACCTCGCCCCTCAGAGCTGGGTGTGTCCCTCAGCGCTGAGTGTGTCCGCCAGGGCCGGGTGTGTCCCTCAGCGCTGGGTGTGTCCCTCAGCGCTGGGTGTGTCCACCAGAGCCGGGTGTCCCTCAGCGTTGGGGGTGTCCCTCAGGGCCGGGGGTGTCCCTCAAGGCTCAGGCCGCCCCTCACGCCGGAGCCCGCGCACGCCGCAGCGGCGAGGGCCGCCAGGGGGCGCCCCGGGGCCCTGCCCAGGCCTCGCCCCCCCCTTCCTTCCCTGAGGGCACGACCCGGACACACGGGAAAAGCTCGCGGAAAGGGAAAAATCCCCCTAAAGAGGGGAGAAAAATCCCCTAAAGAGGGGACAGCCCCTGTGTTGAAGAGCCCGTGTAGAAGGATAAGTATGTAGAAAGGGAAAAAAAGCCCCAAAAGACCTATGTCCCATACCAGGATAGAGGTCCTTAGTCAGCAACACTGGGGAGTTTTACCTTGGTCCTACATCCCAGCTCTTGCACTAAACATTTATTTTACAAATAAAAAATGTCACTGGAAATGGACAAGCAGCTGAAGAAGAAATTAGATTTCTCTATTAGAAAGAAGGGGCATAATATAATGAACAGTACACAAATATGCAGAGTGATGTATATACACTAAAACCAGTGCAGGGCAAAACATTTGCAACAGACACAAAGTCTAAGGTCTTTTATTACATTTTATAGATTAAATATATCTTCAGTAGAGTCTCTTTTTAAAACACACAAAAGGAAAAAATACATTCTTCATGTACATATGAAATACTGACCATGTAGCAGGAACCATGTACAGTGCAAAGTATGAACACGGCTACACAGACATCACCACCCTGGATGATTATCAAGCTTTTTCTACAGTAAAACTGGAACAAGTTAACATTTCTCTTTCCAAAGAGAAATCCATACACTTCCCTTCAATGGCATTTTGTGAGATTGTGCAGGAAAGGGTTTAATTTACTTTTTAAAGATACTATAAAATCCTTACATTGCATGAAAAATTATCTAACTCCTCAAGCTTTATCACTTTCACACATTCATAATCGTAATACAATTTTTATTGTGATTGCAACCCAACTCCAAAAATCCAGGGAAAAACAGTAACACATATAGCCTGGTATAGAGAAAGGAATGAATCAGAACTGATTGTTGCAACGTCCAGGAAACATGTACCCAACATGTACACACACATACACAGAGCGTGGGAGATAGCGAGGTGTGACAGAGCATCTCCTGTTTGTCACAAGTTTGGAGTGAGGGCACGGGGTTGCACATTTCACTTCAGCAGCGGAACTCTAGTGTCTAGTAGGGGATGTCATTCTGGTAGTACTGGATCATGTCATATGTTCTACTCCTAGAGACAAAAAGGAAAGCCAGAGGTGAGTAAAAGTTTAAAAAAATACTGCACCCATTGTCAAGAAACATTCATCAGGATCCCACAGAGACAAAACATGGGTGAAGGAAATCAGCTGCTAATCAAAACTAGCCCTTCATTCTTTGAAGGCATTGTGAAGGCCCAGTTACTGTTATGGACAGCACAAAACATCCTGCTCTTGTTTAAAATAGTTTTAAAAAGTATTTCCACACTTCTCAGTGTGACAACAGCATCAGCAGCTTGGATCCTGTGTTTGGATAAGCCACAAGCACATCACATGGCATTTGCAGCTTGTTTTAGGAGAAGGACATGCATAATGAATGCATCAAGATCTTCAGGGTTGCGTGGAAACAGGATTATGTGGAAATAAAAGTCATCTTAATTAAGGAAAATGCTATTAATGAAAATAAAAGTTTTCAAAGCAGGGGAAATAACAGCATTAACAGCAACATCTCTGATGAGTGACTGAGCAAACAAATTCCAGCTTGTTACAGATAACTCAATTATCCATGGGCAGAATTTATTCAGGTCACAGATTAACCATGCCACATGTAGAAAAGCTCAAGCTTGTCAGAACTAAGCTGGTTCTGGCCATTCACACAGCAGTGTCACTGCCTTCAACCCCCCCAATATTAATCTAAGGTTTTGAGCAGGTGCATTAGCAAGTACTGAAACATCCATTCCAGTGGGGCTGCATCTGAGCCAGTGAGTGGCACTGGCGTCAAGCTGACCCCATATGGAACTACACAAGAGTTTGTATGAGACGCTCCAATATATCCCACAAAGTTTGTATTATCTAGCATAATAAAACATGCACTTAAGATGTTTAACTATTACATTTATTCTTTAGAATAACCAGCCTTGCTATTTGACCATCCTGGACTTAAATCTTCCTTCCCAGCACAAAACAGAGGAGATGCAGCAAATACAGAAACAAAGCTGCTACCCTACACTATCATCTGAATTATCAATGACTCAAAAATTTTTGGTATCTGACTGATAAAACTCTACTTTTCAGCTCTGTTCAAAGCCTGATGGCCTTCCTTTAGCCATAGGGAGAAGACATGCATAGAAGCCAAACCTGTTGCTGAGGAAACAATTCTGGATGATCTTGATGATGAAAGTTGCAGCTTCCCTTTCAGTCATGTTGGGGCTGAACCTGTGTCTATATGCAGAAAATCACAATCAAATATGAGAAAAATAGTGAGGTTTCCTTTGAACATGGTACAAATGTGTCTTTACACAAGCTCAGCCAGGTGTGATTTCACTTGCTGCAAGTACCTACTTCTTGTGAAACCACTTGGTACAGATGACATTTTAATAAAAAACATTTCCCAGTTCACACATATTGCTGACTTACTTCAGCAGCTTGATTGTCTGCCCTCGGAAACAGGGCAGCCCTGTATCCAACATCAACGTAACCAGTGAGACCACAGCATCCATGTAAGGCCTAGAGAAAAAGAGGACAAAAACGTCAGAGTGCTCACACTGCTGCAGCCTCAGCAGGTAAAACGGACAAGATGAACAGTTCAACGAGCTGCATCTCACCTTTTTTTTTTTGTAATTAAATCAACACAGATAATCCTCTTACATTTGCTGGTGAAGCTACACCATTGCTTGCAATCTGTCACTTTAATTAAATGTCAGTCCTTTATGCTGGACTGTTAGACACTCCGAATGCTGCAAGATGATGTCTCAAGAAGGATTATGCAAAGAAATGCTTTAGCTAACAACATTTCTTTGGCATCAGAAAGGTGAAGCAGTGCACCAAAATAGCACAAAAGGCTGAAACCAGCAGCGCCACAGGAGCATCTTTTAATCTTAATTACTCTGTATAATTCTTTGCTACATCAGCCCAGCTTCCCTTCTCCTTCTTGTCCTCTTGCTCAGAATATTTATTATCTACCACGCTATTACTCTGCTACCTGAGTGACTCATTTGCTTTGCCACAAAAACTTTGTCCAGACTGTTTCCCCTCAAGGAACCAAAATGATCTTGACTCCAAGACAGTAGTTTCTTATTATATTAACAGTGCACTAAATGGTGTGAGGAAATGTGTGAAACATCACATTTATAAATTGAATATATAAAATTTTAAAATATAACATGAGGACAGAAAAAATACCACGACGATAAGCTGTAAAATAGCAGGATTATTACATTGTTTCAAAGTTTGCAAGACCTACCAGGACAGTCAACAGGCTCAGACTCCCTACAAATCAACCTATGTTATTATCTATCTTCTCATCTGGCTTTGGGCATGGAAGAACTTCCACTTTGAGCAGCTAAGAACACCTTACCTGACTGCCAGATAGCCTCTGACACACATCTCCATAAACCATTTGAATGGCGTAGCCTCCATTTTCCCTCCCATTATCATCACCATCTCATCAGTCAGTTTAATGTCAGGCTCCCAGCCCAGGTTTCCACCAGGTGAGCTTTCAAACATGAATCCAAAATCTGTGCACAAAAGATAACCTGCCTCATAAACTTTGTTGTTAATTGTGTGCTGTTAAAGCTGACAGAAGCAAGAGAGGTGGATTGCATGTATTAATGTAAACATTTTAACTTCAACTGGAAAAATGCTTTGGTGTAGTGAAAGAACACCGACAAAAGCATCATCACCATGACATGAGAATGGACGTAAGAATGGTGATATCAAATAAACTGCTGAAATATTTGTGCAGTTCCAGAAAAGCAAGACTAAAGCAGAGGTTACAGCCTCACACAATTACACAAATTTACTTGCCAAGTTTAATTCATACCCTTGCAGTGATGAAAGGAATCTAAAGAGGCACATTTCTATAATTACACACATACACACATGTATCTATGCAAGAGTACATAAACGTGTCATCCATACACATGTGTGTATATACTTTCCTGAACCTGACAAAACTTTGTAGAGCTATATTTACACAGAAGCAGCCAACACAAACACACAACGCTCGGCAGGAAGGCACAAAAACCTTCCAAGTATGTTTACAAACAGTGAAATCAGTATACAGATGGATCCCAAAGGGGAAATGGCTTATTATCTGTTATCAGCAATACTTAGGAGCAGAAAGCAAAGGTAATAACTGACATTCAGAGGTGCATGTGACTGACCAATATGAATGATGTGTCCCTGTTTGTCCAGCATGATGTTGCCATTGTGCCTGTCTTTAATCTGCAGCAGGAACAGGAGCAGACTATAGGCAGCCATACTGCGGATGAAATTATAGCGAGCCTGTACAAACAACAAGTTAAAACAAATCAGAATTACTTACAGATTTAATAACCCTCCATCAGGCGATGAGACAGATGAATAATGCTTTTTTCTTTTTTTCCATTCACAATTAGTTTGAAGAGATGTCCAATGACATCCTCCATACATCTATAGCTGTAATTACTTCTTTAGCTAACTCACTAATAGCTAAAAATGGATTACCAGCATCAGGAACTAGGTACAGCATTACAGTAGTCATTATGCAATTATTTGTCATTATTTCTTATAGATAGAATGTTTCTCAGTTGATATTTTGCTGTGCTTGCCCACTGACATTTTACCTTCTGGAATGCAAGGGTAGACTCATCTCCGTATTGCCTTGTGAAATAATCATACATCCCGAAGTCTGTCTGCCTGCCCAGCTGGTCACGGGATGTGCAGTCAGGAATGCACTCAATAACACCACACTGGAGGAGAAGAAGAGGAACAGGTTTGTAAAGCATGCTCCCAAATATATTTTTTTCATGTCTCTTGGCAGTCATACAGGTTCTCTGGGAAATGTGGGGAAGCCTGTAGATCACCAAATACAGAATTTCTAGTTTATTAATTTGAAAAAGTATATCCTCTCTTTCAGGATTTCCATGCAACTAAGACAAACTCTGTGATTTTACACTGCTTTGCACAATGTAGTCCCAGAAATCAAACAACAAACATCTGCAAGCAGCAAATTTTCAGAGCCAAAAGCTTCAGAAAAGCAGGAAGCGGGAGAGGAAAGACTCTTTCTATTGCTGATACTCCATATATTTGGCATAAGTGATGTGGGCAGTACTTCCTTGTAGCATGGAATTTTATGTGCGCCGGAAGAAAGTATTTTTGAATTAGGAATGATTTTCTACAACACTACAGTTAATTGCCTACTTACCCCAGGAGCTGTGGCCACCACTCTATATGGAAACACAAAAAGATCCAGGCCTACCAGCTGAAATATGTTCTTGAAGAGATCAATGATTTGTAAAGCTAACATATCCTGTCAGACAAGAAAAAAATTGCACAAACATTACAGGGGTTACTGGTCATAAACTGGATTATAAACATGCTCTGAAGAACTCTGAAGTGTACATTAAGTTAAGCAGGTGTGCAGATGTATGCTTGTGCACACACTATGGGGGAAATCAAAAAGGGGACTGATAAATGCTGTGTGAGTGGGCAGCAAGCAACACTGATGATTTAACTGCTGACCTGAGAATGAACTGCCTATGACCCTTTGATAAAAGGGCTACTTATAACTCTAGGGATAATAACCAGCATTCCCTCTTAATCAATCAAACTTCAATGTACAAGATCCCACCTCAGGAACTACTACTACATTACCAATAGCTCAATTGAAAAATAAACTCTGAAAAAAATTTTTTAAACCTTGGTAAACCTGTCTTAACAGAACGACCTTTATTTCCAAACCAGAATTTCTCTAGCGGTACAACACAGTCCTCCCTCTCAGTCCATAACTAGCAGAGTCTACCAAAGTTTCAAAGAAAAATATTTCTATACTGAAATTATTTTCTTATGCATTATCACCTACAAATCTGTCTCCTCTAAGAGCAAAGCCCAACAGCTTTGTACCTGTCTGCAGTCATCGCCCACTTTAAAGATTGCTGCCTGCCAGCAGATTTTCTGACTGTCCTCATCCTCTTCTGCACTTTCATCGATGGAGTCAGAGCGACAACGCAGACCTGCAACAAGAGAACCAAGCAAAAGCCAGACGTAGACTTTAATTAGTTTAATTAAAAATTAATTAGTTTAATTGTTTCTATCATGACAAGCCCTCTGCACTCAAACCCACAGCATTTCACTGCAGGTGCACCACAGATATTTCTGCCTTACAAGGTAATTATCATAAGATGGCTCCCTTTGTCTACTGGAATTAGAACATCTGCAACCAGTGTTCATGATTTACCTGATAAATGCCTGCATTGCATTGAGCTAGTCAGCTGGAGACTCCCACAAAATGTCTTGTGAGAGAAAAACTGCCAAAACCTGGATTTTGCTACCATCTAAAAACCCAGAAAAGGCCAGTGATTTCTGTTTTAGTCTAAAGTAACTATTATAATTTCTTCAAGAGCCCTATGTGGCTTGCTTCTTGGGACTTTTAAAAAGATTTAAGTTTTCAGAATTTTCTTCCCTCTTCCTTTGATCCAGTTTAATTTCTCAGCTGAACCACGGCAGATGAAGTTCAGCATGGAAATAATTTTTCTGCAGTGGTAGAGGTCACTAAAAACAGGGCATTTTAAAGGAATTGCTGACTATTAATTAGTAGTATCAATGATTAAGTTGCAGTTACTAACCTTCTTTTTCAAGCTCACTGACTCCGCATCGTTTCACTTTAAATTTGGCCAGATAGGGTGCTTTTGCTGCACTAAATTACAGTAGAAACAAAGATGATGATGAGTGCAATTAGCCAAACAAAAATTTATAGAAAAATACTTGAATATCATTAATTAACTTAACAAGCATATATATATCTATCTATATAGATATATATAAATATAAATAAATATAACAAGAGCATGGTACCTCTGCATAGGAGTTCCTGATTTGTAATCAATATCCAGAACAATTGCTTCAGGATTGCTGGGCAAGTAACAGCCTGCAAAACAGAGCAGACAGCTGAGAAAAAATCCACTGGCTAGTGAGACAATGCAAGCTGGAAATAACTGATGTCAGTATCTACAACTTCAGTACATAGCTTTGAATTAATGGTGAAGAGAAACTGGAGATTACAGTCTGTGAGCCATGAAGGCTGTGGTATCCTTTGCATTAGTGAGAGATTCCCAGAAACTATAAAATACAGTTTTGAGCTAATACTACAGAACCTGTAGCACAGAAAGGTACAGAGAGGACATCTCTTACAACAGTCCTGAATTAGATGAGGCAGCAGCCCCAGTGCACTGGGCAGTGCCCTCAGCCACCAACACATAGCGGAAGGTTTGAAACCTGATAGGAGTCAGGAAAAGCTTTCATCAAACTCCATTTTATAGAGAAGATTCAGGCTGGGAAAACATATGTTCAGGATTTGAAAGGCCCCTCAGATAATGATATATCAAGGGAATGCCTGATGGCAGAAAGGGGAGAATGAAAGGAACTGGACATGCTTCATTCTTGAGATAACAAAACTTCTCAAAAATACCATGTCTTTTTAAAAAAGAAGGTGGTAGCAAGAGAGTTTTTTAATTCTTCTTCTTCAGACATACACTGCTACTTTTACCCATGATATAAGTTATCTAACTTGCTTTTGGTTAAGTTTTGATGCACCATATAGAAATGATTGGATGGGCAGAAATATTTGAATTTTTTTCAAGAAAGAAACAACTGAACAAGAACAGCCACCAGCACCAAAACTGAAATCTCTACAAGCTGCCACTCGTAGAGATTTCAAGATTTGCTTGCAGAAAGTAAATAATCATGTTGAATGCAAAAGCCCACAATTTTATACGACTAAATCACATCTTACCAGGCTGCACTTTCACCTCAGACAGAGCACTCAAACAAGCTTTTTTTCTTTCATCTCCTTTAGGGAATGGCCTAGAAAGATGAATTATCTTTTAATTATCTGCATATTATATATTACTCTACACACTAGCTTCAAATTTGTTTCAAGCTTATACAAACAGAGCACAATTTCTCAAGTACAATACTTACTTGATAATGGCTGAAACATTGGTGATTTTATTAAAGAAATCAAACTCCCGTTGGTAGAACTCCTTGGCTGGTCCAGACAATGAGCCAGTTATCTCCTCCACTAACTGCTCCAGAAGTTCCCCAATGTCAGCTGCATGTGAAAAAAAGGAAGCATCTGTGTCAGCAGCTTATTTCAGAAAGTAAAATTATATGGCTGATGGAAATAAGCACCTTTGGATAGCATTCAGAAAAAGATACTGAGGGAACCAGCACCCTGCCTCTCTTGATATACTCTATCAGGACTGACTTAGAATGGGCCCTACCCCTATAAATAAAAGAATTTCCCAGCTAAAAGGATTCTTCCTGACAAGAAATAAGCAGGAAGAAGATTTAGTCTGGTCTGGGAAAAGGAAAGGAGTCAAGTCAGATTATATTTTAAAGTACTCACGATCTTTTTGATGTCCTTCTTCATCCAGGTAGATATTAGTTTTCATGTTCCAGATGAACTGGTGAGCCAAGAGCTGAGATTTGGAAGCTGCCCACAGGATGTATTCCCTAACGTAACCCATCTGCAACCATATGCAGACCAGTAAGGATGAAAGTTCATTACAACTCTCAGACTCAATATTACTGCTTCTAACAGCTATTCTTCAAACCCAGAAAGGGTTAAATGGATGGAAAGAAGACCTCTGCACTCACACTCACTTTGCTGAAAAGACATGAATGACAGTGTATTTTAAAAGGTAGTGAACTGATCTTAAACTGTTTTCAGCTTCGTTACTGACCTATTCTGTTATTCTAATCAGCCTTTCCCCACCTCTAGGCCATTTTCCATCTGTTCTTTTTGGATTTCAAATCTGAGCTCAGAGCATCTTCTCGTATGTGTACAAAGCACAGTGTAACAGGGACACTGGTCTTGCCTGGCATCACTACGTGCTCCTGTATTACCAGAAATCTACACAGTGTCATAGGGACCGTACAGTTTGGTGGCAAGAACTGCATATGCTGGCACAGCTCCACTGAAATTTTGGAAAGAAAGATGACACTTATAAAGTTGAAGTGTCCAAGAAAATCATACTCCTTCCAGCAGCCACATTCCCTTTCCTCTACCTGCAACTACTTTTGTAGTCTATAGGTGTTCCCAGAGGTGTTTGACTGCTATTAACAGACAGGTGCCTGATGTTTGTCCTCTGCATTGCAGAGCTCTCAAAGAATAACTAGTCAGTCACCTACACTATGGGATGGGAATATGTTCACCTGAAAATAAAGCACTGACCAGATTTCACTGCCTCGCTGGCAGGTAAAATGATCTCACATCAACGAACTCTGAACTTGGTTGTCAAGCTTTACTTCTGCTTTTGCAGGATGAGGCTGAGATCTGATTTCATACATGTCATGGAGCACAAGACACTCCCGGATGCCTTCTCTGGTTAACTCCACAGCAAAATGATTAAGGGTAATGATTTAATTTCATTACTGGTTGTCTCATGCAGACCTCCAAAAGCTTTATTCAGAGTCCTCACCCGGGACATCTCCCATAACAAAATCTCTTTCCTGACAGATGAGCTACATAGCCTTTCTCAAGTTTATCTGTTCCTAAAAGAGGTCTATCCAAAGCCAGCCAGCCTCTAGAGATGATAATTTTCCTTCTATGAATTAAATATAGGATAATAATAAGCGGCATTACATTACGCTTAATTTTTGTTTTATTTACTGCTTTAAATCTAAAAGCTGCATTAAAAACCTGTTTTCTTCAAATGCATCTGATTCATAACCTCACCTTGTCATAACGCAGTGCCTGAACAATCTGTGGAATGTAGAATAAAATGGCATCCTGAAACAGAAGGGATGGCAGGGTTTTACTGTTTTGTTTTAGTAGTCAGAAAGGAATATGAGTCACATACACAGAGAAAAGCTCCTTTCAGTTAGGTGATAAACAAAATCCCACTGCCTCTTTATTTTAAACCGTGTATGCAACTCTCTCAAATCTAAGTATTATTCTGTTTAGTTACTCCCTTCAAAAATATAATTGATAATCTTGTACTTAACAGCCCTAACAGAAGTCTGACAAGTGCCAAAATCAGCTTTCTGTTGCCTTAGAAGAAACAACTTTGTCATTGAAAGAAGAGGCAAAAGAGACAATTTGAGAAGGGCAGTCTGAAGAATTCAGCTCAGTGTCATTTAAAACAAAGCTGCAAATATATGAGCCAGTTTTACATGGGACAATCATCTTCAAGTTTCCATTCCACTCTGTGCACATTCTGCAGTGTGCTGTGCCCATTTAGTACTTCTCTCCATGGCATTAAAATGAAACTTGTGGTCACAATGAGCAGGGCCATAACTTCCCCTGGAGTGTTAAGGCTTTCTTGGAACTCTTCTTACCGGAGGGAAAGATCTCAGGACTTTAACTCCATACTGGGCTGTCAGAGGATGAGGTGGATACATGCTGGAGAAGTAGGACAGGCCAGTTGGTGGATCTGTGGGTGCCCAGCACAGAACGTGGCTGAGCTCAGGTGCATCGGCATCAATCGTGTGCCAGGTAACCAGGTACTGAAAAGGCAGGTCAGACACATTGTAGCACTCACTCATGTGTGGATACTACACATAGACAGTAATGCTGTCATCTAGCTCCTTCCAGCAGGGCAAGTGAAACATGGAACTTTTTTTTTTTTTTTTAAACTACGGCTGTTTTATCTAATGCATTTTTTCCATGGAAACCTAGCTGTTGGAATCACCTCACCTCCCAGAACACCAAATGAAGTTACTAAAAGCACAATCCAGGAGTTCTTGCACAGGGAGAAAGAAGAAAGAATGAGTCATTTTGAAAGGGTCAAAAAAGGTTCAATTTTCCTGCCACCTATTTTACAGGTGATGTATAGAACGCAGCTCTGACAAGACTGCCCCTCACAGGACTAAAGTGCTTCACTGCAGATCAGCATGATGAGCCTTCCTCACTTTCACACCTTGGCTTCTGGATACACAGAAAAGGTTATGCTTGAAATAACTTCAGCAGCAGCACTCATTATGGCTTGGTCCAGTGATCTTTTCACTTATTATGCCAAAGGAAAAGAAATGGTTGCTGTACTGCAAGTGAGGAGTTTTGAGCCATTTTGTGTACAGTGAGAATACCCAAAAGCAAAATGTACCATTAGCTAACTGGCTACCTCCTCTTACTGCTGCGATTCTCCCTTCAGCATCCTATTTCCACAGCTGTTCTGTCATTCTCTCCTACCAGAGATATGGGTAGCACTAGAACATACACTGTGGTAAGTCAAGACTGTATTTTCCAATATGTCTGAATGAAATGGGTCTCCTGGGGCCCCGTAACAGTAAAAATATTCACAGGTACCTTTATTGCCTCAGGAACATCACTAACAGCTCCCGGGTCCAGCCGGACCAGACGGGTCACTTCTGTTCCAATAGCTTCAGTGTTCTTAAACCTGAGTATAACCAGGAACACAGTAACAGCATTAGAAAAGTTTGATGGCTTCTTCTATTTAGGTGAAGATGAGGACAGCAAAAGGCAGATAACTACATGCTCAATAAACAAATAGTCCAACCATGAAATAATGTACATCAATATGCTGTTGAAAGAGGATTCTGAAACAACTGGTCCTCATCCAGTGTTTTTGTATAAAGCAGTTGTATTTCAGCCCCCTTCTGCTAGTGGATTCTTGGCTGAAATATTCTGTCTGGGATTCTACAGCAACCAGTGTACAGAACTCTACTTGGCAAAAACTATCACTGTCGTAAGGAGGAAAGAATTTCCTTTCCCTTCCAGAGCCAACCATGCTAATTCTTCTATAATACTAAAGTGCAAGCCAGTGTCTAATTAAAACACTGCATTCCAAGATACTTTTAGCACTGCTTAAATGCTATGCTTGCTAATGGTCTGAATGCTTTTAAAAACAAACTTAATTTCTTCTGAATCAAACACTGTCTAAGCGCTGGCAAAGAGGATATGGTAGGAAAGGCAGTTGGACTTCATTAGTGATTGAGCCAAATGAGTCTATTAAGTAATCTAGTTCTTTTCAAAGACAGTATACAAGAGGCTACAACCAGCAGCAAGTGCTATCAGTACTTACCTTAAATACTCACTCCACTTCTAAGGCAGCAGTAATTACATCAGTTGTTTCTTTTGAAATATCTCACCTGGAAGGCAGCTGTACAGCAAGATGAGGAGAAATGCTCCAAGCCAGATTCACATTATCCTTCCACTGCTTCTCACTAAGACTGATGTATTTAGACCTCCAGTTTGCTACACTGCTCTCTCCAGTTTGATCCAACTCTAGTTCAGGGGAAGACAGCGGATTGTACCACGTGATCAAGCGTTCGATCTCAGTAGCCTGAGGGAAACAGGAAAAAAAATGATTTTCTGGAAGAAGCAAAACACTCCCAATCTCATACTTCAGTTTACATATCCTGCAACAATAAGAGGTCTTAGAAATTCATGCAATTTGCCCATCCTTCTGATGACTCACCAGCAATGAGAGTAGTAACGTCCTGCGCTTCATGTAGTACTTGTGCAGCTGTGTCCCCCTGTTTGTTTTCTTGGACATTCCTGGAGAAAAGGATTAAAAAGTTTTCAGTGGCTTTTGTTCAGTAGGCTAAACTGTACTTTCAAACTGTCCACACCTGGAAACATGAACCCAGAAGAACTGAATAACCACAGGACACCTGTAACCTAGATCAGTGGCAGCAGGAAGTCAGCACTGCAAACACTCATCGTGCAGGTGTTCTTTGAATATCTGGAGTACAACAGGCTACAGAGATATTATTATAGCCAGCAATGCATTCACTTTACAAGCACAACAGCCTAATAAAAAGAAAGAGCATGTAGCTTAAAAACTGCACAAAAACACAGTCCATTATCTAATGTCATTCTGCTGTCCTGAAAAAGTACTAGGAGCATGTTTCCATGAAGCAAAAAATTTCCTTACAAGATTTCAGTACATCTTGGCCTCTTCTAGCCTTATTTCTCCTGTACAATAGAACTGAATATTCTATCAAAAAACTCAGGTGATTTCAGAACTTTCCTGCTTGTTACCAGTGAGATTTTTTTCTGCCTTTGTTTTTCAGAGTTTGGCACTGGTAATTAAATACCCTGCCAGAATATGAGCCTGAAGTTTACGGTAAATATTGACTTAAAACATCTGAACATAAACTATGCTGTAAAACTGGCTCTAATGAGCTGGTTACAATCAAAAAATACCTGATTTTTTAGATATGGTTGACATGCCACTGGACAAAGGGTAAGTATTTATCCATCCTTGTGTAGCCTGTTGCCGAGATCCAACATTGATATCCAGGTTGCTCCTGGTGTCTTGATTATCTAAGAACAGAGCACAGATCTGATGTAGAATCCAGTCAAAGAAACCAGACACTTCTAAAACAGCACTTAAAGGAACTCACCAGGTGGCACAAGTTGGCTGGCAGTCAGATACTTCTTGTCTGAGAACATTGCTGTCCAAAACTTGATCAAGATGCTGATATCCTCACGGAGCCTCTTTTCTCCTTGTGTAGGGAATTTTGAAGGACAACTTGAAGAAATCACACAAATAATGTGATGCTGAATGCATCGGGGAGGGGAAAAACTTCCAGCAGTTGAAAACCCTCACTAACCTAATCTAGTAGTATTTTTTATTCTGACTGAAATCTACAAGGATGAGACCACACATCACTACATTTTATTCTCATGACATTATTATGTCTGACTGAAGAGCACAGATCTCAATTATAACTGAAAATCAAGGCAGCATCCTGGATTCATTTGAAAGTTAATATTAGGACTGACTGACCACCTCACATCCAGACATCCCTATCAATTAAATTTTCTTTTGTGCCTGTGTCAAATGTTGAAATAATCAGATTCAGTGTGGCTGTATTTTGAAAACAATGAAACTGTATTTCAGCCACACACTCTAACAGCCTTTAAACCTTATAAATCTAGATACAATTTTGAGCACTGAATAAACTTCAAAATAAGGAAAAAAGGGAAAAGAACAGAAACATTCCTGCTTTTTAAATCACACATAAAATCTGAAACTAATATCTAAGCCTCTTTGACATAATTTATGAACCATACTAAAGCACAAGACATGTTTCTGTTAAAGTGGGTGAAAAAGGAAAGGAAGAAAAATCACTAGAAGAGAAAGACAGCTGCTGCTTTGAGGTATCACTGAAGGTTCAGGAAAAACACAAACACATTTTCAGTGAGTTGTTTCAAATAAAAAAGTACCTGAAATAATCAAAGGCAGTTGAATAAATCTTTTCTCTCAAAACATTTCGGATAGTTGCATTTGGAACCACATCAGCATGCAGCAAAGACAAACCCAGGGTCAGCAACCTAATAAGCAAAATATGGAAAGGAAATGTTGGCTCTCGCTATATGGTGACCAATACACCACCATGCAAACCACAGCTACATCTGCAATTGTAGCCTGAGAAGTGTCTGTTTCAGAGCTCCTGGCAACCTGTTCACATTATCATTACTCTGTTTCTAAGCTGTGGCTGAACCAGAGAAAGTGAAAGCCTTCAAGTCACAAAAGGTGAAAATAACTGATGAAGCAAAGACTAGATTCATTACTAGATGCATGTTATGGGCAATTCATTATACAAAATCATCCCATGAGATTTCCTGAAACACCAAAAAAATACTTTCAAGCTGAAATGATCAACTTCTGCTTCGAAAACAGAGCTTCGACTGCATCATTGCAGGCTTTTAAAGCAATTCTCAGTACTTGAAGCCAAGGACAAGTTAAACATGTAGTGTGTAGTCATTTTCTTCCATCTCCCTATAACCTTATTTCTTCTCTCTATAATCTAATTTCTTATTACTGTGATTCCCGGAGGAAAAGCCCAAAAGCACTCACTTAAATCGGGGCCCAATGGCTGCCACGTGCCGGTTCAAGCTGCCTTTCGCCCCCCCGATGTTCAGGGACAGGGACCGCTGGAGCAGGCTGGAGAAGATCTCGATTTGGTCAGAACTGCAGTATTTGGCTATTTCAAACCTCTGCACCAAAAACTGAGAAAAAGAGACAGACATACCGTGCCTCCTTTGACCTTTCTGAATTTCAAACCCCACCCCCAGATTTTTCTGTTTCAAACACCTTTCTCCCCCTCAATGATTATGCTCATCTTAACAGAGAATCTCTCCTGGCTGTGGGCACGACTCCAGTCCGTTCCCAAATCACAGCAACAGGAAATACAGACTGCCACAGGTGGGACATTCAGAAGAAATACACACCTCTATCCAGATGTAATGTGGGGTCACCTCTGGTGGACAGGGCCTTGGCTGGCTCTCCTCCGAGGCTGCTAACGGATCTGCTTCTTTCTGCTCTGCAGAAAACAGCCCAACTTTCTGCTCCACTGTCATTTGCCAGGCTCCTGCCATTTCCCGCATGAACTGCAAAAAGGCAGGTGACAGTGCTTCTTGTATCAAGAGCATTTTCTTATATGGAAAGCACAATCCTTCCCCATAACACACACAAGAACCTACTACAACAATTAAAATTCATTGCAGTGCTGATGGAGAGGCAGAGACAAGCCTACCCCACCTGACAGAAAATGCTTCTTTCACATACTACATTACAAAAGGAAGAGAGACTCCCCCAGAATCTCAGCTAGTAAAGGCAGCAGCAACCAGGCACTGTATTTCGTTGAGGAGACTGAACTGTTAGATCAGCCTATGCCATCCATCCTCCTGCTCTACTAAAGGCTGCTGCCTCCCACAAGAGCCCAGCAGAGACAAGCACATGCCAGGTTCCCATGACCTGCAGGACATGGTTTGGCCCCTGAGCACACTGTACACACTCTGGCTGATCAAGCACAACATAAACATGGCACATACTTCAGCTCTGCTGATCCTGCTCTCAGGAGCAGCATCCTGTGTAGTAAGGAGGCTGAGAAACCAAGGGTGCTTCTCTGTTCTCCTCAACCAGAGACAAAGACATTTCCCCAAATGCCCAGTGGAAAAAAATGAAACTGATGCTTAAGAAGTTAACCACTGAAACCTGCATGTAAACTCAACTAAATTCAGATGGATGATTATCTCCAGCAAGTGAAACACTTGGTGCTCCCTAAGCAAAGCAATTACCAGAGGCAGCTTTCTCAGCTGCATGGACTGTCACTACACCATGCTGAGCTGCTTCATTATTACATTGATCCCCATCTCAAAATACAACTGGTTTAGCCTGTTATAGGATTAGGACATTTGCAAGCCTGTGTTTTTATGTAATGTGGAAATACCAGATGCCAAAGGCTGATTAATGAGCAGGGACACCAATTTCTCTTTTAAAACACCTTTCTGTAGTTTGTGATAGTATAGAGTCAATTCACGACCAGCTCAGGCATCTCATCAGCAAAGTAAATTCTACAGCTGGGATTCTAACAGGTTTCTCTTGCTGTAACACTCATGCTGTTGAGGAAGGTTTGCTTCCCACAGTCCATCTCATGGGGGTGCTCAGACTTCCAACAATACAGGAACAGAGACTTCCTGGCAGGCAAAAGTGATTAACAGAGCATTTAAACATCCTTGACACGAATCCACAGTATCTGTGAATCTCTCGAAATCTTCTCTCTTCCCCCTCACAGGGCAGAGAATGAGTAGTTAAATCGCTTCCTACCGGCACTTCTATTCCATTCTTGGCAGCAAGCAGCCACTCCCAGCAAGCAATTGCTGTTTCCATGCCATGTTCATTGAACATTCGCAGGGGTCCCCAACACAGATGATGAAGGAGCTGGGGATCACAGTCTGAAAACAAACATTCACTCAGATTTCTCCAACAGAACAACTGCTTTCCACATCAGCATGAAATCGGTGTGCACCGTAGGTTCACACCATAATAATCAGTTCCTAATAATAAACAGCTTCTGGTTTAAGGAGGCTTTTCCCCAGTATAAGCTTAATTGAAAAAATTCAAAACACAGTTTTGCTGCAAGTTGATGCACACTGGGTTGGTACATGGATAGTTTTTGCAGTTTATTATTCTTGGCATTCACTGTCAGAAAGCAGAACTCCATTTGGTTTTCATTACCTTTGCTGCTTATTAGTAGTGCAGTCAACTTAAACATGGCCTGGGTGTAGGACTCAGTATTGCTTGATTCAAGAGCAGCATTCAGGTCTTTGACCATTAGTTTATTCAGGTCAGATGTTCGTCCTGTGGCATTTGAGAACTGAATCATTCCAGAAACCTGTAAAATTTAGGGGTGTTTTCAACAGAGAAGAGTATTTCTAGGAATCCAGTTAAGTATTGGTCATGTGCTGATTGGGGAGCTCCACAAACAGAGGCATCTTTTGTTACTACTTTACCAAATCTTTAGCTTTATCTGCAATCTAATCTTTAGCTTTATCTAATCTTTAGCTTTATCTGCAAGACTAACAGTAAAATGATCTGTTTAATAACCTGGGAAAATTTTACTCTTTATCCTGAAGGGATTTAGAGACTATGTTTCATGTAACATAGATCCATACACCAGTATAGGCTGGAAGGACATCATCTCCTGAGAAGTGATGCAGAGCTTCTGGACACCCCACATCCATGAGAAATCCTGCACTTACCTCTCCTGCATAACGGTTGCGCAAGTTAAGAGAAGCCATGAAGTTGGAGTAGTCCTTCTTCACACAAGTTGGTCTTTCAGTTAGCTGGGTTGCCTACGGCCAGACCATAACAAGGTGATATGAACAAGGTGTTCATACCAGACCATTTGTGTTTTTATCTTTGTATTCCTTCACATATGTTTTTAATTTCCTTATGCTTGTAATCAGAGTAATACCAGGACTGTTAAATACAACAGTACCAGGACTGATCAAAATCAAATAAGGAGTATATGTATTTCTTCCATGGATACAGGACCATAGAACATCCTGAGTTGGACGGGACTGACAGGGATCATTGAGTCCAGCTCATGGCCCTGCACAGGACAAACCCAGCAATCACACTACACCATTGGGAACATTGTCCAAGCACCTACTGAACTCTGTCAGACTTGGTGCTGTGACCACTTCCCTGGGGAGCCTGTTCCCGTGCCCAGCCACCCTCTGAATGAAGAACATTTTCCTAATACCCAGCCTTAAAGCTCCCCAGCACAGCTTCATGGCATTGCCTCGAGTCCTGTCACTGGTCCCCAGAGAGGAGATGAGTGCCTGCCCCTGCTGCCCCTTGTGAGGAAGTTGTAGGCACCAAGAAGGTCCCTCCTCAGCCCTCTAATTTGTCAAGGTCTCTCTGCAGATGCACAAAGGAACAAACAAGACTCACGCCCAGAGTGGTGTTCTGCCTGTTGTAGCCTGCAAAGTGCAAAACGCTTTCCGTAGCCATGGCCAGTCCAGTGTGCTGGGACAACCCCGATACCCAGTTCTGATGCTTGCTTAGGTACTCCTACAAAAAAAAAAAAAAAAAAACCACAACCCCAAACTCCAAATTACTTGACTATCTTCAAAATAAAGCAGCTCATAAGCAAGTGTTACATCACTGCAAACTATGGGAAACTTAATTACACACAACTGTGACAAAAGACTGTCTCTACTCATCCCTTCTGGGCATTTTTCCCCGGTAAGATTTTCTGAATGTCCTCCTAAATACACAAAGAGTAAGACTCCTTCTATATTCAAAATGAATAAAATTATCAAGATAAATGCTTGAAGGCTGTGATCTTCTCTTAAAAGAATCGCTTCTGACAAAAAAACCTTTATGAGATGAAGTGTTTTGGACTACATGGATGAAAGGAATGTAATCAGTCGTCCTTTCACACAAAGATAGAATCCCTTGAGGCTCCTTTTTTAGGGAAGGAAATCTAATATAGGTAGATTTGCACTGTCCAAGATCTGCAAATCAAGTTTTCACAGAAGCAAGCCCATTACCTGTAGATGAGATTTTGTAACAGAGGGAGCCCATTTCATTGCCTCTTGTAGAATCATCCCACAGCGTGCAGCAAAATCCTTGACTATACTCTAGAATAAAAAGCATCAACACAATCAGTAAAATACAGGACATTTAACATGAGGCACTAGGTCTAATGGTGTAATAAGTAATGTAGGGAGCAAGACAGTTGCAGCAACATGACACAGTTAAAATTTTCTGTAACAGTTGAATGTGGTCCTGATTAGGAAAGAACTGTCACACTCTAAGTCAAGTAAAATAGTTACATTCAAAAAAAACCATAAATACTGTGTCATATCCTATTAGAAAACTCTTACCTAGGGAAGTACTTTTTAAAAATGACCATTCAGAGTAGCTCACTGATTTATCTCCAAGCTATGAAAGGAGGCATTATTTCATTCTTTGAAAATCATGGAGTGCCACCCACCTCTCTGGCTTCATGTGTGTCAGGGACTGTTATTCTGTAGGGAGCATCAGGAATGTCATAGTATGGTTGGTCCTTGTGAATGTCCTAAACAGAAACAATTACCAACTCTCAGTAAGACAAAATTCATCATCACCTGACATTAACACTACAGATAGCAAACAAGAAGCCTGATTACCAAAACTTTCTTGCTAACATTTGCTCTCAATTTGAACAGCTCTAAAAGAAACCACTTGTATTCCAGTTTGATTTTTAGAATAAATAATTTCAAAAATCAAAAAAACTCTCCTCAACATTTAGTATAAAAATAAAATTCTACAAAGCATTTCCATCTTCAAAAATCCTAGCATGTAACAGATTCAGGAAATATGAATACACATACGCAGACTGGAGAGAATACAATCTGAAAACCACAATTCAGAGAAGACCAAACAAACCACAAACCAAAAAAACACCACCAAATTTTTTTTTCAAATGAGACATTTCAACAATTATAAACCACATCTGACAACAACTTTTTAGCACTAATTTTACTATTTATGAAATAGGGTTGCAAAGATAATTCTTGATTCACAGATTTTAAAATGAAGATTTTACCAATCTTAGTAAAAGGAAAACCAAATTATAAACTCAATTAAGTATCAAGTAAATGCAGAACAAAGCAAAAAAAAAAAAAAAAAGTTCTAGGAAAGTAAAGCACTTACTGCACTAAGAGACAGAGACAATGTCTGCAGAATATCTAGCATAGTCTTCAGCACAGTTCCACTCCACAGCAAGTGAGGAAATCTAGAGCAAGACAGAATTCAGAAATACAGTAACCATGGAGAGCTGAGGAAGGCCATTATCTTATCAAGGGAGCTGCTCAAAGAGCCAGCTTTATATATCCCTAGGTAAGCTCATACTCAACAGAAGCCACAAAGCCTGCCATGGCTCACAGCAGCCTGGCTCTATCCAGAGCCAAAAGCTGAGGAGAGCTGTTGCACAGGAGCTGAGATTGCATTTCTGTCATGGGAACTTTGCTTTGCTCCACCCATGGCAATAATAAGCAGATACACATTTTAACCAGGGGTTTCAGAGATCAGACTAAAAATACCACTCAATATAACTTTTCAAGGAGATGTTTCAGCAGAAGTAGCAGCCAAGAAATCCACTTGACCAGTGTCACCAAGTGCCTAGGCAACCACTAAACGGTTATTGTGAAAAGAGAAACATGAAGTCTATACTCACTTGTCTACCAGACCAGATAAGTATTTGTCTGCAACTCTCCTGATCCTCTTGTGAATGTGATTAAAATTCACCAGCAAGAACTGAGCATGTCTCTCCAGCTCTTCTTCATTCTCCTTTGTTTTAGGCTAAAAAACATGCCAAAGAGACGTATAAAGCTCTTAAAGGACAGACAAACTCACTTTCATAAACTGAAATGAGAACATTTATATAAATTCAAAATTTTAGTTTCCAGGTACCTACTTTATCAGCCATCATTGACAGGAAAGCTTCAAACACCTTATCAGCAACAGCTATCACACACTGCATCATGCCTGAGGAATGGAGAGAAGTGACAGGTTTCATTGTCAAAATTACATCTGTTTTATAAACCAGGCTTAACAGTTTAAAAATGTTTATGTTTACTCAGCCAATATTAAACCTGTTTCAAAACAAAACCAGTGTTCTTGGCAAGAATAAAGCAGCAGCAATCTGGTGAACATGATTCATTTTGTTATATAGCTGCTTGATTTGTTTCTGCTTTGCAGACCTGGAGATAATTCCCTCATACCTCAAAAGTTGAGAGGAAACCTAGACAGGTAAATCTTACCAGATTTGTCTTTCTGAATTGCCTTATCTTCAAAATAGCAAAACATGACTTGGAAGCGATCTTGGTCAGTTGAACGCAGCACCCTAGGGAAGGAAGAGTTTTGTAAGTTGGGCTGTTTGGCATTTTGTTTATTTGTTTCAGTTTTTGTTTATTTTAGGCTTTGTTTTGGGGATTTACCGATCATTTTGTTTTAGGGATTTTTTTGCTGTTTCATAAGTGAAAAAACAAAATATAGATAAAATATACCTCATATACTCTAGGCGGTAAACAGAAAGGAGATAGGTAGACATGGCAAAGTCCAACTTATTGATCAATGCTGACACTTCTGGAGGAGGATCCAAGAGATTGATTATGGTACTCCGTAGTTCATTTAATTCAGCCTAGAGATGAATACATGAAGTTATCTGAAGTGGGAGTCCTGGATTAGTTTGTGTCCTCAAACATGCATTCAGCTATTTGTTAATGTTTCAGCCTTCACAAACAATGTGTCAGGATGCTTCTGTCTGCAGACTCAGACCAACTTCCCCTAACTCAACAAGTCACAATGCTTCAAATACAGAACAGAATTAAATTTGGAATCAAGCTCCTGGCAGAAATAATTGCTAACTCCCATGCAGTTATACCAATGAAGAAATACAATTCCTACACTAAATACATGCAAGTTTGACCACCATCAGCACTGTCCAGCTCCTGAAACTTCAGGGACTTGTGCCAGTCTTTGGTGTCAAAGAACTACATATCTAGGCACAATGCAGATTTCTGTATTATTTGGAAGCCAAAGAGATTTCATAATCCAAAAAGAGTCCTTGGGCAAAATCTGTCCTATAAATGCTAGGGAGAGAGAAGAATACCAGTATCAAGCCAGAGCAAACTTAACATTTCTTTGAAAGCCTGAATGTGTTGTTTCCTTTCAAACTTGGTTGATTTTCTTTTTTTAATCAGTGCAAGTTTCATTGGGTACAAAATGGATGAAAAAGCACTAAGAGGCTTCCATCTCCACAAAGACTTGATTTCTACACCTAATCAAGGTGGTGTAGCTACCCCACTAACAGTTGTATTGACAATCCATAAAACTGACCCCAAGTCACTTATGTACCCTGATGTTAGAAGAATAGTGTAAAATAGCTGCATTTCAATAATAGGAGGCAGGTTGAAAGAGTGCTGTGCTATTTCAATATATCACAGGTACTATGTCATTTGGCACTGACAGACATTATGGAAAGAGGAAATAGAAGAAATGAATTCCTACAGAAGTCACGGTGTCGTTCTTCATGGCAGAATTGTACTGCAGGACAGATCGGAGTGGCTCTTTGCTGGGAAATGTGAGTAATGGAGACTTGGTGGCAATTTCACACACACCTTCATACCATTCTTCTGGCCAAAGACCTGGAACAGAAGTAGAAAGAGAAAGGTGGAATGAGTGATTAAAAAAAAATCAGGTTTCACAAAGTTACTTGCATTACCAAGCTTTGTACTACTTCTAGGGCAGATTTTTCATGCTCTTAGGCACAGACACTCAACACACATGATCTATGTTCCAAACTTAGCCAGTATGTTTAGGTGAAGTTTCTACTTAATTACCATTGTACCCCACGTGTATTATCTTCCATTTCAGGAATCTGGCTATCAAAACTCGTAACTAAGGCTATTAACTTAGGAATAAAACTAAGTACAAGTTGTACTATGCTGAATCTGGTAACAAAACTACAAAGATTTAACGAAATCCCACCAAAGAACTGTCATGTCAGCTTTGAAGTGTCTTTATGCCTGTAATTTTTCTTCCAGCTGTGAATGGTTTGCAGAATTGTATTTAGATTCATCCAAAGTTTAAATGTGAGCAGCAATGTTGTCCTCCTAGAATGCAGAGTACCTGATCCTTCCACAGCAAATCCCATCAGCACCGAATACAACCAGAAATCACGGAACAGCTTCTGTAGCCTGGGCTTGGCCTCCTTGATGGGTGGCAAGCGTCTAGTGAGCTACCAAAGAAATAAAAATTAACATTAGAAAATGGTGGGAGTTAGAATAACTTAATTCCACACTAAGGAATCAAATCATGTACCTTCTTTACTATGATTTACAAAGGTAATATTCTTTGTCACATATGAAAACTAGTATTATACTGCTATTATTATATTGAAGGAATTAAGTTCTTTTTGGACAGCTGAAAGGCTAACTTTGAGATGCCTGAAGTAAGAATTTCCTTTGTTTTACACAAGAATAACACCATGCTGATACAGTAACCTCTGAGGAGAATACATAATATTAGTATACTATCCGCTGCAGGGAGGAAGAGACCACATGGTCCTTTAAACTGTGCTGTAGACAATGCCATGCAGCTTTGCTTCAGTGTAAAGGAACTCCAAACAAAATATTAGTCAAAAACACTTCTGGTTGCTATTGTTTATCAGCTTTGTGGAAGTACATTGAGGCACCAATTAGGGATCTTTCATTGTCTGCACCCACGCACAGAATGACATCAGTTCTGAAGAATTTACTATCCAAACAAGCAAGTAAAAGAGCATTATTTTCAACACATTTATTAACATTCTCTGATACTTTTTTGCACAAACAGCTGTTACCACTGTAGTAGCAGTATATCATCTCAGCCAACATGATATATAATTTTAGATAAATTTATATAACAAAGATCATAGTATGTTATCCTAAAAAGAGTTAAAGCACAGTCAGTGTATAAACTGGAAAAGAAATTGTCCATTAAACTGCAAGCTTTATTCAATATGATTGTATATTACTACTGTAAACTTTATTAACAAAATGTTACATTCTAATCTAGCTTGAAGAAGTTTTCTCCAACCACAGTAATTCTTCCTACGTATGAGAGCCAGCAGTACTGCAGCAAAACCTCACATAAAGCCAACTTTGGATGCATTTGTAAATCATGAGGGAGATTAGTCATTTAAAAAGGAAAAGCATGAAAAAATCTCTCTATTATCATAAAATCAGTGTGAGTTTAAGCTGGTGAACAGCACTACAGTAAAAAGTTGTTTGTGCAATGGAAATCTTTGCACCAATACAACCCCAGCTGAAGAAACTCCACCACAACCACAGAGGCCTCAAACACATTTGCACTAAGATGCTCCCCTCGCCCCCCATTTCAGCACAAAACAGCAGCTACATGGATTTTCCTGTCATTAACAGTCAAGTTTATGTGCATGCTTGACTTTGAAACCTTACATACACACCGATTTTTGCTCAAAGACCTTCCTCAAAAGGAAACAAGTACCTGCAAAGCTATAAAAGTAGTTCAACAAACAACAGAGAATTCAGCAGAGATCACCAGGCAAGGGAGGGATTTTGGCTGACGAAGTAAGTTTAGCAGTGTTTGGTTTAGAGAATGTTTACTTTGGGAGATACACAAAAAACCAGCGTCAAAGTTCAGATTTAAACCCTGCTGTTCCCTTTACTTGAGCTTTTCAACACATCCTTCCCGTACAGTGGCTTAAAGGTAAGCTTCATTTACCTCTCCTGTTATTTTGGGTAGATCTCACCAAAGACATACATATTGCAGAGAAGGGGGATGTTTTGCCTGTGTAAGTGCAGCTGAGCAATAACTGAGCTTTGGTGAAGACAAAAATGTAAAGTTGGGAATACAGACAGCAAATTCTGCTGTGCCAAGAGCAGAAAATGTTTATCAATGGTTACTGGACAGAGTATCTCAGCCCTAAGGGCCTGACTTCTGGGGGCGGGGAAAAAACAAATGAATTTATGGAGAAACAATAAGAAAAAGACTGACTCGAGATGTTCAGTCACAGTGTAAAACAATTTCATAACCATCTTATCCTTCATTTTTGCAAAACAATGTATTCTTTTGTATGGGAGAATCACCTTAAATGGTTTTAGGATTTAATGCAAATTAGTCTGGGGGAATTTCAAAAATTAATCAGCTCAGTTATTTCAATCCTTTTACAACACGTTTGAAAATATTTTTCTTCAAGGTTTTATTCACTGATATACAGGTCAGTGAACAGGTACAGGTATGTGAACCTTTATACTTTACAGAACAGCTCTTTCCTAATTTAAAAAACAGTTTAATCAACATCTTAGTAAGATTTTTGTTTTAACTGTATGCAGTATTTTGTCCTGTATAACTGTCTTTTTACTCAAGAAAGTGTATCAATTGAGATTAACTTTATAAACTCCTGAAATAAATTTATAGTTAAGTCTGAACAAAACCCAAGGCCTGGCATTCAGACATCCATTCAGTTTCGGCTGACAGATCTATTGAACATCTACATTTTGATCTCTGACTGTCACAGGAGGCAATTATACTTTTTCATATATTTTTAAGATCACTTTAATTACTGCACCCGATATTATGGTGAAAAGTCTCTCAGACCTACTTCTTGGTAGAGGGTTTTACAGCTGATTAAGTCTGATGGGCTCTCTTCAAATATATACCGAAGAAAATTCTCGATTTTAAAAATAATTTTAAAATGCAACAGTCCAATACTCAGTAGATGAAGAGATTGATTAAGTTGCCCTTAGAAAAATGCAGGTTCTACTTAAATGTATTCTCAAACAAAAGAGGTGAAGAATCTAGAACTGGGATGACAGTAAGCCTGGAGAAACAAAGTTCTGAAGGGAGTTCACAGAGACTTCACACCACAAAGAAAACGGAGAGCACTACGAGTTCTGCAGTGCTACACAAAAGTGAAACAAAACATAACTAAGCCAAAAGCAGAATCAAGCCAATCCATTACAAAAGTGGCAGATGAGGACAGAGAGCTGCAGAAAGGGTGCACAGGCATTGAGTAACATGCCCGAGTAAGGCCCTAAGCAGGCCAGGACAGACATTTATGCCCAACACTTCCCCCACTGCAGCCCCACTAATGGTACTCAGTGCAAATGCATGTCTTTCAACATGCCTAGACCGCCTTTATTCACCAGCTTGATGCCTTGCTTTTCCAAAATACTCCCAAAAAACTTCCATTTTTGTTGTAGCTACAGGATGTTTGTTTTTCAAATTTTTCAGTAAATCTCATCCTTCTGGTATGCTCCTGCAGGGGACTGGATCAGGAGTCCCTCTTGCTCCTACCAAGCTTAAATCTTCAAACTTAACTTCACACTGTATTTTCAGCACACACTATTCACACAATTAATGCACAGTTTAAGTGTAGCAGTTTAAAATAAAGAGTCCCACATATTCTGGGTAATGAGTTTGTAACTGTTGAAGTATGTCAGTAATGGCTATTTGTATGGGAGGAGGTCAACCAATTCTTTGGCAGGCTGGAGGCATTGTGTAAGCAAAACAATTACAAGTAAAACAGACTTATCCATCTAATTGACATCTGTTCCACTAAAAAACAGTGCTGTCAAACAAGGTAACTACAGATCTTCTGCTGCAATAGAAATCAACATGGACCTAAAATTAGGGAATAGATAACTAAAATTCAATTACCCTCAACCCTCTCAACTGTGTTATGCTGTCTTCCAGGCTTTCACCCGTCAGAATGAAGTTTCTATTTCAATTGCTTGCTCTTGCTCTCATCATAACCTCCACATTTTGTGGAGTCAAGGACGTCACTGAGCATTTTGAAAGCCTTAAAGGTGCACAGCCACATGAAAACGGGACTTATATGCCAAACCTACCACTCGAGTTCCACAGAGAAAACACCATCACTAATGACTTGATTCCTGAAGAGGAGGAGGAAGAGGACTATCTAGACCTTGACAAGATACTGAGCGAAGATGACTACAGTGATGTTATTGATGCTGCCCCACATATGGTTTCTGAAGTCCAGCAAGGAAATATTCTTGAACTATTCCAGGGCAAAACCAGAATCCAGCGCCTCAATATCCTCAATGCAAACTTTGGCTTTAACCTTTACCGCAGTGTGGCAGACAAGGCCAGCTCCTCAGACAATATTATCATGGCTCCTGTTGGTATTTCCACTGCAATGGCTATGATTTCCTTGGGTCTGAAGGATCAAACCCAGCAGGAAGTGTTATCTGTTCTTGGCTTTCAAGACTTCATTAATGCCAGCAGCAAATATGAGCTCATGACCGTTCACAACCTCTTCCGCAAACTCACCCATCGGCTCTTCAGGCGCAACTTTGGCTACACACTCAGGTCTGTCAATGACCTTTATATTCATAAAGACTTTTCTATTCTCAATGATTTCAAAAACAATATGAAAACATACTACTTTGCTGATGCCCAACCAGCTGATTTCTCAGATCCCAGCTTCATAGCCAAAACCAACGAACGCATCTTGAAGCTGACCAAGGGATTAATAAAGGAAGCTCTTGAGAACGTAAACCCCACAACACTGATGATGATTCTCAATTGCCTTTACTTCAAAGGTAAGAATCTGTTATTTCTCTCTTAGTGATGGATTTTCTCAGTTTGCAATGCAGTGCCATATATCATTAGAAACCCCAGACAGAACTTAAGTCTAATGTACACTGCTAAAAACCTACTGAGCCCCTCATTAGGAATTTGTATTATTAGCCCACTTTTTGCCTGTTTCTGTAGCACAACGATGTTCTGAAGTTAGTGGGTATTGTATACATAGAGCAAATGCATACTACTTCCAAAACCTTAAGGACTCAGTGAGACAGAAAACCAACATATGAATGCAGAATAGCCCCAGAAAGCATAAGCTTTGTAGAAGTATCACATGGAGAGGTATAGATGCATATGCAAGTCATTCGTCACATTCAGTCCTGGTGTCACTGAAATTGTACAGGCAGATTTCAGTTAAAGCACTTAACATCTCTGAAGTATTCAGGACTCATACAAACGACTACAAAGAAGTCTTGAAGGAAGCAATTTTTTAATATGATCAGAGTGTGATCCTTGTCAGCCTAATGGGACCTAAGAGAACAACCAAAACATTGCTCCTCTACAACTAAAACCAAACACATTCATTACGTGGAACATTTCAGTTAATTCAGCATGAATGGTCGGCTGATATGGGCTCCTCCATGTATTAGTAACACCTGAACAATTAAAGAGGCTTGAAGTAAAGACTCTACAATATATTCTTATTATAAACCCTTATTCTCAATGACTTCACATTTAAACTAAGAGTAAGATAAGTTATCTGCCTCAGGTTGAAAGTTTGTTAGTTTTTCAACAAACTTCTAAAATTATATTAAATGAGCAAGAGGCGGGAGGTGCCAATGAAAGAAGAACTGAGGATAAAAGGAAATCTGTTACTGACTGTTTAAGATGAAAATCAGATGAAGGTTACTTAAAACACAGATAAGGTAAGATCAGCTCAAAAGGGTAACAGTGTTTGCAAGTACAACACACTCCTTTCCATAATTCATAGAGTTGTTTATGTCAGTTATGACATAACCTCAGTTATGTCCCTGCTTCCAGAAAACAAAGGCCTCTCTTACACCTGCCATCTCAGCAGGTTATAGAAGCAATATTCCTATAAATGTACCTTTTCCCACTCACTTGCAAGGAATTACTTCCTTGAATAATGCCACTTATCCCTAAAAGAATCTGAAGCAATCATAAGCATAAAATCCAGATAATCTCCTATTCTTAGCTACCATCCAACAGGCACTTAACTTGTATCCTTGACTACATCCCTGATGAAATACAAGGCTTTAGTGCCTGTTAAACCATTCTAAGAAAAGGACTATACAAACTGAAACAGATACATTTTTTTCGTAATTTGGCGAAATTTGAAATATTTCACTTTTGTTTCACTCTGAAGTTATTAAATACTTGTGCCATCTCAAAATAACAAAAACACCCTCAAAAACAGACACCTGTGGTATTGGAACTCTTGAGTCATCAAGATCAAAAAGACTTTAGGGTTTTTCTTCTGCCCATGAAGTCCTGTTAGTCCAAATTGCCTTGGTGCCATCTGCTGAAGGCTGTAATTCCTAACCCTCAAAACAAAGATCAATTCTCTACTGCTCTCATTCTTTTGTCTTACAGTGACAGTCTCCTGGGAATTCTACTTTGAGTGGAACTGAACTTTTTAAAAGCAAGTTGTGCTCCTAGGTTTCTTAGTTTCCCCACTACTCCTTCTAACATGCCAAATTTTGTCCACATCTTTCCATTTGCACTGTTTGTACCACTGCAGAAAAGCTCTGTTAAGCCTTCAGAACTAAGAAACTTATAAGCATTTTCAGATATACAGAGATGCTCAGTACAAGTGAGACTGAGCAGTGGGATACTTGACAAACACTGTGAGGTTTCAAGCTCCTTTTATATTAAAGACCATCAAGAAACTATTGGAAACTATTTATTTTGGTAAGAAGCACATTTTATCTTGTACAGATGTCCAGCCTACCCCCCATTCAGCACAGCTCTGAGTAATCATTTATGACCTTCCTATCAAGCTGGAGCTGGTTATTTTAGCCATGGCAGTTTTGGTAAATGACAAATGTTGATGGGTCCAAAATGTCCTGATTTTTTCTGAGATTCCTGTCACAAATGCAATAGAGGAGTCATTCAATGGAGACAACACCTGCCACCACAGATGGATCCAAAAGATATCGTGGGGGAAAATTCAAAACAGAAAGGCGCAAAAATCATAAAGATCCAGTTGGTTTCAGCTGCCACACAGCTCCTGCTGGGGATCAGTATTCTACCCAAGACAAACTCTTGCAAAACTGAATCCAAGGAAAATGTTCTCCAGCTCCTCTCTTTCACTAGGAAGAGCTGATCATGTCTCCCATCCCTCAGTGGATGGCAGTGCTGCTGAAGCTCCCCTGGCCCACAGCAGCCCCACGTCATTGATCAGCTGGAGTCCTAGACCTGCAAATTCTGCTCCCTGAAAAACAGCCAGACACTGGGTTTTCCTTAGAAGTGAGACATTTTGTTTGGGAATAGCATAATCCATTTTATACCTCATACCTTTCAGACTATTAACCACAGTCTGATCACTTCTCAAACCGATGGTCCCCATCAGCCTGACATGCAGGAACTATTAGAATCAAAGTTGGATTCAAGGCTTTGCTTTTCTTATTCACAGTAAATCTGGTAAAATCAGACTAAGGAACCAAATAAGGCTATATTGTAGGCTCTCCACACAGTCACAGTCACATTTCTCACATACTTGCTTGCCAAAGATGACCGAAATTCCTGAGTTTTTACAGGAAATACTGGTAACCCTATTTCCACTATAATCTTCCTGCTTTGTCTGCCCCTTAAGAAATGATGTTTATTCCAGAGCCACAGTTCTATAAAAAGACTAACAGAACACTGCATTTTAAAAACCTTCTTTCAAATAGTCAATAAATATTTTTGGTATCCAGAATATCTCCACATAAAGAGCTTCAAACCCTGACGGCAATGCTTTCTGGCCTGCAAAATGTGTTGGGCTGCATTATTTGGGCATAAACCTGTCAGATTTCAGCACCTCTACAGGAGCCTGTTATCACATCACACTGGATCACAGAATTAAGTAGTCAACACCCCAACTCTTCAGATTAAGACAGAAAATGAACCATTCTGAATGGACTAAGGTAGCATGATGCCTTCAGCACAGCATCTTTTATAACCTTATGCAAAATTGAAACCAGCCCTCGCTTAGCTTGATACATCACTAACGTTCTCCAAACCAGAACTGGATTCAAGCATCACATCTCTCAGAAAATACAGCTGGGTCAGGTGTTCTGCTAGAGGCAAACCCTAAAAAATGTTTCGCATATTTAAATTTCCAGGTCCCTCAAAGGGAAAAATAATACACACCAACCAAATTCTTATTTCTTGCTTGTGTTCACCTGCTTTTGTAATTCAGAACACTCAAATCAGACAAATGTTAAGTTAGAAAACCAAGAATTTTGAAGTCACTTCAAAACTTGTCTTCAAGTTTCATGTTTCAGGCTTCACTGAAATCAATCTCCTGAGTAACTCCCAATCCACATGACTCAAAAGGTTAGTGTAAACCTATTCTGGGAACATTTCATTAAACAGCCACCTTGGGGTTTTATCTGTGTTCCGCATGGTACCAACAGGAACTTGGGAGAATAAGTTTCCAGTGGAGATGACGGTGAAGCGGAGCTTCCGGCTGAACGAGAAGCAGACGGTGAAGGTGCCGATGATGCAGACCAAGGGCACCTTCCTGGCTGCTGCTGACCCCGAGCTGGACTGCAGCATCATCCAGCTCCCCTTCGTGGGCAACATCAGCATGCTCGTGGTGCTCCCACACAAACTGGCTGGCATGAAAGCCCTCGAGAAGCAGATCACACCTCAAGTGGTAGAGAAGTGGCAGAAGAGCATGACAAACAGGTATCTGCTGAAAAGCACATCTTGTAAAGCCTTAATGTATTTTCTTGATGAGACTGACAAGGATAAGTAAAGCATGCAGAGGATAATATATTTTGATAAAAAATACAAAATCCAAAAAATGGATTTATTGAATTAGAAATCAGGACCGGTGATCTCTCAAAATTTAATACAATCAAGAAATCAAGGATGACTGAGGTAGAAAATTGCAATGAAGTTTCAAAATTCTTTCTATTGAGTATTTAATGATGTAGATTTAAAGAAAACTTTCTCACTGACAAAGTTTATAATAAGAAAGAAAAACAGGACTGCAAAAATTATTCTTGCAGAAGATTATTCTGCACCAATAATCTTGGTCATATCAGCCTACATTCAGTTCAGCAACGAGCATTTCAACAGAGATGTGTGTAAAGGAACATATTCCATAATCAACAAAGATATCACAGTTATGGGAGAGGAAAAAAGCCTCCCTTGAGGAAGATGACAGGGTAGGTGTATCTGTCTTCAGATTTGATAAAAAGAAATGATTTGTGCTGAATAGGAATTCAACCTATTTCTGTTGTACACAATAAGTGACAAATCTCCAGTTTAGTATTTCAGAAAATCTGACAGCTCAACACTTACTACAAGCATGCACTGACTGCTCAAAGTCACGTACCTTATACACATAAATAATGCAAATCATAATAAATGGAATATCAAATTGACAAACTAACAGTTTTCACGTGGGAATTAATTTTTTAAAGCATAGTTTTAAAAGTCATGATGCTCAAGTTTTGAAAGCAGAAGTACAGTCCTGTATATCTGTGTCCCGCTTGCTGAAGACAGCAAAAAATCCAAACCACAACAGGTCTATAAAGCAAAGGAGTCGTCCACATACTTATCTGCTCAATGATTTTTCCTTTTTGTGTTTATTTTCACTAGGACAAGAGAAGTGGTTCTGCCTAAATTTAAGCTGGAGAAGAGTTATAACTTGATTGATTATCTGAGATCCATGGGAATAGAAGAACTGTTCAACGGAAAAGGCGACTACTCTGGTATATCAGAGGAGAAGGTCACCATTGACAGGGTATTTACTCCTCATTTCACCTCCTCTCTGATTAAACTCTATCACTCAATAACATGGCAGCTCAGTAATAATATTAAACAATAAGCTAAAACAATATTTTTTTCCTCATCTTTTCTCGAGGACATAGGAGGGAAGGTTGTGGGTTGGTCCTTGCCTATCCACATAATGAAGCACATGTTTAATCAGATGTCAAGAGCAGTGAGAGGGTTGTGGTCAGTCAGGGACAGGCTTGTCCACAGAACAAACCCCAAAGGTTTTTGGTGCTGTGTAGGGTGACCAGCAAGGGAAGTGGGGAAGGCTGTGAGCACATCATTCATGCACTTAGGAAAGCCTCAATTTCTCTCACTTATTTTCCTATTTTGTTTGTCCGAACAGTTCAACCACCAAGGCACAATCACAGTGAATGAGGAGGGCACAGAGGCTGCAACAATAACCACGGTGGGGTTCATGCCTCTCTCCACCCAGATCCGCTTTGTCGTGGACCGCCCGTTTTTGTTCCTCATCTACGAGCACCGCACCAGCTGCCTTCTGTTCATGGGCAGAGTTGCCAATCCAGCCACATCTTAAAAGCAGAGAAGACCCTCCAACACTCTGTTACACTTGGGCTGTATAATTAATTATATTCTAAAATACCAGTATCATAAAGGAAAATTTAGTGTCGTATTAGCCAATACAAAAGCCACTGGTATAAGAAGAAAACATTATCTACAGGTAGTTTCTCGTGAATGGACTCACAGCCGCAGATAATTTGACTGCAATTTAAAATGGTTAGTGCCATGTATTGATATAAGTGTATTACTAGGAAAAAAATTATAAAGTAACTTACACTTTGTGTTTTGCAACAGTGTATAAAATGTAATCAATAAAGTATTTAGACTATCTGGAGTCTTGAAATTGAGCTCTAAACTTGTGCTAGGATGTCTGTTTACGATAAATAGGACTAAGGAAATCCTGAATACCTGACCAGCCATAGACACCTAAGTCTCTCCTGGGCATTTTACACAATCTAACTTGAAACAGATCCAATGTCCCCATTCCTTATTTTGCTTGCACCATTTAATGTTCAGTGAATACACACTGTGTATTAACATCCAGACTGATGCACACAATGAGCCCCATGGACCAGTGTATCAAGTAAAAGGAGACAGAAATGTCTTGGAGGAATGAAATACTAAGGGACCCACTACTTTTCCCTGATCTAACTCATATTGCTTCAATACTTCCTCTGATCTTCATTGATACAAGAGGTATCAGAATTAAGCCAGCTTGGTAAATTATACAAATCCTCAGAATACGCTTTAGAGGGAAAGCATCCAGCAAAATGCTCTTTTCACTGGCTCAGTATCACTTAATCCTCTCTAGAAAAAAGCAATTTATAGCAATCACTCTGTTAATATTCCAGTGCACTCTCAATGCTTGATTTAACGGACAAAACCTTTCAAGTCACAGCAAACTTTCTGAATCATTCTGGTAACAACACAAATTCTGTTCAAATGTGTCACATGTGAAAATGAGAAGATTTACCCACACTATGTAGAATATCACTGTCTACCTGGTACAAGGAACAGAGTTGCACCACATATTCAAATTATTAAAGACAAGGAATATACTCACCTCTGCATACTTTACTTTATACCATACCTTTTAAAAAAATGTGCCTCATAATCCAGTGAGAGTATTTTTATTACTCTTTGCAGTGTCAAATACTGTATCAATCTATCTACACACATTATAAATTTGTCTTATGTTAGCAAAAACACACAAATAACCTTTAAACCAACTGTTATTTTAAGAATTTCGAATTTTCTTAAAAAGGTCTTTTTCCAATATTAACTTGTTGATTTAATTTTGTTTTTATATACCGCTGTTTGTAATTTTGCATTTACTCCAATTATATGCTCCATACACAAAGCTTTTCAACCTGTCAGCCAGTGAAATACTGGTATTAGATGATGATGACTGATGAAGAGCTGATACTGCATAGGAAACTCAGATGTTTCCCCCTATTCCTGTCTTTTAAGTCCATCATGTGATAGACAATTTTCAGTACTGGAAGTGCACAACAGAAATCATTAACATTCACATACACATTTTATTGGTTTATCTGTATTCAAAAAGGAAACCATATACAAAAAAGAAAAGCATAAGCAAAATATTAAATATTCATGTCCTAGGTTTAATTAGTTTATCAATGATTGAATGAGCTGGAGCATCTGCAATACAGGTTTCTGGGGATTTAAGTAAAGACAATTATTCAAGGCAAAGAGGTCAACCAGGAAAGCAAATCAGCTACTGCTCAAAACTCATGATCTTCATACATTGTGCAAGAAAGTCAAATATTTGCTTCAACAACCATAATGTAACCATTAACTCTTGCTTCAGATTCTGGCACTATCTGACTGCATTTAAAGGTCACATTGGTTAAGAAAAATGCAGTTATCCCCAGCTATTCAGAACAAACATATCATCAATAGAAATTTGAAACAGGAAAGCACTTCCATAACTTTTACATTAAGTCCCTAATAAGCACTAATGTTCTCTCAATATGTAAGGAATGGTCCTGATTTCACTCAAATCAGCAAAAACATCATTGACAGCTGAAAAATGCCACCCACTAGAACATCTCAAGGCAGGACTAGCTGGCTCATGCAAAAACTGAGCAACTATTAAATAACAGTGATCCAAGATATTTATAAACACATTTCTTTAAAGTTAGAAACTGGTCCTTGTGATCACTGCTGGATTTGGGGAGGGCTGATGTAAGAAACCAGTGGAAGAGATATGGGAAGGAAAGGAACAGTTCTCTGATCTTTAACTAGTGCTAATTTTAGACTCTTCTCTTTGACAAGCTTCAGTGAAGAGGTTTGAGGGGGCAGAGTATAAAATGAATGCTTTTTCCCTGCCTGTTAATGGATGTGCAGTATGAACAAGCTATAAGAGGCATCCCTACTGCAAGCATGGGATACGTTTTTCCCTTTTGCCCCACAAGCCATGCCGGAAAAGTTCCACAGAATAATTCAGCTTCAGGAGGGAAACAAGCAGCATGAAGCCTTTTGTCCTTCAGGAAGTTTGTCTATGGATCTTTTAGATGTAACCTTTTTTTTTTTTTTGTAAAAGCTACAGCAATTAGGAAAATAGCCCTACTGACCTAGTAATATGCCTTGGACGTATCAAATTTTCTGTTGGAGATCTAGGTCTACCATTTTTTCCCGAATTAGCACTTCTAACCCTGAATCACAAAAGAGTCTTTATTTTCAAAAGATTTGTCATTATTAATCAAATATTTTATCCCCTTAGAGCAAGGTGTAATATTATACAGTAGTACTACACTTCTCCTGGATGGTAACCTCTGCTCTAGCAGTCAATCAAAACCATTTTACTTGAAATAGCACCAACATTTGATAAATGTGAGAAAAATTACTGTTTCCAACAACTCATCCATTGGATACTCACCACAGCAATGACAGGAATAAGCACACCCAGGTTCCCTGCACTACTGGAGGCCTGGAGAAGAAAAAGGAAATGATCAAAACATCTACAAAAGCATTTCTAAAGTATTTGCTATAAGACATATTTCAAGCATCAAACATTACAATTACAACTCTGTATCTTGCAAAGAGATGTGCACAAGGTGGTCAAGAGAGCACCCATGAAATCCACAGGACTGAACACACCCCAGAATCTTTTAACAAAGCTTCTCATGTTTTCCTCATGGACATATTGAAGGGATTTTTTTCCCCTGTCAGCACACAGTGTGTAGATATCCAATAACTGCTAGAAAAATGATCACATCAAATAGATGGCCACAAAAAAGTATCAAATATTTACCAGAAGTTTCATTTTACTATCAAAATGGAGCCAAAAATAACAAGCCCGTAAAAAGACAGGATTTTCAAGAATTTATTTAAGCAGGAGGAGCAGCCTTTTCCATTGAAATATAAGAAGCATAAGGAAAATACATGTTTCCTTCGACTTTTTAGGACTTTTTAAATTGCAGCTATACAAGTGTGTTTGTTCTTTGCCAAGTAGAGTATTCAAGAACTGAAAACATTCACTGAGCACAGCACATAATTTCCCACCTTTTCTGATCAGGCAAACAGTGATGGCACAGACACAACACGGAGACATCTCTCTAAAGTCTTTCCCAACCTCCCATATTCCTCCACAGTGGATTCGGGAAAGAGGGAATGCTCCAGCTCCCTCCTTACAAGAGAGACACTGCTGGCCCCACACAGATGAGGCAGGGAAGATGTGCTAAGAGGGTACAGCTTTGCATGAAGTGGAATAAACCAAAAGGAAGCAATTTAAAAAAGCGAAAACAAAGAAGGAAATAAGAGAGCAGTAAAGAAACAAAGCCAAATAGCCTTCAGATGAAACAATAATGGAACAACCCAACAAAAACAAATTTCAGTTATCTTTCCTGGAGAGTCAAGATAAAGCAAAACAGAAGATGGGTCTTAAAACATTTTTGAAGGGAATAAAATAATAGCACAGAAGACACTCTAAGGCGTAGGGACAACTTGAAAAATCATCACAGTTCTTTTGTTAACTTCAGGACAATCCACTGCACATGACTCACTGCTTCAGAGTCAGAGCAGAGATACAAACTAACTGCAATAGCCAGAACCCAGTAGAACTACACAGTTTCCGTAGAAAACCCGCTTTTAATAGCATTTTTTGTTTAAAAAATAAAATACCAGCCTCTTTATGAGGCTTTATGTGTTATATAACACATGGCACTGAGGGTGAAGAAAATGGAATGACTTCCATTCCTGGGCACACTCAGGGAACATCCATGTCAACTGTCAGCAACAGCAAAAGAAAAATAAGGTATTTTTTCTTCTCCTCACAGAAATCACTTTTGAACGGTTGAAAATTGAACAAAAAAAAATCATTGAACATTTTAACGGTTATCAAGCAAATTTCCATGTGCTGAGAAGAGACACAGGCAAACTAACAAAGAAAAACTTGCTTTTGTTTGGGGAGCACAGCATGTGCAGTTTTACCCTCTTTATCTCTTCTTGAAAATGAAGTCTTCAGAATACCTTTCGTAACTTGTACTGTGCATTGAGTAGAATGTGCTAGTGAGAACTGCTCACAGGATCTTAACACTAAAGAAACACTGCCTCCTAGCTCGATCCATCTGACATCTGTCATTTCTCCATTTGCAGAACTGCACAGCTCTCAGTGCAGCAGTTTGCCTCCCACATTGATTCCAGAGCATCCCATGGTTTCCTTTGCAGCTCTGCCTCTGACACTGCAGTTCAGAAGTCTCAGCTGAACTGCAGCTATCCGCTGCTTTATCTGGGACACTCCACATGGATCAGCCAGGCATCCTAGACCTGCACTCACACTCCACAACCAGAACACACTGTCAGGCTTAGCACGGAGTGGGTTTGCCCTGTGTTTAGCAGTGCCATGTACACAAAGCACAGCTGAACAAAATTAAAAACCAGTGTGTATCTGACCTTCAGTGCTGGTCCTTTTTCACTTGCTCTCTCACTAGCTCTCTTTCCTTCCAGCCCAAGCTGAACAAACAGCTCCAGCAAGTTCATCAGCAGCTCATCCACAAGGTGCTCTACCTGGATGTTGGCAGCGATGTTGGCCAGGGCGTTAATGACTGCCAAGGAGCAGTGCCTGAGGAGAAAGAACAGTTACAAACAAGCAATTCCTCAGGTTTTACATTTTCTGTGTTTTCTTCATATTACTGATAGTAACTCTTGTAATAAGGCTACTGACATATTTTCAAACAGTTTTTCTTCTTGCTGTTTTTATGAGCATCACATCACTTTACCAACAATTGAAATACAATCGGTATTTAAGCGAAAAACTATTTTTAAATTGTGCCTTTGGAGGATGTTCCATTTATGATGCTGTCATGGCCACAAGGAAAGCACCTCCCTGTAGCAGACAAAAAGCAGCCAAGGACAGTGTTTCTGTTTCAGGAAAGCTCTTGAGCAGAAGCATCAGAGCTCCTATCAGTTGTTGAATCTAAAATTGCATTGTTAAAACATACTGACAATAACAGCCCTCTCAGCTACTCCCATTCTGCACTAAAAGGTACCCAGCCTACCCCAACTACCAGCTGAGCCAGTGATAATCTTTACTTCTAGTGGGGACAACAACGCATGACTTACATACAAAGAATCAAGTTTGTTAATGGTTTGCATTTAATCCCTAACAAGTACCAGGACCACATTAAAAACAAAACAAACCCCACTCTCAGCTTTTCTGGGCTAAGAGATTTAGTAATTAATTATTGCAATTTAGTAATTAATTACTGTAATTACAGATAACATAAGTCATCAATGTAAATTATCTTTCACAAACTTTGACTCCTTACAGAAGTTATCAATGCTACCTGCAGTGAAAAGCATTTTCAGGAATCTCTGCATTTTGAAGCACTATTATTTTTAAATTAACGCCTTTCTTTTTAACATCAAAGAACAGTACAATTTACAACCTTGTAATAAAACTTGATAGTGGGAAAAAGTGAAAAACCCCAAAGCAGCACAAAAGCTATTTTATATAGTTTTCACACATTTAAGAGACACAGCTAAGTGTTACCTGTATCCATGGTCTTTATAGTCTTTTGTGGCAGAGTAAACAACTGAGCTTGCTTTAACGCTGATTTGCTGAAATAGATTCCACACCTCACCGTAAATGTATTGCTGCAAAAAAACAAAACCAAATCCCTCAGTAAAGCTTATTGAATACAATCTCTCTAAAGAACAGCCCTGTAGAATAGTCTAAGTATTACCAAGTTCTTCAGATACGTGTGCAGCCACAGCCTGAGCAATGGTTTCAGTTTCCATGAAGCAAACAGTACAAGTGCTTTTGTGAATGTTTTTAATTGATCAATTTTAGAAAATGTATTATTTTCTTAAATTCTGCATTCCTAATGGAAAAAAATTTTCAGGCTTCTGAGTTCTGACAATTAATTGCTTGTTCAGAGGCACAAATAACACTTGGAAAAAGTCAGTTAATCTTTGTATGACTGAAGAAGACAATCTTCCATATTTTTAAATGTATGAACCTACAAGAAAAGGTTTCAAATTAATTTTGAAAGTTAATTACTGATACAAAAAGAAAATACTCTCCACTTATTTGTGATAGGCCAAGTTTAAAAACTTAGTAACTTTTGAAAACATTGAGCTTGGTGGGCCTTATAGTCTTTTTTTAAAAAAGACATTTTCTATGAGGATTCATCTTTACAGGGACAGCACTTTACACATTATCACAGCTTTTGTTTTCTGATATCACAAAGACTGCACAAGTGTCCACCTGTAGTGAAGAAAAGAGAAGCCTTAAAAGCCTTCTGCAAATGCACTTTCTAAAATACATCTCCATTTAACTAAAGGAAAGGGATCATGAAATGGCATCCTCTTGGCCAATTCTTCCCTTACATTTCCAGTGATGACCAAACAGCCAAGCTGATCAATGATGAGTACATCAAGATGAGAAGGTGGCTGGCAAAACTTCTGCTGTAAGATCTGCAGGATGGGTTCCATTATTTTTGGGGTGTCCCTCAGTGCCACTGCAATGTGCCCTAGAGCACGAATTGTGTGATCAGGAATCAAATGAGCTTCCCTGTTAGGAAAACAAAGAAAAACCCCAACGTGAAAAACATAACTGTTCAACAGTTGTCAAGATCTCAGTTACATTTCACACAAGTAACAGTTCATATACTAAATTTAAATATCACTAACAGCTTTAATACTGCCACTCTATATATCCTCAGCATTAGAGGATATAACTGCACAAGTTGATTTTCAAAATAAAAAATTACCTCTCCCAAACTCATTCTTGAGGAAATCCACATTAACCCATGAACAAACTGTTCTAAAAACAACAGTGAAAAGAGGCAAAAATGATGGGCAAAATACTAAGACAGTCAGACCAACTACTACAGAACCTCCCACATGAGACTTCTTGATTGGTGAGTCTCTTAAAAGCAAAGCAAAATGCCTTAAGTGAAAAAATGTGTCTAGCCAAAAAGGACAGCTGAAGCTTCAAGAGAAGAAAGCATCACTCAGCTGAGGACTCAAAATTGGCAAATATTCACCAAAGATTTGCTGATCCAATCAGCTAAAGCTGAATCTGTACCCCTCAGTATGAAAACGGGCTCAGCTCTGCAAAGACTTGGCATAGGAAGATCTTGACCCCATGTACAAGCCCATTAATCTCAGAGACATTTAATTCTAAAATAATGCTGCCAGTACTTATATCTTAGAATAAGTCTCAGATTCACTAATTGAAGGAAAAACTGGTTTTATGACTGACTGACTAACTTACTTATCATTCTCCTGAGAGATGTACAGACGGTTGGATAAACTGGCAAGAAAGGCCTCAACAATCACCGAATCTATAGTCAAGCCAGCTTTCAAGCACCTGAAGTAACAATGGACAGAAAAAACATAATGCATCAATAAAACATATCACTTTTAACTACTGTAAATGCATGCCATCTATATAGAAGGGAAGCAGGTTTATACTGAAGAGTAAGAACTGATTGCCAAGGAACACTGCAGACACATTTCAAAAAATGGGCTGAGTTTCTACTTCTGCTTTCTCCAGAAACAATAATGATGGGAATATGCAATAAGGTAAATTCAGAATCCACTGCTTTGAGACTTTAATTCCTTGTCTCTAGTCACCAACTGTGTCTTCTCTCTACCTCTCTGTAGCTGTCTAAAAGGGAAGAATAACCACTGCCCACACAAGTGTGTGACAATCCTTCTGTTACAGGAGGCTCACTCAATGTGATAACCTAAGCTGAAAACAAAAAAAACCTACTGAATATCTACAAAAACACCTACCTACTGAAAATGGTGACTAACAGACATGGGAAGCAAAACAGTAAGATTAAATTATTATTTTACAGTTACGACATAAACAGAACCAAGAGATGCTGGAAGGAAAAAGAAGTCATGATCAAATACAGCACAAAGACTTAATGGCAGCACAGAGAAGAACCTTCCTAAATAGGCACAGTACTTTTCTCCCAGGGAAATAGCATATGTTCAGCATAGTGCCAGGGAAAGATCACATGTTCAGCATGGTGCCAGCCCCCCTCTTACCTGCAGATGTTGTCTATGGCAATGTCACGCAGCTGCTCATACATGGATGGCTGACCTTTCTTGCCAGGCATTACGTTTAGAGTGGACTCTGAATGCTCGTTGGTGACACTAATCTTGATGTCATTCCCACCTACCAAGAACACAGGTGTACAGAAATCAACACCACTTGAGGAGCTATACAAACCATTACTGCATTTGACTATTCCTAAATTATTATTCCTAAATTTAGCCACTTACTACTTTAGTGTTTTGCTTTAACATTACAATACTGCTTCTGCATCAGCAAGTGATTAGAATTGAACATTTTTCTTCTGGAAATCATAACTCGATATTAAAATTTCAAGACAACAACAAAAACCTGCCTAATGCCGAGACAGTCACGTGGCTGGAGCAGAGGATGTGTATGGGGAGTGTGAGGAACGTGACCTAGTTCACTCTGGAGAAGAAGCAGCTTTGGACAGACCCAGTGGCTGCCTCCCAAACTGCAAAGTAGGCTACAGGGCAGACAGAAGCAACCTTTGTAGGAGAATTAGACACAACAGCCACAACTTGAAACAAGGGAGGTTCCAATTGAGTATGTGATTTCTTTTCCCTCACTATGATGATAATTATGCACTGGCTCTGGCTGCAGAGTCTCGCTCAAGACAGAAGTGCTCAGTGTCAGCAGAAGAGACACAGCAGTTCTACTGCTTACCCTTAGATACACTTCTACCAGAATTTCATTTGCTTCCCTTCTCCCTACCTCCAAAAAAAATTACACAATTCCATCTCCATTTCCACCTACAGCTGCTTTACCACAAAATACCAAAAAGTAGGAAAAAGCCACACAAGGTGGAAAACAATCACTCTGGAGCATAGGCTTTTTTCCTTTACCTGTGTGATACTGGCTGTGATATTTGTAAAGTTTCACAAGCACTGGAGAAGGTATCACAAGAAAGTCTCTCAAAGATGGATTGACAGAATGAACTACAACAGGGAATCTCTCACACAAACGACCCAGACCCTACAAAGGAGAAAAAAAACAAAACAAAACAAGACAAAACCAATGAAACACAGCTTTAGAATAACACAGCACTATTTTTATTTCAGCTGCAAGCTTGCAACTTCAGCTCAATACAAACAAACAGAAAACAAAACAAATCCTACATAGTTTTGAGACATCAATTTTTAGCAGAAGATTTAGACATTTTAAGCCTCTAACTGTTTTAGGTTATTCTAAAGTGTGTCATATACCACTCAAGCCTTGATGCTCTCTTCCTGGGTGTTTTCACAGGAGTTACATGAAATGAACTCCACTCTCCAAAAATACAGTTACTGTACAAGTTCCAACATTCAGGGGAACCTGATAACTTACAACTTATGTGGTGGAAAACACCACAATTGTAAGACTGGAAAGGTGCCCAGTAAGAAGACAAAAAATTTGAATAACCAAGGCTTAATCTATAACCTCAGTGACCTGCCAGTCCCAATATTTTAACTATTTGTGTAATGGACTAAGAAGCTAAATAGTTCAGAAATTAAATACTAGTTAAAAAAACCCTCATGAATATTATTCTTCAAGAAGTAGTTGAGCTAAGCAAATTCTAAAAGCAGTTCCTAGCTTTCACACCAGACCTCTGAAATCCAAATGTAGAACACAGTGATGGAAACTAATAAAAATAGCAGATAAAGTGTTCTAGCAACCTGTAAAACTCCCCAAACTCTCATTCACTGATACAGTAATTACAGTAATGAATGAAAAACACTGTAAAGACAGACCTGCAAACAGCAAATTAGCAGTGGCAAGTGAGCAATTATGACTTTGCTTGAGGTTTTTGACTGCAGCTTCTCTGATAACTTGATGCACAGGTTTTCTGCACCTTAAATAAAAAATCCAACAGAAAAAAATATTTTTGATTTGTTAGGCCACACACAACCCAGTGCTTAATGGAATTTCTATAATATTGGAAAGAATTTATAAGCTTCAATCTTGTTGTATAAGATTCAGTGCTGCTTCTGCAAATACAGTTTTAGAAACTTAGCACCTGCACCAAACAGCTCTGCCAAACACTGTGACTCAAAGAATGACAGTACTTAAAGCTGATTTTGAGCATACTTCATACTGAACAGAAATCAAATATTGCCATGTCCAAAGGAAAAAAATCCTTCACATATTCAGCGGATGTAAGATTTAGAGAAAGAAAATAGAGGAAAAGTAAGAAAGAGCTTCCCAGTCCTGCTAGCAACAAAGAAAAAACATTTTCTTTAAAAGAACCACTGAGAAATAGTTAAGACGTTAAGAGCAATAAATAAAACACAAACTAGAAAAAAAATAGCTGCATGCAATTGAGCATTTATAGCATCCCCTGGAGATAAGTAATAGGAAGTCTGTTTCCATTTCTATAGAGATGTCTAACTACCCAGCCAACCAGTCTGACAACCTTTTGATGGAAGTTTTACTCTTGTATTCTAATAGTAAAAAGTATTCCACTGAAATGTAATATTTCTCTGAGCACCATCTACTCCAGAAGTATTTCTACAACTTAGAACACAACAAACAGACACTGCAGAGACCCAAGAGCACTTTTCTTACTTTGCTCATCTTTCACAGCCCACACCATGAGATCCACACAGGCAGCATTGGCCTGACAACGCAGTTTTAAAGGGCTCAGTTCATTGTGCAGTCGATCCACATCGTGGAGGATTTTCTGAAGTTCTGACTGGCTGCTGTTGAATTGCTCCAGCACAAAATCATGGATTTCCTTCACAAATGAGTTGGGAAGGTCTAAAGAAAGAAAAGGAAACAACATCATACTGGAATAACAGCATATATATCAGAATAATAGCATATATAAAAGTCATTGCTGCATTATAAATGGTATTATTTAATCAAGTTTATGTCCTGTCTAATAGATAAATATCATAACAAAGTCCACCAGTGAACAGACAATTCAAATGCCATCTATTAATCCTTTTAATGGTAGTCAAAATATTTTTTCTACTTTCATAGCACCATTTTAATATGGAAACATTTCAAAATACAAATTTAATACCATAAGTAGAGTTCCCAGGAAATGCAAACCCAATGTTCAAGCACTCAATACAAAGCAGATGATGTTTGTGATCCTAAACATAATGAAGGATAAATAAAAAAAATAAATACTATACCTTTCATATAGTATAGTGTGTCTCTCAGCATTTTAAACTGAGCAAGGTAAAGAGGGTCACTGAAGGTTTTGTAATAGAGATCTGTACTAGAACCCGTCTGAAAGAGAAAAGAAGTAAAGGAAGTATTTTCCATTATACAAATAAGTAAATCCTATTCCACCTCCACAATGTAAACAAGCATATAAAACAGGTACAAGAAGTAACCTCACAGCTTTTCCCCTCTACTTTTAACAAAAGAAAAAGTACAGCCATTCAATGCATTAAACGAAATTCAGTCACTGTTTGATTTGAAGAGCACGTCTGTTTCTCTAACAATGGGGCTAAAAACAAGTAAGAAAAAAAAAAAAGGGAGAACTCAAAACTCTCACTTTACAGAGATGGCAAAAACAGAGGCCGAAGTTGTCTCCACTCCAGCCTACATTTCAAACATGGCAGTGCTCGATGGGAGGCTGAGAGCAGAGTCATTTCTGCACACATTTTAGCACACACCCCTTTCACCATGGCTTTATGCCCTGAGGAAATGAGGCAAACTCCATAAAATGTGGTGGAGGCTGTGACAGAACTGCACCCAGGGGAGGGGAGAACAAGTCCTTGTTCTGAAATGAGGACTCACAGACCTGAAGAACCAAGTCTGCAGCCTCTGAAAGTCCATGAGCTGCAACACTGACAAACTCATAGAAATGGCACCTAAAAGAGCAGCAGTGATTTCCAAGCCACAAACTGAAAACAACCAATGCATTTCATACATGTGAAAAAAGACAATGTCACTGCAATATGCAAGAAAGACCTTAGTCTACAGTAAACCAGGTTTGGGCAACCAATGCTGTAATTTATTAGGACAACAAAGCTAATGTAAGAAAATAACTATTTCCTCCTACATTAGTAAAAAATATCACCCCTCTTCACCATTTTTACACAGTCCAAGGCTAGATTTAAACCACTAAAAGAACTGTTCAAAAAGGAAATTTATCATTTTGCAAAGTCGTGCCTTACATAGGTAAAGTACTAATTTTGCAAGTAGTAAGGCAAAAAAATTAAGTCATTAAAGAAGGAAGTTATTAAAAAACATACCTCTGCAACTTCAGCTAGAACTGCATCTAAGGTCTTCAGAAGAGAATCCTCAACGATCTGCTTCACCTATGGAGGGAAAATAATCAAACTAAAACAGGATGTTTCCTGTTAGTGACTCTAGATTGGAGGAGGACATCATTTAATAAAACTTTGCTTATGCAGAGAAAACACAAGTCACTTCACTACTAAGCCTCAGATGAAATTAGGGCTGCAATAAGAACATTTGAGACTCTCTGCTGTTCCAGAATAGCTGATGCCAGAAGCAGACAGGGCCTGCAGCTTCTGTCACTTGTATGAATTCCCAGCAAACAAACCCTTCAGGAAGTCTCATTCTCACAGCAAAACCCAATCCTCTATTTCAGCCACTAGCAGTATGCAGGTCACACCAGAACAAGTGGCCTGCAAGACTCAAGCAGGAAGAAGTTGATATAAACTTACTTAATTTTCCAAATTCTGCATGGTTTATATGAGAGCTTTTCAGGAATGCTATTGAAGCATGACATTGAATGCCATAAAAATAAAGTTACACAAAGCTTGAGAGATGAAGACTGTCATTTTACTTGCAAATCTAAAAGCTTAAACTTAAACTGGATCTATTTCTAGCAAATATCTAGAACACAGTGTCACTGCAATCTTCATAAGGAGCCATCATGTACCATGTTCAACAGCTGTCGGAGCATTTCCAGCGGGATGTTAAACTCTTTATTGTTAATACCATTGAAGAGAGGAGAAACTGAAAAGCTGGAGCTGATTGTGGAGAAGTAATAATCAGGATCCAATGCACTACCATCAGGAAGATATGAACCTGATCAGAAAAAAAAATGGAAATACAAGTTTGAGGAGAGAAAGGATATTAACTTCCTTTAACGGAAACATTTAGCCACTACAAAACAGTTCTTTTTAACACAGTCTTTAACTTGTCAGAGGTGCATTTCAGCTCATCTGCTGGTAAATTAAGACAGAAAGCTACGATACAACTGTCATTAGAAGTTTGCTAACACAACAGAGAATTCATTACAATAACTTGTGTCCACGTCAGAGATATTTCTGACAAACTTTTCCACGCTTCTGATGTGCAACTACCTGCAAACATTTGTAAATGCCCTTTAGATCAGAAGCACAGAGATGCAAAGAACAGGTCAAGTCAAACTTATCTTGCAAGGTTTCCCCCTGTATTAGGTGAAATGAACACATGGAACAGTGTTCTTAGAACAGGCACCAAATCACCATAACAATTTGAAAGCAAAGAGAATCAAACTAGTTTTCAGAATCGAGTACTCTATTAAGCAAACAACTTCCTCAGCAAACTGCTCTTGGCTCTGTTTCCTCTTGAGAAATTACATCTCATGCCTTTCTGAAGTGCTCAGCTGGCTGTGCTAGAGTAATGTTCTTGTGACTAACAGGCTTTCAAGCAAGACTATTTATTGACAACACCAAAAAAAAGTCCTCAGTTCTTTTTTTAAGCTATTAGCCTTGGCCAGAAAAAAACCAAGGTTACTACTCATCTTCTTCAGAAGGCAAGACTATCACAAACTGTATCAACAGAAGTAATACAAGGACTGACTGTAGCTGAAATATTTTATAGAAGTTAGTACTGAAAATAAAATCGTGACTGAAATAACCATAACTCTACCAGAGGGACAACTAAAATAATTCAAAAAATTTTACGAAGCTGTCCACTATTCACCTACAGATTTAAGATTATTTCTGCTCTACTGCAACAGTATCTCTCTAACCTGCAGCCTTTGGGTTTTGTTTATTTTTTTAAATTCAAACCACGAAGACCACAACATTGAAGAAGAATACATTGGCTCAACACAGTAGACAGAAGATAAAAAGGTCTATTCCTACTTGGCAATTTAAGAATGACCCTGCAATCCAATTATATGACTGAGGAAGAGATGCCTCTAGAAACAGCAATGTGAAGGAAAAAGAAAAGTCATGTGGAAGAAATTAATTTAAGCCAGGGCTTAAGAGGAGAATTGCCCAGAAACCGAGAAAGCCCAAACTGTTAAAAACCTGAAAGGGCCAGACAAAACCAGAGACACCAAAACAGCTCAGATGCAGAGCTTGTATCCACATGATTCACGAAACAGAGTTTATTCCTAAGCCCTGCGTTGACTTAGAACTCGGAGCTCTACCACAACTCAGTAGTTAAGAGTTTGCATTTTATTAATGAAACTTTCTCAGGTTTTGGCCTTTCATGATACAGCAACTAATGCACATTAGTGAACACTTCAGTGTCTCCTTTAGTATTTCTTGCTTCAGCCAATTACAGGGTCTTCCACAATGACCCACATCACACTCACTCCAAATGGAGCAGCTGTTTTGGATTTATACAATGTGCCACAAGCCTCAAAATTCCAGACCCTAGATCAACAATGTAGTTGTCTACTGAAGCACAATATTAACTCTTGTTCCTCAGTTACTCAGCCTAATCTCCTAAAATCTTTTTGGCCTAGTTGAATTAAGCTCTTCAGTACTAGGCACTTCCAAGCAGGAAGGGAATCAAGAAACAAGTAAAAAATAACTGAGCCAGGAAATTACTGGTGTTAATAATTACTACTGTCTTTAAACCACAATTCAAAAAAAATCCTAGCCAGCACGTGACACTGAATTCCTATAAGAATTCTAAAAGACAGAGAAAGGCGTCAAAAGGTTTTTTGCTTTAAATTTTCTATAAATAGCAACAAAACCCTAAATCACAGACTGTTCCTTAATGTAATCTACCTTCAAAGTAATGAATTGCAGCAGGTCCTCCAGGAGAGCTGGGAGGGGGAAGCCCACGTTCAGGACTAACCTGGAACATTGCACAAAAGCTGTATTTTAGAAAATACTTATAAAACATTTAAAAACGTGTCAAGGAATAGATTGTACACTTTAAAATGAAACACAGCTTCAAGCAAAACTAACAGGAACTACATATTGCTGGGTCTAACAGCTCAATTCCAGCAAAAAATAGGAAGTTAAAAAATACCAGTTCAGTGCTTTTGACTAAAGGGAAGAGATCAGAATAATGACTCCTCTACTGTATGAAACCATGCCAGTAACAATCTGTAGTTTCAAACCACCATCTGAATCCAGTCTTCCCCCACAACAATGAACACTCACAGCTCCTGGTGAAACCAGGAAGAGCTCCTGTATCCTCCTGTGAAAACTTCAGCCATTAAGTGCCTGCTTCCCCATTTCACAGATATACATTACAACGCTTCTTAATGATAATAACACAAGGAATGGGATTTGCCAAATGCCCCATGACTTACTAGTACAGTTGCTACTTTAACTGTCACTGCTTGTTCTGTAATTCAGAAACTACAAAACTGTTTTGAAATTCAGTTGTGGAACCACAATAAAGACATCTGTATTTGATCAAACAATGTGTTAAGAGACTCTCTGCATATCCAGGCTTCAGTCTTAACTCCACTGAGACCAAGAAATCATCTCAGCACTGACTCCAACACGGAGCAAGTCATACAAACCTGTGTGATGCTGGATACACTGCTAGCCTTTCTCTTCAGTGTTCCTTCCTGGCAAACAGTGAGCAGAGAACTGGGAAGAATTGATCTGAAATCATTAAAGGATCGCCTGCGAATTCCTTCGAGCTCTTCTGGAACTCTCAGGGAATGTGGGGGAATTTTAGGAAAAAGCTTTGAAAGGAGAGCCTCCTCTGAGTTGCTGAAGCGACCAAAGGCTCGAGAAATTCCTATCAGGCAGGGCACTGCATACTTGCATAAATATTCTGAAAAAGAAAAACACATGTAACAGCACACTAACAGTAACTTAGAACTTCCTCTTCATGGTTTTGCTACCACTTCACTGAACCATTTCAACCTAAACTGCTTTACAACAACTGATTTGTACAAGCAGAGGAAAAACCACGAAAGAATCACAAATTACTGCAATTCTGTTTCCATGTTTTCAAGCCAGCAACAAACAGAACAGAGAAGTGCTAAGGGAACCTGAACGACAAAACTCACTTTTCAGGATTGATCCTGATAACCAGGAAACAAATACAAGAGAGGTTCAGAGGACAGGAGTTACAAATACAGTAACAATTTTATCACTACCTTTATCATGCATTTGCGGTGTCTGGCACATTCCCAACAGGAACTGCATTACTTGTAGGACTGTATCCAAAATCTAAAGTCATCAGGACAGACATACAAAAATATCTTTTGGTAAAGAGATATCATTATCTTACACCAGATCATTACAACAAATGACACTTGTAAGCATTAATGTAAGCACCTCTGTGAAGATTTCTTAATGTTGTGTGACTAAAAGATAACACTGCCCTCACTCAGGTCACAGAGCTGCTCTTGTAAAAGTCTGCAGTGAGCTGCAAGCACTGCACAAGGAAACCGCAGCCCTCCCAATCTCAGTATCAAAACTGGAATTCTAAAACTCTGGGCTCAGCAACTGATACCCAAAAGCAACTGCAGACCTATGAATATCCTTTAGGTACTTAACTATTAACACAAGCAAATTAATGCACCCACTAAAGCAATCAGCCCCCTGCTGACAGAGAGCAGCTGTGCTCTGCTCCAGACATTTATCAGGATTGCAGCATTGGAGAACTGGGTAATACAACAGCACAAACAAACTCCACCTGCTCTCGGAGAGATGCATCCCTGTAAGCCACATCAGATAACAACGTCACTAAGCAGAAGCTGAAGTTTTCTGCCACTGGAAGTAAACCTGCAAAGTAACGGAGAGAAAAATCAGCCATTTAAACCTTGTTAGAGAACCAACATAGAAAGAGCAATATGAAATAAAGCAGGAAGACATAAGTGACTCCCGTGTCAAAAAGTTCTGAGACAGACTGTAGACAAAAATAGTAATACATACAAAATTTAGAAGCACTCTAACCATCGTAATTTCAGCATAAATGTTTAAAGAAAAATCAGAATAATAAAAAACTTTCCCAGGATTTCAACTAACTAGAAATAACCTTAATTGTATAATACTGTATAAAAGTATTCTTATCTTAATTTTAAGAGGCATTAAGGAAGCAAGAAATGAAGTGCTTTAAACAGCAACTAAGTATCAAAGCTGAAAGCAGAGCATACAGATCTCACGTTCCACTCTCCTACTCTAACTACCACACAATCTTCTCCAGTTTAGTAACAAAATATACTGAACACAGAACTATTTGGAAAGTGCAATTCATCAAAATGCAGCCAAGCAGGAAAACAGAGATCTATTCAACTTCCTTTGGCTTCTAAAGAAAATCAATATTAAAGGCTGTCAAGACAGAAGCTGAGTAAGAATGTAGCAGGACTTCTCCCCTCCCCCTGAACCATGTCCTGAACAACCTTTGCTATTTCTATTTCCTGGCTGGCATTTCATGACAAAGATCAAAAAACCCAAACATCACCTCTGCCTTTCCGTGCATTGCTTTCTTCTATCCACTGGACTTTGGGGAGACCTTTCAGGAGCCGCAGAAGGTAAGGAACCACATTATCCTTGTGCTAAAGAAGGAAACATTCTATTTAGAATGGAGAAGAAAAGCTGAACCATGTAATCTCAAGATATTTTAGAGATATGGTAAAATTACATTAGCACACACAGAACTTGCTTCTAATGATAACTCCACAAGCTTCTTGACTATTGCAAAACTGATTTCAAAACAAGAAAATGAAAGTAACCCAATTCAGTGCCTTAAATCTAAGCCTTCCACTCCAGGCAACAGTTCATCCTCTGTAAAAGCCGGAGAAAAAAATTCCAGAACAGTATATAACCTCAAATATATTAATTGACAGCAAGCTCCCAAAATAATTTTAAGACAGCTAGAAATCCAGAGTGCCAGTGCCAATTTAGTACATCTGATGCATCCCTTAGCCTTATGCAAGTCACTTAACACATCCATGTAACACTTGAGCTCCCCCACCCGCAATTCAAAGCACAGCACAGCTGCCTAATAAAAAACCCCTAAACAAATACAAAAAGAAAAAAGAACAAGGTCAATAATATCCAAGAAAGCTGTACCATAGCACATGGATATTAACCAGGGGGCAATTCAGGCCTGATGCAAACCTCAGCAATACGAAAGAATTTAAAGTGAGGTCTAATAGCACTGGACCTGGGACTCTGTCCACGCTTCCCTTCCTCTACACAGAACAATACCAAGCCCAGCAGTGAAAGGGAAGAGAACCAGCTTGTGCTAGCCCTGCTGGCAGACACAGAAGGGATGCCTGTGTACAATGCAGCCTGTGTGCCCTGTCCGTTTATCCTGGCATGAAAGGGCCCATTGCAAACCTGGCCTTCAGGAGTGCATTGGAGCATCCCTGTCAGTCAAGAGCATGTGGGAAAGAATATGCAGTGACACATCTGGTTTGAGTAAATCCTCCTGAATACTCTTTCCTTTCTCTGCTTAAGCCATGATGACCAGAAAATACAACAGCAGGTTGGCTGTGGCAGTGCCATGACTACTGTCTATCACACTTACCAGTATTTCCTTGCTCTCCTGACTGCATCCACCCCTTATCTCGGATCTTTCTATCTACTTTTATGAAGAGCAAATAGCAGCTTTTCATTCATTGAAACAACCAAACTTGAATTAATCCAAGATCTTTGAAGGTAAATAGGCAGCCTAAGTGGGAAAAATACCTGAAGGTCAGATTCAATTAGGAAGATTCCTAAAGCAATAACAGCATCCCTGCGACGTTCATCCAACTGGAAAATCCCATGGAAATCCACCGGACACATACAGAGCAGCTTTTGTACCTGAAAAACAGCAGAGGAAAAGAACAGTGGAACAAGATTGGAAACCAAATTGAAGCTTGTTTGGAGTGCACACTGGTCTCTCCCATCTTCTGGAATACATTTGGCCACATTACCTCCTCCAGTCATCAATCTCACTGAGAACATCCAAGGGTGAGGAAAGAGTGATGAATGACAGAAACCAGAAAAAGAAAAATCACAGGAAGATGTCAAACATTTCTTCTACAACATGGGTTGATTTAAAGGTTTTCTTCAACACTCCATCAAAGTAAGATGAAGTACGCTAAAGCTGAAGTATGATAAAGTCTTTGTTTCACTACTTCACTTTTAGATGTGCAGGAAATGTGCAGCAGGCACTTTTATTATATTTGCTCAATTCCTGTAAACAAAAAATAGGTGGACAGAGCTTCAGTTACAGCTGCACCAATGCCTTCTACATACACAGCATTGAACAATTAGCTGCTACCAACCTGTGTATGACTCCCGCTCAAATCCTTTCAACATGAGAGATTAACTTTTCAGAACTATTACTTTCTCACTACTTACCTATTACTTCTCCCCATACTTAACAAACACAAATTTGAAGAATACATCAAACCTCCCAAATACTTTGTTCTTCTATGGAATTGTCAATAGATGTTAATAAACGTGCAATAAGCATGTTGTCATTTTATGAATTTCCTTGATGTTAACAAATACTATCTAAAAATGGCCTTCATAATAAACAACTGTTTGACCTACCAATGTTTGAATGCCAAGTCATTTCCTATTTAGATAACCCTCTGGACATCCCACCTTAAAATTTCTAAAGCAAGAAACAACCTCCCTAGAGGACTAGAAGAACTGAATGGATGCTCAGTAGAATTCAAGATTCTGGTCTGTCAACTGCTAGACATCCTAATTATAAGACCTGTGGTACAACACAGATAATCGTCTTGCTTAACATAAAACACAGCAGAGGAAATATGAACTTTGGAAAATAACTGCTGATACATGTGCTCCACGTCAGGTTATGTTTGTAATAACATGAGTGAGCAACTTGAGCTAGATATGAACTGTTACTGTCATTGAATTGCTGCATTCTGTCAAACTGGAAAAAAAACTAAAATCCCCGGATATTTGTGAACCAACAGCAGGGCATAGAAAAATTATTCACTGTTTCACACCAATGGTGCATTTCCATAACAAGAAATAATAAAACAAGGCTGCAACAGCTAGCCCAGAATAAGCAGTATAGTTTTCATCAGCACAGAGCAGTGTTTTTTTCAGCTGTTTAGTCACGATTATTGCCTGGTGCAATTTGGACACGCTGTCACTTCGTGCCCAGCCCCAGCACCCAGGCTGTCCATCCCCGCTGCGGGCAGCAGCACAAGCGCCTGGCCCGGGAGCGGGGCAGCCCCTCGGGGCACTGCCCACGCACGGGTCCCGGCGGTTCTCCCTTCAGCACAGCTTCATCTCACCCGCATTTTAGCCGGCACCGATTGCGTCGCCCGGATTTAATCAGATACGTGGAGGAAAGCAAGCAGCCCTAATTAGGTTGAGACTAATTACTCCCACAAGACCATATTGTACAGATTTGGGGGACACGCAGCAAGATGCAGTTCCTTGCCCCAACGGTGCGCTGCTGACCCGAATTTTTGGGTCAAGCTGGCGCGCACGAGCATCCCTGAGGCCCAGCTGTCCCGAACGCAGGAACGGACAAGGCTGGGGTGACAGAACCCCCTCAGAGCCCACAGACAGCCCCGTCCGGGCACAGCCGCGGCCCGCGGGACATCTCCCGGCCCACGGCTAAACTCGCTGCCCCTAACCCGCTTCCCACGCGTGACACGGTGCCAGGAGGGCGGCCGGACACCCTCCACACGGCACAAACAGGGCACAGGAGGGGCCACGAACGGCGCCGACCGGGCTGCTCGCGAGTCCTGTGCACACAGGGACGTCCCTCCTGCGGCACGGCCCCCCCGCCACACGCGGCTTCCACGCGTGACAACCCCGCAGCCTGCACACACGCAGCCCCCACGCGTGACGGCCGCTCCTGACGAACGCCCCTCACCTTCTCCAGAGGAGCCGGGTTCTGCACCGCTAGCGACCGCGCCAGCGACAGCACCGTGTTGAAGTAGAAGCCGCGCGCGGTGGCCNCGGGAGCACGGCGCACCAATCACGCCACAAAGATGGCAGCGCCCAGTGCGGCTTCATTTCCGCCCGGCGGCCCGCCGTCTCTGTCCTCGTCCCTCCCTGCGCAGCCATCCCTCCACATATTCCCTCCCCTCCGTAGCAGTGCCTCCGCCCAGCAGCCGCCTGTCCACCAGCGGCGCTGCGGCGTGCTCACCCCGCCCCGGGGCGGGGGGGAAGGCGGTCGGTGGCTGCGCCCTGCGCTTCCGCCCGGCGCTCGGTGCCGTGGGCGGAAGCAGCGGAGCGGCCGCGGCCTGAGGCGGCGGCTTTGCGGGGGGGTTTTGTGAGGGGTGAGGGCTCCTCGCTGTCGGCTGTGCCATGTCGGCCCTCCCGAGGAGCTACAACCCGTTCGCGGAGGACGAGGAGGAGGATGTGGCGCCGGCGGGTCCCGGCGGGGCGGGCGGCGCGGACCGGCAGCGGTACCTGGAGCAGGAGGTGCTGCGCCGCTCTGCCGCCACCGCTGACAGCACCACCCGCTCCCTGTCGCTTCTCTACGAGTCCGAGCGCATTGGCGTGGCCGCCTCCGAGGTGGGTCGGGGCCGTGAGCGGAGCCGTGGCCTCTGGGCCGCTGGGGAGGAGCGGCCGCAGGACCCGAGCGCTCCCCCGTCGCTCACACCTCGAGGAGGGGAGTCTTGTTCTCCACAGTCTCCGGAAAAGTCCCTCTTTACTTGGTGTTTTCCAGCCAGCCTGTCCCTGTGTTTTCTGGGTGGTGGCGTTTGCGTTTTGAGGGAAAAATCCCAGTTACAGCCTGTGTGTCTGAGTAGTGCTGAGGCTGGGACTCGGCCGTGTTTTCAGCTGCTTTCAACAGTTCTTACTAATTTTTAGCTGGCTAAAAAGTTTTTAACAGTCCTCTTGGTTAGATGAAGGGCCTTCCCTGTTAGTTGTTTGTGATGCACTTCGGTTCACCCTGATTAATCATTTCCTTCATTCCGCAGGCTCTGTTTCACCACTTTGTGCTCAGGCTCACAAAGGTCTTGTCCATTGTGTCACCTACTGTAATGGGATATTCCTTGGGTTGTGTGGTTGCCTAAATTGACCCCAGAGCATCCTGAAGCTGTTGCCAGTCCTTATGCTCAGAGGGTTCTTGGTGGGACTTCTGTGCACTTTCAGACTCGTGATTTGTTTGTCCAGGAAATCACAAGTGAGGAATCAAGAATTCAGGCTTGATACAGGGCCTGTGGTAAAACTTGAAGTCTTTGTGTTTGTGCTTTATTGAGAGAGGGGGAAAACAGAACATTAAACTAAAATTTCCCAGAGTTTAGCAAGAATATGAACACAAGTTCTTTGTTTTGCACTGGTGGTAGCTGCAGGCAACTTTCCTGCCAGGATTAATCTTTGGATTACTTTGGAATAGTGCTGCTGAAATAGAAAATAATGTACTTCTATATATAAAAATTCCTAAATCCTGCACTGCTAAAATTAACTAAAACATTCCCAAAGTCTGAATAAATTCTGTTTGTGTTTATTTCCTTTGGTTATTCTATTTCTAAATTATCAGAAACATCCCAGTAAGGTGAAAATAGAATCCCTTCCCAATGAAGTTGCCATTCAAAACTAGTTGTCCTGCTTGCTCATTCCCCTGCCATAAACCTGTGCATTTCCACCACATACCCATCTGGTGGTCAGCCATAGATGCAGGTGTCAGCTTGACAAAAGGCTAGTACAGAAAACGCCTGGATGTTGTTTGTGGCTGGTGCCAGGAACCCAGCAGGTCACAGGGATGAGGATTTTACAGCTGGTTAATGCAGTGGCTAACAAGCAACTATTGATTGAAATGCCCTGGAGGAAGGGGAGCGAGGGAAGCAGCTGTTTGCCCTCAGATATAATCTGCACAGATGAAGGAATGCTGTTATTTTTCTTTAGCGTGTCACCTTCAGTGTGAATCATTTGATGTCTCAGTTTATCCTGGCTTTATGATCTGCTTTTCTCTGTCAATGCCCGTTAGGAGCTCGTCCGGCAGGGAGAGGCTCTGAAGCGCACGGAGCAGATGGTGGATAAAATGGACCAGGACTTGAAAACGAGTCAAAGGCACATAAACAGCATCAAGAGTGTTTGGGGGGGCTTGGTAAACTACTTCAAAGCCAAACCTCCAGAGAGCAAGCCAGAGCAGAATGGAGCCCCTGAATATTATGCTAACAGCAGGTAAGTAACATAAACTTTTTATTTGGGACTTGTCTCCCACAGCATTTCTGAAGTGTCACCAGAAAATCAGGAAGTAAAACATCTGTTGATTCTTTCAAACTCTTGTAAACTCCTGAGATGGTCTAGCTACCTTTTCTTCTTTAATGCCGAGGTCAATAGCAGTGCTTCCTTTTTTTTTTTTTCCTAGGTTAAAAGAAGCAATGATGTCTAGTAAAGAACAAGAGTCAAAATACCAGGAAAGCCATCCAAATTTAAGGAAGCTAGATAATTCAGGTTTGTTAACTTTGTTACACTGAATGCCTTTCATCCATGTGGGGCAAACTTGCAGAGTGATGAAGGCAGAGACCCTTCAGTCTGCCCAACTGCTGACTTACCTTGCTGCCTGAAATCTGGAGATTTGTATCCCAGCCTTCATGCTTTGAATTCTAGGAGTTTTCATTTAACTTCCCATTTCTGTTTTCCATGAAACTCTTTATATCAGTTGTGAAGATGTTACACCTGCTAAAGACTAAAAGTACCCAGCATAGAGAATGCACATGGTGTGCAGACAGTTTTGCCAAAATGTTACACGTTCAGAAGTTCTCCTTTTAACCATTGTTTGTCATCGTTTTCAGATACATCATCCTTGTTATTTCAAACATGAATTCTAACCCTTCATGTTGAAGTAATTTCTTGATTCTCAGAAGGTGCTGTATGGAGTTTGGCCTCATTCCTCCTTCTCTCAATCTCTTAACTTCTGTGAGAGCATTTTCATACTAAATAACTATTTCTTTATAACGTGAGCCTCGGTTATTTAACCTAGTAAGAGCGGGAAAGCAGCAGGATATCGATGATGTTGTGTGAGTAACGAATGAAGGCTTTTGGGGACTTGGCTGCCTCCCGCTCCGTGTAGTGCCGAGCTCTGTCCAGCAGAGGGCACAGCGGTCCGGCGGGCTCAGCTGCGGCCGCTCCCCGCGGGTCCCGGTGCCCGTCCCAGCCTTTGTCCCACCTGGGATGCGCGCTGCGGGCTCGGTCTGCTTTGCTCTCCCAACTCCCCGCTAGAACTACAAGTGACAGCCCAAAAGAGAATAATTGTAGCTTAAGTGTTCATCTTGAGAGCTGGCCTATAGACAATGGTCTCTGACTTCTCCTGATACTCTGGTTATGTGATTAGCTGGCAGCTGTGTTCAAATTAATTTTTAACAGCCTTGCAAAAACTTCAAAACCTCTTCTCACATGCTTCTTCGTTATATAATATTCTGTACTCTATACTCTTGACAGACAATGATTTCAACAAAGCAGATTTAGTTTCTTCAGTGCAAAGGGATGCCTACCCAAAGAACCAACAACTGCGAGCTTACCACCAGAAAATTGATACCAACTTAGGTGAGTGAGGAAACTAAAGCTGTTTGATGTCATACAACTGGCAATTTTTGAGTCCTAAACCAGATAGAAGTATTGAGTGATATATTGCCAACACTTTTGTGTAGCTAACATGCAAAATTTGATGATAATTTAAAAAATAATTTGCTTCTATTTGTACTTCAAAACTATCTACATGGTACATCAGTTTAGAGCCAAATAATTTAAAGCAATGCACAGCTTTTGGAATACATGTTTTGCTAAAAATTGCTAAGAGTTGAAAAGCACTAAATATTTAATCTGTGGATTTGCTGCATTTCTTTTATTACTTCTCAAAACCATTCATCTGAGTTTGCCTTCCTTTGTTCTGTAGCATATAGACAAAGTGCCTGTTTGCTTACACATGTCACTGTGTAGCTCACCTAGAAAGAAGAGATTGAAAAAAAATCAGAAAGGAACAAATCAAAGAGAAATAGTCAGTCATAAGAGCTAGTGGAAGGCCATTTTTTCTGTCACAAGCTGTGGAAAACCTAATAACCTCAAGAAATATTTATACTAATCAATAACGCAATGAAATTGTCACCTTTTGGTCAATTAGAAAATCTAGAAATGGGAGTTTTTCATCTATGATAAATAACTGCTTAAATCTTCAGCTCACTGGTATCATCTCTGCATGAAGTTTAAAGAAAAACAATTGTGGTAGTGAGCATACTGTGTATGCTGAGCAGAGAAAATGTGTACCAAAATTTCAATTAAATACATTTAAAAAAAGGTTAAAACTACATTACAGGCTATGTCGTTTGATAAAGATCCAATTTGGTGTTAAGCATTTGCCTGACACCAAATGTGAAAATGTAAAAAAGGAGGAAGTGACCATTTCTGATAGTAACAGTACAACTATGAACATACCAGTGCTTCCTCTATTTCAGAGGAACACTCAGACTTGAGGAATTGCATCTAACATTTTCTAACCCAGGGTTTTGGAGAAGAAGGAATCCTGATAGTGTCCATTTAAATAATGTGTTATAGCACTTTGATTCCTTGTGGTCCCTCTCTACCCTGACAGATGAGATGTCTTCTGGGCTGAGTCGCCTGAAAAGCCTTGCTCTTGGCCTGCAGACTGAAATAGAAGAGCAGGATGATATGTTGGATCGGCTCACAAAGAAAGTAGAGACACTGGATGTCAACATTAAAAACACTGATAGGAAAGTCCGACAACTTTAAAGGATTTTTAGAATTTCTTTGTCTTGAATGCCTCATCTCAACCAATCTCTTAAAGTCTTGGGCGGTATCTGTTTCTCTTTTCTGCTATGTTACTGGTTTTGTTGTCATTAAAATGACGTAGCCTTAAGTCAGCACAATACTGTACATTTCCTCTTAGTCTGTATGGGAGAAGTGCATGTGCAGTAAAGTCTCTCAGCACTGGGTCAGGATGCCCCCCTCAATTGTGTGACTGCTCATGTGCACAGAGGAATTCGTACTCCACAAAGCTGCAGTGTCCTTGGCCTGGGAGCTGTGATGAGAAAAGGAACTGCATTTTTGCCTCTGTTTTGGGGAGGGGGCAGGGGGAACAGAGTGTGCTGCTTTGTTCAGAACAAATATTGTTAATTCTGTTTACCTACAGATACGTTAAATTCATAAAAAATGCTGATTTCCAGCTGTAAAAATAATTTTAATTGACTGTTCTCTGGCATTTCTGGGGCTTAAGGAGTGAACTGTTCTATGGAAGATGTAAAATATCAAAGGTGTCATGCAGTAATGGTAATATCCTTTTGTGCGTTCCCTTTCCTAAGATGACTTTGCCCAAATGGTGCATCCACAAATTGTGGTTTTTATGTTTGGCTAACTAAATACTCTTGCCTTTACAGTCTTGTCAGTAAAGATCTCTAAGGGTATCTTATGGTCTGCAAGAAACGTTCATTGACACTGACCCAAAAAGTTTGGGTAACAAAATCAGGACTAAAATGTATATGCTCTCAAAGATTCTTTTGCAGAAATGGTCACCATCTGCTTTTCATTTTCTGCTGTTTCTTAGCTTATTCATTTAGGTGGTTATTTGAAAAAACAGCTTCCATTTTAGAAATGGAGAGTTGATCTGATAGTGCACAAACAGATTGTAGAAGATTGTTCTTAAGCATTTATTTCAGATGTGATTACAGATGAAGCAGATGCTGTGCTTTGCTAAGTAATGTGACTGTTAAGAAACTCCACTATGGTTCACATGCATCTGCATTGGCTTAGCAGGTATGAATAATTTCTGCAAATGAAGAAATGCCCAAAACTAATTTTGAGTCTTCCAGATAGAATTTGGGCCTTTCACTTTGTTTTGTTCTTTTGTAAGGGTCACTGTAGAAACAAAATAATCACAATTCTGTTCCAGCCTGAAGACATGACAGTGAGAACTTGCTGTCTGTCTTGAAAACAAGCAAAGTACCCGTGTTTGGAGAGGCCAAGGGACCTGTGTCAGTATTGGAACATCACAAGAGACAGTGTGGGGCTAGGAACAGATTGTTACTTCTTTTGAACTAATGCCACATTGCCTTATGAATTAAAGAAATACTTTGGTGTCCTGGGCTATTAAGCTTGTCCCCTTCACAGATGTCACATTCACCGCCCCCCTCATTCCTTTTTCAAGACATTTGTTACCTTGAGCTCACTTGCCACAAGGTGCATCCAATTGTTAAGGAGATAAGAGAAACTGAGCCTTTCTGGTTTTACTGTGTCTCCAGAAAGTTCACTTGTAGGAAAATAAATCACTAAAAAAGTTACACTTACTGGACATAGTATTATGAAAAAATACTATTTCTGGCATACTGGCAGGGTTGAGTTGTGAATTAGATTTAAGGTGAGCCTCTGTTGCCTTTGTTACTGATGGCATTGATTTCAGTCCCCCACCAAAAAAATCTCTTTTGGACGGACATAAAACTTCAAGAGCAATTGAGTACCTTTAATTGCTTGTTAATTTTTCAGTTTGTATCATTTACGCACATTAAGAATTATAAATAGCCTATTAATATTAATATATCATTTTACTATTTGGGTTTATACCATGATTAATTATCTTACTCTGTTAGAGTACTTAGTAATTATATGATTTGATGTCTCAAGACATTTGATACATTTATTTAGTAAATTACACAGTTGTTAGTATTCATATGTTAAGTACCTCTGTGAAGGGAGATCAAAAATTTTGATTATACCTGGTTTAGTTTGTGTTTTAATAACACTCCTTTTAGTGTGAAATCTGCCTTCACCTGTAAGCAACTGTGTCACAACTCAGTGTTTGCTAAAGTAAGACTGATAGCAAGGATGGACACTGAGACTTTCTTGACTAGGTTATGGCAAAGGGAGGAAAAATGTCACTGGAAGATCTGGTTGTGTTATGTGTAGTAAGAAATCTGGAGCTTGAATCCAAGCAAAAATCTTTGATTTAAGGGTGAAGTGTGCTGCCTTTCTGTTGTAAGCTATTCCATGTTTAGTTTAAATTATTTCAACAAAATTAACTCAAGTCTTTGAGCAAATGTTTAGTTGTATTGGCCTTTGAAAACACCCTGATCCAAGCAGAGTAGAAACCCAGGACCTCAGCCATGTGGAATCTTTACAGAGGTCTCACTCCTTATGTCTTCTAACAATCCCATTCACTGCCTCAGTAATGTATTCCTGCCTTTGCTTAGGTTTTCTTGCTCTATTTATTATTTTTTGTTTGGTTTTAATGGCCTTGTTTTAAAGGATCATTTCCCACACTGGGTTTCTTTTGCAGAGGGGAAAAAGATGGTGCATGGATATAAAAGAATTTCTGCTCTAAACTGAATTGCTTTTCTCTGCTTTCCTATTGATTTTTGCTGATAACAAACTTAAGTCTAACTGACATGAGGAGACACCACTATTTTATAATAGTGATGATGTTTTTTTAATCTCTTGGAATAACTTTCCATCCTACAGGAAAAGGAAATTTAAAGGAAAATAACCTCATAATTTTTGCTTTTCCAGGAAATGCCATTTTGCATGTATAACAAAGGATTTACTTCAGTAGCTTTTCTTACTGTTTTCTGAGATGGAGTTTTATTTCTTCTTGGCTACTGTTGAAAAACTTAGACTGTGTAGAGTCCAGGACTTTCAGAAGAAGTTTAGTTTGCACTCACATGCTAATTTTTGATAAAATTAATGATTTTGCCTGCATGTTCATGTTGGCATATAAGCGGGTGTTCTTGCAGCAAAATAGCTCTGGTTAATTTTATTGGCTTGGGTAGAAGTTTAATAAGGTCAGAAGAACATTGCAAAAAGAATTTAAATACTCTTTATAAAAGGCAATTTGCCAGTTTCTCAAAATGATTGCTAATCAATTTTGAAGAGATCCTACATACTGGGAAGTAGCATATACCCTTCTTAACACAGACATCAAATTCTAAAAGCAGCAAGGGAAAAGAATGGGAATAACTAGTATCTGATGACTAGGCTCTAAGGTGTATTTGATTTTTAAATTTCCTGAGCATTGAATTAAATCTTGTAACAAATAATATGTAGCTGAATTTTAGTCTGTACTACACAGTTTTTTGTTTGTTTTTGTTTTTTTGGTTTTTTTTTGCTGCGCTGAGCTGTATTTGCCCTACTGAAATCGTTGGGACATGATGTCAGGGGTTCTTTTAATGTGTGAAATTCACCTGAAATACTTTGCTGCCTAGTAGTTTTTGTGGAGTGGTGTCATTTGTTAAATGGTGAAATAGAAAATACTTTCCAACCAGTCTGCCTTCTGAACAAACATTTTTGTAGGCTTTTTTACAAGCATAACATCATATGGAGGATTACATAGGACTTAATTTTCAAATCACAGGTAGTGATTGTGTCTATGATTTGTGTCTATGGCTTTTTTAAACAGAACTTTAATTCTGTGCCACCCAGGTATAACACTTTTTGTACAAGTCAAATTGCATTATCTTTTATTTAAATGCTAAACTGAACTGTAGTTCACCAGTTTAAGAGATTGAATGGAATGAATATTGAATGGTAAAGTCAATAAAAGGTGCTTATTGTTAATGAAGAGTTGTCACATTTATTTCCCAAATTTTTTTTTATTACCACTTCATTGATACTTTTTCCCCATAATATCTGTTAAAATGCCTATTCTATTAAGTTTGTACCAGCATGGACATAAGTTTGCAGCTGGTGGGTCTTGTTTTCTGAGAATAAAAGAGTATGACATTTCTATGTTATTCTTGAGTAGATTCTCTTAGATCCTGAGAGAGGAATGCAAACAAGCATTTATTTTTGCAAAAGAATTCATTTGTGATGATAAAATAATTCCAGATGTTGCTTAAAAAGTAACCTTGCTATAATGTTTGGTATTATCAGGAATATCAATAACTGGATGTATGCATGAACAGGGGCAGGTGAAACAGGAGTAAGGCAAAAAAAGATACAAACCTTCTTGAAACCCTTCTTCTGGTATTTGTGTGGTTCCAAATTTGGTGATGGTAGAAAACTTGTGAATATCTTGACCTTCAGGTAGATTCTTACTTGTATGTGAAGGGAGAAACTTGGCTTCTGAATTTTTTTTGCAGTAGAGTTTAATTTTGTTTGATACTGTAAAGCAGAGATTCAGAAGTGCTATTTATTACAAAAGCTCTGAAAAAGGGAAAGTTAATAGACTGATGGATTTTTTTTTTTTGAGATAACTTTGGTTTGCTGCCTTTTTGCTGAGAGTTCTTCAACAAATGGGAATTGAGAGCACTTCCATTTCTTCACTCAATTGTTGTGTAGAAAAATCAATATAGAAAAAAAATATAGAAAAATCAAAATAGTACAAAGAGCACAGTAGGAGATAACATAGAATGGAGCAGTGCAGTGGATTCTGGATCTCTGCTAGGAATATTAATAGTTTGCTTGGTCTGCTGGCATGAGAATCAGTTCCAGAGTCCTAAAAGTATTTCTCACATAGCTGTTTGTTTATGGCTAGTCAGGCATTTCAACCCTTTGTGTTCTCCCAAGGACTTCCTTGCTTTCAGTGCATTCCCTGCCCTCTGGAATGAGTGAGGAAGGGGAGGTAAAGGATGCTTATCCAAGTACATAACACCAGGCAGAGCAGGGGCTGCTGGAATGAAGGACTCCATAGTTCTGCCTGCCCCTCTCCCTGCTTCTGAAAAGAGGTTTGGCTTTAAGAGGGAGTTCTAAAATTTTCATTTCTTTTTGGTAGGTTTGTTTGCTTCCAACTAAATTTATTACAAATTCCCAAACTGGGAAAATATGAAGCGCAACCCCACTGGGGCTAGAACTGAAGGATTGGTAGGGTTTAGTTGAAGGCAAGCAGGGAGGTGCCCCCAGAATAAACAGGCTGCCACATCAGGAAGATCCCTGAATGCCAGGCACGGTTTACTAAGTACAGTGACTGTGCAGCCCTGCCTCCACTATAAAAAGTCTAGATGGACTGTGACTTTGCTATTGGTGAGGCAGAACTTTCTAGCAAATGCTTGCAGCTCTAACTGTGGCTATTTTGTGGGAAGCGTGGGCCTCTTTGGCATCTCCATGCAAGATGACTCCTTTTTGCTCCACATTAACTGTACATCTGCTCTCTGTTAATGGACAGCAGTGACTGGCCAGCACTGAGCTCTACCCCAGGCCAGCACTCTGAAGAGCTCCTGAAATTCTGTCACTTGAACAAACCTTTGGCCAGGCCTGAGGTGTCTCACAGCCTGCCAAGGTCAGCGAGGGCAGCAAGAGTATGGAGTGTGCCACCCACCATACGGGCATTAATCCTCCAGTGTAGAGAGTTAGGAATGGGTGTATCAGGTGCTGACAGCCCTGAGTGGGAGCCACTGCCCAAAGAGTTTATAATTTCAGATCTAACATGTTAGGGCAGTTGGGAAGAATTACAGTTTGTCTTCCTTTGATTTTACTCCGCAAAACTTCTTACTGACATTATGTATTTTGTAAACTGGGTAAAGTCTGCTTTCTTTATTCCTGACTTCTACTCTCTCTCTACATTTAAACAATTTATTAAATCAGTTATCACTGAACATTTCCAATGTCTTTCTCAATTTCTTCCTTGCTCTTTCATCCTTTAAATTCACACAGTCTCCACCTATGGGAAATGATGCTCTTTCATTGCTGACTTTAGAAAGTTATTTTCCTTAGCCATATCCCTCAGCAATTTCCCATGCCATCCAAGCAATACATTCATTACTGAAACTTGTGTGATTTAATAATTTCCTGGCACAATAATTCCAAAACATGTGGGAGGAAAAACGGAGATTTTTCCATCTCCAGGTATTTATTTTACTGCATGAATCCTTGCTCTTGACCCTTTTGAATGGCTTTCTGTTGAGCTGAATTTTAACTGCTTGTCAGGTGTTTGTCTGAGCTTCATCCTTGCAGCTGAAGGTGGAGGGAGGGAAGCTCATTCAGAGAAATCTGATGTACCTGACTGCTGTAGCATTTCCAGCTTTGGATTTCTGGAGCTGTTTTCTTTTCCATAATCTCCACAAGCTAAATCAACACCTTTTTTTTTTTCCAATCACCTGCTTTACTAATCAGTGTTTGAAATGCAATATTGAGGCCTTACTCTCCACTCAAGCCAGCTGTGCTGGGTTTACAGTGGCAGCCTGCCAGGAGCCAAAGGGCTTTACCTGTGGCCAAGTGAGGTAGAATGAGGAGCACAACCAAAGCAGCTCTTTTCTTTGGGATATAGCCCCACATTGCTGGTTTCCATGTGCTGGACAGCAGCAGCTACTGGCATTGACAGAGCAGTGGTGTCTGGGTGCATTAAACAGCAAGACACTAGAGCCTTAAATTAGGAATGCACTTATTTAGGAAATAAAATTAAGCTTCCTTATATCTTTGCAGTTGGACGCATGTAATGTACTGCTGAGTCAGCCTGGCTGTGTTAATGACCCCAGTAATCTCCAAGGAATGTCTCTGCTTCCCCACATGTCTCAAGTGTCAGGGTTATGAAGCTGATTCCTGTGAGAGCAATTTGTTTGTTATTTGAGAGAATCATTAATTCCAACATACTCTTCCCTGGAGTAGAGATAAATAAAGGCATTAGATAACATTTCAAGATACATTTGTTAAGCCTCTACCACCCTTTTTTTTGTATCTGCCCAAAGGTATAAAATGAACAGTCAAGAGAAGGAAGAGAACTTCTAATGAGTCTTGGATGCTCTGTTGTCCAATAGCTCACTCATCTGTAGGCCATGTAGTATGACATAATGTAGTTTTATTTTAACTCTCATCAAGTGCTCTGCTGTTTTAGTACTTCTGTAGTACGGAATGACTGGAAGATTGCCAAGTAAGGGGAAGTCTGTGTGTGAACAGCCGGGAGGGATAATACATAAAATTGCTGGAAAGAGGCAATTAAAGGCAGCATTGAGATATAATGAAAAATAGACAATATTGAACCTCATCAGAAATAGCAACATAAACAGCAGCTACTGCACTGTGAAGTGAACTTTGCTGTAAATAACTGCATTTTACAGAAAACAGATGGACTACGAAGTCTGTGAGCAGACTTACAGAAAGCAGTTTAGTCTTCAGGAACACATCCATGTTGATATTTGGCATGTCCTTCTGGCCCAAAGGGACAAAAGGTGGCTTCTTCTTGCTGTTGTATTTACAGAGTCTGGGGGATAGCTGCAAATTTGGATTACATGCAAGCCAAGTAGAGCTGAAAATAATTCTGCATGTCATATGTAACTATGAATGGAGATGACAGAGGAAGTGATATCTGAGATCAGCAGTGTAATAGATGCTGCCTTGTTGTTTTATAACCCAGCAGCTGAGGAGGTAATGCACCAGGAATGCATCAGGAAGCCCTCCCTAACCAGAGACCATGCTCACAGCTTACCACGATCTTGGTATCACAAGCAAATCCAACTCCATCATTTTTTAACAAGTGGGTGGACTGGGAAAGGACAGACTGTTCCAAAATGTTTGTATCACAAATGAGAGTGGATTCAGGCTGCCTTTTAATCCTATGGCCTAGATTTGACTACCCTTGTTTTGGAATAACTGATCAGAAAGCTCAAACTTGCCTGTATTCTACCATTTATTCTGCTATTGTGCTGCCTTCATGAAGGAGTATGACGGGTTACAGCCCAGATATAGCAAATCAAGCTCCCGTTTGCAGATGCAGTCTTGGCAATATGCATTAACTGAACATAGTTCTTGCATCAGACAACACATCACATGCTGTCTCACTCACATTCTGAGCTAGAAGAGAAATATGCACATATTTAAAGATCTTTGGGGCCCATGAAAGTGCTTCTTTCCTAACACTAAACTTGTTTCTTTCAATTCCTTAGTTTGCCTCTTCCAGCATGACACATGAAACAAAAGAAGAGCTGCTTATTATTAACATGTTTCAGTCTTCATAAAATGTGTAGAAACACATGAAGATGACTCACTTTTGGTGTGCTGGAGCCTTACTCCATCCAGAATTTTAAGCACTAGACTCTGGCTGAACTGGAGCAAATTACTTATAGAGAGCTATGATGAAAGAGGGAAAATTGTGGCACTGGGGGTAGAAATCATCCCTTTGCTTCCTGGATGCAGTAGGGCTTGCTGCAGAGAGGAGGAGGCAACTAAAAGCTACCCCATAACAACCTTCACATATTCTTTTTGAAATTAGTACTTTATTAGATCACATATTTTCCATGGTAAGGACCAAAAACCTGCAAAGAAACACGACAACAAAATACTAAATAAATGGTCTAGCTAGCACTTTGTGTGCTTCCCCTTTCATTTTTTGTGTTCGCTTAAGATACACAACATAGCTGGAACAGCACAGTTCGCAAAAGTGTGATGTAATTTTTAATGTTTCAGGGCATCCCTTGGGCCTTTAGAAAAGTAGAAAGTACCAAATACTCTTTAAATTCAGGAAGATCTTTCTAAAAAGATTAATTATACACTAAAAAGACAGCATTGTAAATTCCCTCTGGTGCTTGTTAAGGCCTCTGCACAGGTTTTCTCCCTTTTTTTGACATTGCTCACACAAGTAGCATCCGTTACACTGAGAGCTCTGGCACAAAGGGGCATGGCTGTCTTCATCTTGTGTCATCTAAATTCATTTTAGTGACAGGGTTGTGAAGCACTTATGTATTGCTTCTACCTCGTGGGCACTGAGCATCGAATTTTTTTTAGGTAGACATTTCATTATGTGGACTTTCAGCTTGTAAGCCTGTGCTTGCCTACATTTTATTCCAGCTCAGCCATCTTGCTCATTGACAACAATCTAAAAGGTAGTAAATGTGTGATTGTCAAACCTCTCCAGGAAATATCTTTGTGTTGTGTTTGTATTTTGAATATTCTAGTTAAGACTGAAATTCCAGAAAAGCCAGTCTGTTACATTCAGGTTGTATATGTCATTAAGAAGCAAGAAATGCAGAGAATGTCCATTAAAACCTGTTCCACAAACAACTCCAGACAGAGAAAGCCAGGAGTGAATAAGAAAATGAGAGTGACCTTTATCTTCAGCATCCTGAAATCCTGCAAGCTGATAGAAAAAAACCCAGGGCCTTTGTGTTACATAAAACAGCATTACATGGTCTAACAAAAACCTGTTTTTGAAGGTGAGAACACAGTTCAGAAAATAATGGTGGTTTTGGGAGAGGATTTCTGAACCGATATTTAAAGCTAATACACACAAAAGTATAGATTAATATAAAAGCAGGAATTTGGGCATAAGGAAAGGGAACAAAAATATTTCATGAACAATAAAACTAATTCAAGAAGGTGCTGACCTTGGTAAAAGATTTTTATTTTTTTATGATTTGCACTGACTGCTTCACAGATTTGACAATAAAAACTGAACTCTCACTTCAGCCATTCCATCTAAATAAAAGTCTCTCAATTCTGGTTGCCTGTTTTCTTTGAGCTTATTCCTCTCCATCACATATGGTTGAATTTGGCCAATGGTCTCAAAACTGACTGTGGTGAGGAAAAGGAAACAGGCAAACATAGCAAAGCACACTCATAAAGACTTGCTTCCTTCTGAGGATGGGGGGAATTCATGGATGATGAATTTAGAGAGTACTTCTTTCCAGGAGCAGGAGAAGGGGAAATATATTGTAAATAGCCTTTAGAAAATAAAAAATCTGTTTACCATCCCTATGCTTTACCACTATATTCTAAAATGTGACTCGGTTTCTGCTTTTCTTGGCTTCATTCTCTTTCCTGGATAATATAATAATGTTAAGAACATGAATACTGATGTTTTCTCTCTCGAGGGTCTATTTCAAAGGAAATAGCTAAAAGGCCCTAACAGTCAATATATTCAGCATTTCTCAAATCACCCTATTAATCTGCAATTGGACAACATTGGCCTGGCTGTAGGACACTCATGATAACCAGCAGACCCCTCCAGGTCCTTTCCAGCCCTTTCTCATTCCCTGTTTATACACACTGCCTAGTTCTGCTCCTAAATGGTAATTAAGGATCAGATCCTTTAGGCTAAAATTTTACTTGGTCTATATATAAACCTAGCTTGGTTTCTGTCATTCCAAACCTAGTGAAATTAGCAAGAGATGCACACTGGATTTATATGACCTACCTCATCTCTTGCCATTGCTCTTATTTTCAAAGAACACATTCACACTCTACCTGTTTGATGAATGAGCTGCCAGAGAAAACACTCTGGAGGAATCCAGTTTCTAAAAAGGTTGACATAGGATGCAGCCCTGATGCATCTGTCAGGATTTTGAAGACAGACGTTGACTCCCCTGCTCTTTATCTGGCTTTGCGTCACTGACCCCTACACCCCTGTTTTTACAAGGCTGGGCTGGAGGAGTTGCAATTTCAGCTAAGAAACTGCCATGCAAGGAATTCAGCACCTGTGTTGCAAAGCCTGAAGAACCAGTGTCCAGGGAGGAGCAAACAAAACTCTATGAATGCACAGAGGGCATCGATGTTGGTGTCCTCCTCGTGGACAGAAATGGCTCCTTCACATGGAAATGCTCCTGGAGGCAAGAGAAGCATATTGTTTGCACATTGCAGGTAAATTGTGTATCACCATGGCATTCTCTGTGGGGAACATCGAGACCTCCAGCCTGCACTGCTACTGCCTCTAGACACTCCTGTTCATTTTGACATTCAATGCTGTCAGAATCTGCTGATGGAGATGATGGAGAGATGGAGATGATAATCTCCAGCAGAGCTTTCATGTGCAGGGAATACAAGATGGGGAGTCACACAACTGAACTAAATTCATAAAGTGACCTTTATCAAGAACTTGTCAAGAGTAAAATCCCCCATAACAGGACTGTCCTGAAATGCTAAGTGTGTATGACACCATTCTCCTGTCAAAGAATGAATTAGACATTAAATAATTACATATTAAACAACTCCACAACACAATCTTTACATTTCAAATAACTTCTTCAAAAACATTACAATTTTTACCAGCCTGCTCTCAGGAGCTTGCGCAATGCCTTACAAAAACCACAGAAGAAACTCATCCAGAGCCTCAGAGTGCTTCGTATGACCCAGAGTTATGCATTCAGTAAGAACAGATGGAAAAGGATAATTGAATTCCAGGCGAAAAGAGCATTATTTGAATGGAACTTTGCAGTAAAATGAAGGACTGTGGGACATGTACAAGGAGTCAGTTCTGGATGGGAGGCAATGATAGAAGACAGTTTTTGACTCAGCAGCAAGGAGTTTGTTGGAAGGAGAGAGAACAGAGGGAAGGAAAGGGGCAGACCCCACCGTATCCAGGAGACAAGCTGGAAAGGAGTCCAAGGAGCGAGGGTGTGGTTTGAAAAACAAGGAGTACAATTTCAAACTGGATTCTGAAGCAAACAGGGCGGTCAGTAAGGGCGTTGAGATGCATGAAATGCAAATTTTCTCCACAAGAGACTGAACCAGAACTTAGGAGTTGTTGTGACACTCTCTTATTGCTGCATCAAAATGTCTGTGCTGCAACTGCTGATCCAGCGTTCCTAAGGTTTGTATTTATCTGTTAGGCAAAACACTGCTGCTCTGACAGTGCCAGCAGCATTCAGCTGAGAACAGATGTGGATCAACATCCTGCCTTCAGTGCTTTGCCACACACAGCAGCTCTCCAGCAGTTTGTAGTGATCATGCACAAGGATGTGCAAGTCCAACCCACAGATTCCTTGTTTCTTGGAGATGCACTTTGAGAAACACTCCAAGTGTTTGGGTGTTCCCGCTCAAGGTCTCCTGTAGTGGTTGCTGTCTCATACAGGCCAGAAGATGTGCCAGTGACTTTTTTACCTTCTTGTATCAAAACAGGAAAGTGGCCAAACATTTGGAAATTGAACACTTGGGTAATTAACCAGTGATTTGAATGGATGTTGTTGAGCAACAACCTGAGAGAAAATTTAAGAGAAATGCACATTGCCTTTTCAGTGAGACTTCTTTGGCTGACTCTGTGGGAAGATGACTGGGAACATACATACAACATTTTTCCATGTAGATAACAGCCCCTCCAAGACAAAAATGTAACTCTTCTCAAACACTGGAAAAAGAAACATCAGGTTGCTATCCATAGGATGAGCCAGAAACCCAAATATTTGGATGAGAGCAACTTCTGAAAAAAATAGAGAAACATTTACCAGGAGCTTTCCATTTTCATTGTTAAAGGATTGCTAGGGATTACACCCTTCTCAGCTGCTGAGTGCTGTGGCTCTGCCTTGCATAAAGGAGCAGAGGAGTAGCAGTCAGCTAATCACACGGGCACTAACACAGCCAACCATTAGAGACCTTTTACATTCCTTTTGATAGAATATAGACTGCAGGAAAAATACTTTAAATAAGGCCAGTAATGCATTTTCATTGAGAGACCCTAAACTAAATATAGAAAACAAGGTTAAAAGACTCAGTTAAAACATCCGTGCACACAGCTGACAGTGCAGAGGTCAGTTTCTTTAGCTGCAGAAGCTCAGCAGGTTGCAGAGTGGAGAAAAGATTGCAAAATACTTTTCCTGTTTTTTTGATTTATGCCAAAATGTCCAACACTCTCATCTCTTCAGAGCCAATCACACTTGCAAAGAATCCAACCCTTGGGACCATCAAAGACAGGTCTTATAAAGGACAGATATTTAAACACACAGCAGTGCAAAGAAGATACAAATGAGAAAGACATCAGCAGACAGAAGTGTGGCAAAGCACTTCTACATAAAGTGAGATACTTTTTCTACTACAGAAATTATGGGATGTTGTAATTAGGATTTGGCCAGCTGGGAGTGGGCATGAAGGATTATATTATTAAAATTGGAGTGAAGATATATAACAGACCTTTAATTTTAATTATACTTTAAAAGAGCCTTGGTGTCCTTAAACTAGTGATCTTTCTAGTTCACGGCAGCAGCTTCGTGCCAGATTACTAAGGCTGCACACAGTTCACAGTGACTTTTGTGCCTTTGTAATTCTTAATAATAAAAATATCTCAGAGACAAATCTGTTGCTTCTTTGTCACAATTTTCTTAAAAATATCAATGATATAAAAATATATCTCTTATAACTATGTACACTACTTAAGAGGTACTACTTAATTTGTACAATAAGTGATGAAAGGCTATTTTTTTTAAGAAATTGATATAAATTAGCAAAAATAGGAGCTCCAGACATAATTAATTAGCATCCATAAAGTGAATGTGAAGGAGGGAAGTGGACAGAACAAGCTCACGGTACCAAAATGGGCTGGTGACAGATACGTCCTGATGTCCCACTGTAGCCTGTCTCTGCAGCATTGCTGACTTGCCCTCATTTAGAAACTCACAACTCACCAAAATTAAACTGGAACTAACAAACCTACAGAGCAGATGGTACTCAAACCCCTTTGGACCACATAAAGAAAAGCTGTCTCCAGTTTACCTCCAGTTTTTCTCTGTTCTTTTCAGAGACCAGACCTTAGTGCATAACCCCAATCCTGAGTCCTCTGGGAAGGCTATAGATCCCAGATTTCTGCAGGGATGGGGCTTTAGCAGCATCTCATTCCTAGCTACCTGTTCAGTGTTTCCTCAGTCCCGCTGCACCATTCTGCACTAAGGGATCCCCATGGCTGCAGTCTGGGACCGTGTGTGCCAATAGGAACCCAGGTGTCTCAGCAAGCCATGCCTATGATTCCTTTGGAAACTTAACCCAGTTCTGGTAATTCCCAACCCTACGTATTAAGAACGCATGAGGTTAAGTGAAGATAATGAGGTTTTAAATTATAATGTATATGAAATTGTTTTAATCTGCCTTCTGGTTTAGAGTCTTTGGAGGTCCTTTGTTCAGCTTTGTATTAGAGATTCTCCTATAATCTCATGTTTCCCAGAGCTGAGCTCTCTGGGAAAATGTGAACAACACAATGCTCTGGATAAAACTACTGGAGCTAGCATCACTGCAGCCATTTCCACCTCAAAGGATTACTGTAATTTAGGAGGAGTATAATAGCACTACCATTAACTTCACCTCCCTCATCTAATGCTAATGGGCTGACTAAGAGTGCTACCAAAAAAAAACGTGTTGATGCATCTCTTGCATGTTGGACCCTTCACTTCTTGTTTATTGAATAGCTTTCAACTCACAGTGTCAACTCTTGGGGAAGGAGCCCTATTTCTATTTAGAAATTGAAAAGGGCAGAACAGTTGGATGGTTTTCATAGCTGGTAACTGGTCATAAACCTCCTCACCTACCTTCGGGCATGACTGCAGGGAGCAAAGCCCACATGGTGTTAAGGTAAGCCGGTGGGTGGTGGGCCAAGAGCAAGCGTCTGACCCAGCCAGACCCCAAAGCCTTTGGGGGTTCTGAGGTTCCCAAGGAGGGGAAGTGGGAGAAGGGTCGCACTTCGGCACAGCCAACCCCGACGGCAGGTGCCAGGCAGGCGGCTCCCGGCTTCCAGCGCCCACCGGGCAGCTCCTGGGTCTTCCCCGTCTTACTCCTCACCTCCGGCGGGAGACCCGTGGCCCTGAGGGGAGCATCGCCCCGGCACAGCCGCGCGGCTGTGGGGAAGGGAAGGGAGAAACCCCGAGGGTCGGTGTGAGGGTGGGTCGGAAGGAGCCCCGGGGGATCGGGTGGGTCTGGGGGCAGCCCTGGGAGGTCGGGGACCAGCGTGACGGTGAACCGGCGGCAGCGCCGGAGGGAGCCGGGGAGGGGGCCGGATCACGTGAGCGTGTGTGGCAGTAGCGGAAGGATACCTGCACTCTATCAACCCCTCCCGCCCCTCTCCGCTGACCGCAGCCGCGGCGGGGACCACCCGCTCCTCACAGCCCCGTCCCCAACCCGTGCCCTCAGCCGGAGTGAGGGATAGCGGTGAAGAGGAAGGAGGGAGGGTGAGGGCGGGCGAGAGGCGGAGGCGATGGGCGGAGGAAGAAGCGCGGCGCGGCTTGAGGGACTATTTGAGAAGACCCTGGCAGGCTACTGAGGTGCGGAGTGATCCCGGCGAGTGAGCGGTCCCGCGCTGAGGCCGAGAAGGGCGGCGGGCGCGCCGGGCGCCATCCCAGCGAGGNGCCATGGCCCAGATACTGCCCATTCGCTTCCAGGAGCACTTCCAGGTGAGCGCAGGGGGGCAGCGGAGAAGGCGCGGGGACGGGGTCCCCCTCTTCTGCTCCCTGGAGAGGGGGGACCGCGGCCTAGGTGGGCCAGGGGAGCGCTGAGGGCGGGGAGAGGGGGGCCAGGCCGTGGCGGGGACCTGCTCCGTCCCCTCCTTCCTTCCCTCCGGAGTGCGGCCGCCGTCCCGCTGGGCGCCGCGGGAAGGCGCGCGGGGCCGAGCCCGCCCCCGGTGCGGACTCTGGGCTGCCTCTTCTGTTCATCCATCCGTCCGTCCCTCCTTCCATCCCCAGAGCCGCGTCCCCGCGGTGTGCGGAGCGGCCGCGATTTGTGCAGAGTCACTCGTCGCCTGAGGGACCTCCCGCTCCAGGGAGGGGGCGGCGCCGCACCGGAGCCGCGCTGCTCGCCCCGGGCACCGCGGGCGCTCCCTCGCCTCAGTTTGGGTGGACGTCGCAGTCTTGCAGGCGGGTTGTGGTTTTTCTAAACGACCGTCAGCCTCTGGATCGCGAAGGTTCCTGGAAACCTCTTTTTGTGCAGCTGTGAGGAAATTGGTGAGATGAGGTGCAAGAAAGCATTTGGACTTGGAAGCTGCACAGCCGCTGTCCCTCTTTCTAAACATAACAATATTAAAAAAATCTACCCCGAAATGGCATGGTTCTGTTCTTAATATCCTGTGAAAATCATAATGCCAGCATTGGAAAAGTTCCATGGCTAATGGATGCAGCACAGACAAACCGGTTTATGTGTTTCCTTGTGACCTGGTGGTGAGGGAGGGTTGTAAATGGAGTGAGAGAACAGCAGTCTCTGAACGTGCAGTTTGAGGCAGGAATTAAAGGAATTTGCTAAATGAATGAGAGAACAGGAAGTGGACTTGGCAAGTCATCCTTCTGTCGCTATACCGCCCCTTTCTGTCAAATCAGCCATCCATTTCAAAATGTGAATTGGGTATCATCCCCCGGTGTGGGCTGCATACCATTCTGGGCGTTTCAGCTTGAGAGATAGTTATGGCCACTTCCAGCTCCCTTTGGTAAATGTTCTTTGCTTACCTGGAAGAACTGTCCCAGTGACCCTAGGAACGCTAGCCTGAAAAAAACAGTAATTAGAGTGAATTCCAGAAATATCTCTCTGTCCAAGGGGGGGGAGACACCTATGTCCTCTGGGTTTCTATGGGTTAGGAGGGTTTAACCTGGTGAAGAATTCTACCACCCCCTTCCTGCCAGTGTCCACTATAGCAGTGATTATGGTAATGTCAGATAGGTCTATAAGAGCTGTGACAGCTGTCTCAGTAAGAAACTTGGGATCAAAGTGATTTTGATGTCAGACTCTTCCTAGAGAGCATAAAATTCTTACCATTTGAAACTAGCAAGCATAACCAATCCTGCTGATTGTGTTTGATTTATACAATAGCAATGAGAGGACATCACACTTAATATGCAAGAAGTGTCCCGTGCTGCTTTGCATTTTAAATGACTGGTTTTGTGATTACCAGTGTTGTGCGTCTTGCAACACTGCCAATATCAGCATTGTGCTGCCTCAGGTTTAGGTTGGGGACAGCCCACCTGCTTTTCAAGGGATTTGTACTGAAGTCATAGTCTATTTTTTGCTCTTAAGCAATTTGATCTTGTTGAAAAAGCTAAACCTGTGCTTGAGTTACTTTTCCTCAGCATGAAGGCTGCATGGAGGAGCAGGGAAAACCCTGGGATGTCCCTTGCTGACATGTAGGAACAAACTTCTTCAGCATTCACTGTTTCCTGCTTCTCCCCCAGGCTGAGTGCAGAAGCCCTAAAGCAGTACTCTGCTGAAGAGAGACTGAGATCAGTAGTAGCTGGGAGTAGGCATGCAGTAATCTCCTCACGCTGCTTCTGCAGTTGTCCCTACATGGTGGGAAAAATAGGGAGGCAAAACAGAAGGAATGTAGGAACTCAGTGTTTGCTCTGGCTGGATACCTGCAGTACAGCTCTAACTTACTGTATGTTGTAAACTAGAATCAAGAATCATGAATTAATGTTACATGGTACTTGTTGACTGGTAGAGAATCTGTGAAAACATTTGGCTTTCTCTTCATAATACTACAGTGTCACACATATTTAGCCTTATCAGATTAATCTCCCCCCTCACGTTCCTTCCAAGTAATTGTCTAGACTATGGTTAAGTTATCTTACTTGAAATTAATATGGTAAATCTACTATGCTGCTGAGTTACAGTTCCATGTAATTGTTGTATGTTTCAGTGATCCTAAATTCTAAGATCTTTCTGTGCCTTAATTCAATCTGTGTACTGTTTCTACCTGTAGCCTTTTTAATTAATACAGCTTTAAGTGATTAGAGTATCAGTTAGTGCTATAATTAATTCCAAGTTCCGCCTGTTGCTGATGAAACATTATATCCCTTAAGTTCAGTGTCTTCCCGAGGTAGTCGTATGTACTTCACTAAAAGAAGAACTGAACCATGCAGAAAGTGCTCTCCAGAGAAGCTAAACATAAATTGCAGTGCTAAATACTGAAGTCTTCTCTCCCACTCTCTCTTGCTGGAAGTAGATACGTGTTAGTGTGAAGTGAAACAGTGATCGTGGTCCATGTAGAATTGGAGGAGTGCTAGGGAGCAAGCAGACTGTTTACATTCTTTGTGCAGCTCATTTTGTCTTCTGTTGATCATCCTTCTGACTGTAGTAGCTCCAAGCCTGTGCAGGAGGAGTGACTGCCAGTCACAGGCATGTTAAATTTGAAGTTGTTACAGCTTGTGTGTTCAAGTCCTGTGTGAGCTGGATAGGGAATAGTTGCAGTGAAAAAAAGATACCCAGGTCTTGATGTGGTAGAAGGAACTCAGTCTGTTTAGTTCCATTTAATGCAATCGAACAGTTATTTTTACATATGAACTCTGTCACTATGAGTCGTCACAAATTCATAAAGAAGTTTCATCTTTCTCATTTTTCCCCAGAGGATATTGGAATTTAAGGTCCACAGCAAGGGGGAGATATAAGACAAGGACTTAGTTTTTATCTGTCGGGTGACTGCCCAGCTGCAGCAGTGCAAACTATGCCAAGTCCTGCTGCAGTGAATTACTTGTGCATACTACTTAAGCTAATATGGTTTAATCAGGTTCTTAACTCCAGCATTTCTGTTGGAGCAGTGAATTATAAATTATTTACTAGATTGAACTCTTCCAAGGGAATTGTAGTTTACAATGGAAGTGCAGTAAAAGACAAATATACTGGTAGACAGACTGGAAGCAATACTTTTGTACACTGGAATCCAGTGTAAAAAGTGTTCCTGATCTAAAATTAAACTTTTCTTTCACTTAGTCATTGCATTTGTCTTAAAAGCATCTCATTGTGCCTCTTTGAGCTTTTTTCAGTTCTCACTTGCAAGAATCTTTGCTTGTCTATGGGGAAAACTGTTGCTTAAGCAAGATCTCAGGTTCCAAGATTGGAGCCATCATCTCTTCAATGCACAATTACATAGTTCTGCTTTCTGTTCAGTAAAACTGATACAGGCTTTTGAGCACAGCCAGCTACTGTGAGAAAACTTGTGTGCCTGACGTGCTCTTGATATGTAACTGCTGCACATCTTGGCGCAGCACTGAGAAGCTAAAGTATCCTTGTTTTAAGCATAAAGGATGTAGATTGACGTCCATCATTTTCAAGACAAAACCACTTTGTTTGGATAGTTTGACTTGTCTTACTAAGAATTATTATCTGTTGTGCAATAGGCATGACTGAGCTAGATGGCTTTTGTCAGTTTGCTTTGGCTGCACATGTGGACTTAAGAAGCACTCAGGATATTTGCAAGCTGTAAGTGGCTTTTTAGATTTGGATCCAAAAGGTAGGGCTAAATATTATGACTTGATTCAGCTCTTCAGTGATGAAGAGCCCAAATTTGCTCATTGGATTCGGAAGTGCCCTGCACATGGTAATGATAACTCATTTGATAGATGATCAATCCTCATCACAGACACACAGAAACAGATTTTCTGTAGGGAGTAACTGCCAATTGAGACAAAAGCCTAATTGCAGCTGCAGTTCAGACCAGTGGTCTTGTATGTTTTGGGTCTTATATACTTCCTTGATGTCCCTCAGCTGTCGAAATGGGATCTATAGCAGGAGATGAGGTGAGAGTGAGCAGTTGAGCAGGATTGCCCAACAACTACGTGCACATCCTTACTGGGGATGATTAGAGCTTTATGTAGTCACCTGAGTAAGAGTTATGGGAAACTATTACTGCATTCTTGGTTTGTATTATGTTTAAAAAGATGTGTGCCTACAGAGCTTTTAGCAGGCAGTTTTTATTTGGGTACACACAGCCTCTGTTCAAGCTTTACTCTTTTCTAATGGCCTTAGAAACAATAGTTGATCACCTCTAACAAGAATTTATACTTGAATTATGTGGCATTAAGCTGAAATTGGACACTTATTAAACTCTGGAGAGATATTAAATTCACAGGGTTCTGACTCCAGCATTTAACTGATGGTAGGTCCAAATTACTGGAGTGTCAGTATTAGACGGTAAGGTTTAATTATTTCTCATTAGAGAAACAGACTTGGTTTGAGGACTAGTGGTGTCAGTATCTGAGTTGGTTTGTGCTGGCTTAGTCTGGATTGCTGTACTCTACAGTAAGGGAAATGCATTAGAAAGCTCAATATTTAGTAGAGCTCTTGTGTAAAAGACATCTTAGTTTCTTAGCAAATGGTACAATGCTGGTAGAGAATGGGGAAAGACTAAATATAAGATTAATAATGGTCTTTCATCTTGAATATCTTTGCATCTCCATTCAGGTTGAGAAACAAATAATACCATGTCAGTGAGTTCTCAATATGTATAAAATGCTTAAAGCTGTTATGATATCTAGTCCACTCTGTAGTAGTACTAGATATCTCTGAAGCACAAGTCTTTTTTTCATCTGGTTCCTTCAGCCTGATAGTGAAAATAGTTCTATGCTCTGTGTGTAGTTAATGGGTGTTAGGGCAGGAGAGGCATTAGGTGTTACTTGTAGAACAGAATGTTACCCTTTCCCCTACAGCAAGGCTTGCTGTAACCTACATGGGGGTGGCTTGGTAGGGCTTAACTGGATTACCCAAAAGTAAAGTGTGGGTGAAATCATGGAAATTATAGTAAATGGAATTATGGAAATCACAGTAAATACCCGTGGAATGACTGTGTAATGCTGAATCCTTCTTTCCAGAAGAAAACAACCTTAGTTTGAGAGAGGGCGCTGCTTGCCTAAGAAGCATAATAAAAAATGAAAATTAGTAGCAGTTGAGAGGCCTGTTCACTCCTTTATGAAAATAAACTGAAAAATTGCTAGTTAATATGTATAAAGCTCAGTAATGACCTGTAGCATCTTCACCTGAGGCCTTTTAAGATACATAGCTAAGTGCTTCCTACCTCCTGTAATAAAGTTCTGCTAATTTTCTGCTTGAGGAAGGGGGAGGAAGGTGCTTTAGAACAACGTTGTTCAGATCATTGTGGAAAATTTGTCCCATGCAGGGTAGAAGTGATGCTCGCTGATGTCCTTTATTTGATGGTAGAGGAATTCTGCTCATATTCTTCTGCACAGTCAGTAAGGAATATCCTCCTACAGTGCCTCCCATATCTCAGGAGATACCTACTGCTGCCCTAATGGTAGGAACAGCAGTCTTCAGTGGTTTCAGACTGCTAAATTGTGAAATGTTGCCATCATTTACTGAGGCTTGCAGTATTCACATGACCATCCTTTAGGGAGTACTGGCATTCAGCCTTTAAAAGATGTGACGAGTTTCCCAAATAATAACGATGGCAGTGATACTTGAGCGGAATTTAGCATTGCCTTTTCTGAAGCCTTTGCTAGATTTCGTAATAGTTTAAAGCAGGAAATTTTAATACCAGAGCGTGATGCAAGATCATACTTGTCTTAGTGAAGATACCCAGAATGTTTTCTTCAACAGGGACCAGGCTTTGAAGTGAATAATGGTGGGTTTAAAGCTGAGCTTCAAGGAAATGCCTCAAGGTTCTCACTTTGCAAAATGAGTGGCCAGGGGCTGTCTTTTGAAGAGTAGGTCAAACCGAAGCACACTAATTGAGAAGAGACCTTGAAAAAGTTGTGTTTCTGCTTCAGTACTCTGGAAATGCATCTGAATTTGGATTAATTAAATCAAGTTAGGAACTTAGCTGTGCTGCAGTTAAATCTCTTGACTGCTCTTGTGACACTTAATGAGTCTCTTATAATGGACTGTACTCTGTTGGCAGATGGACTTGGAACTTACTCAACATCGAAGTGTTTTAAGTGTCAACTAAGTGAACATGTAGTTTGTGACGATATGTAGACATTGTCTGGTATAGAGTAAGCGAGCAAGAACAGTGGAATTAAGAGCCTATTGTTTATTCCTCTGTTGTTCAAAGTCACAGAAGTTGATGGAACTACAACTTGCGTGTTTATTGGGCGCTAAAACATTGTGTGTTACATATGAAAGGTACACAAGTTGTCTTGGTATGAAAACTTCTTTCCTTACTGACACAGAAGTGTGTAATAGCCACCTACCTAGTAGCTTTGTTTTCAAAACTCTGGGTGCAGGCATGATGTGATGACCTTGTGCCTAAACTTTGATTCTCTTTTGGAATGAGTGGCACCTGCTGAAGTTTACTTTTGTGTGTTAAGTATTTGCCCCTGAAGTGAGGTGTTAGGTGAATGGCTCTCAATTCTGCTGAGAAGCACTTATGGGAATGAGCAAATGTCTTTTTACATTTGGCTTATATTACATTACTGAAACTTGAGTCTGTTGAGATTAGCAGTTACTGAGCTGAATAGCTTTTCATTAGTCAGCTCAACAGAAAACAATCAATTCCAAACAATTCCTGAGGCATTCTTGGGCACGGTCCTGGCACACCACACTTCAAGGTATCTCTCTTACATACCCAATTTACGATTTAGTGAGTAGCATTACAGAAGCTGTAACAAGCCATGATCAGCCAGCTCAAACACACTAAAACAGTGTTTGTGATGCTGTCATGGGACTTCTTGCCCAAGGGATTTAGTCTATTGTATGAAGCTCTTGGTGGTATGTATCAAAAGAGTGTAATCACTCAGTGATGCTGGTGGTAGATTCTATCCTGTCTCCTTGAGGGCAGTAATTTTTCATTGCAGTGCACTGAAAAGCAGTATAGGTTAATCCTTTGAGAAGCTTCAGTGAAGCTGATACAGTTCTGTGCTTGAAAATCATTGCTTTGGGGCATAAAGCAGGTGCTCAGTCTTGTCACAGTTACTGTTATATAAAAGGCAGCTTACAGACATACCAAACCAGGGTGTGCTGCGTAGGTAAATCTGATTTACTGTGGACCAGTGCAACAGAGATGTTTGTTCACTGGCACCTCCTCTTGTTAACTGAAATTGAGAGTGAATGGAAACAAAGATGACACAAAAGGATGAAAATGAGATATAGCTGTCTTGTAGGGGAGTCTTTGGCAGCTCAAAATGACTCCAGGTTATGTTTAGAGTAATTACTTTGGTTTTACTGTTGTATGAGCACAAGTTACATTTTTAGAGCTGGACATACAGCTGGAAGGGGCCTGCATTACAATCCCTGCCTTTGTTGTTGAGCCTAATGGTATAACATCTTGGGCAAGGAGAGATGAAGTGTCTGTTTATTTTAGCATATCTTTCTTACCTTTCTTTTCTGGTAAGAATTAGGTATTCTGTGAAATAAGATTAACAAGTCCACTTGCAGGCCAGTTGAGACCTGCTGTGCAGACTTCCTTCTACATTGTTGCTAGGAGTGGGCTGCATAAGAGTAATTGATTCTTTCTGTACTACCCACTGATGCTGAACATTGTAATTCTGCCACTTAAGTTTTGAGCATCAAATTTACCAGCCTTGCTAAAACTGGAATAGTGATGCTACTGCTGGTGTAGTCTTACTGTATTACTAGAACCAGGTTAAGCAATAAATGCATAAGTTAAAACTTTTAGTTTGCATCAATAATAAACTTCAAAATGTCTTTAGGACCTGAATACTGAAAATGTGTAGTTCTTTGTATGTGGAACAAAAAGACTCAGAAGATAAATCAGAGTTCAGTAATGTACACTCTAGTCAGAGAAACTTGTCAATCTTGCATTTCCTTCTGGAGGAGATTTTAGACATAGAGGCTTGAGTTAGACCTTCAACATGGGAAGGATAATAAAGCACTCTTCTTTTTTTTTGTCTTTCTAGCTCCAAAATTTGGGCATTAATCCAGCAAACATTGGATTCAGCACCCTAACAATGGAATCTGACAAGTTCATCTGCATAAGGGAGAAAGTAGGAGAGCAGGCACAAGTGGTGATAATTGACATGAGCGATCCAACAACACCCATCAGACGTCCAATTTCTGCAGAAAGTGCCATCATGAATCCAGCCTCTAAAGTAATAGCACTAAAAGGTGAGTAACCCTTTATGAGTGCAGTATGAAAAGTACTGTTTAGCTATATTACTACTTATTAATGCTTTTAAACTTTATGTAAACTTTCTAAGAAGAATTTATATGAGGATAAGAATTCTCGCCTGAACTTGCATGCTGTATTTTTGGCAGTAGATGTTTCAGTAATCTTTGGATGATTTGCCTCCAAGTGGGTGTGAGATGCTTGGACCTGGCACTGCAGCCTCCTATCCTCACTGAGGACCAGGTCAGCATCTGGTATACCTTCCCTTTAAACAGGTATTGTAAACATAATGGACACTTGCATGGATGAATAGGGGTATAAAGCCATATTTTCTGCCCTGTCCTGACCCTTTCTTGTAGCTCTGAAGGTTTTAACTAGATAGTGACAAAAATGTTATAAGGATGGCCAGTAAGTGTAAAAGTTGAACATAACGAACCTCAATCATGAGGTCTTGCAGCTAGAAGACCTCTGCTTACTGCTACCTGTGGTGTTGTTACTGTCTTTAACTAGCACTCTAAGCTCAAAGAAGTAATTTTTAATTCATGTCTGGCTCTTTTCTCGAATGACCAGCATCTGGTATTTAATCTTAATAACTGTTGCTTTTCTTCCTGCATCTTTTCTAAACAGATGGTGAGTGAACTTTGTCCTGATATTGTATGTTTGGTAGTACAGAATGGTCCAATCTCATAAAAAGTACTGAACTTTAAGGTAGCCATTTGACAGTTCACTTCATGGCCAGATGGGGGAATCTTAATCCTCAACTGGTATTACAATGATCATGTTCTCCATTGGCTCGTTTCTAACCATTTGACTGTTTTGACTATTGACTGTACCACATGAAGGAGGAGAGTGTGCTTTTAATGTTTGTGTGTATATGTGATGGAAGTACAGTTGATAGACAAAATGAAGTTGCAATATTTTTATGAGAGACCTGTGCTAGCATGTCCTGTGTGCTATTCATTTCTGCCTAAGTGTGTTTCTTATTGTGAAAAATCATGGTGAAATTACTTGGGGGTCCAAGAAACTGTCCTCAGAACTGGCACAAAACCTTTAACTTTTTCTTTGATCTCAGGCTTATACTGATATCAAGTGGGAACTAAAGTGAATGTTTGACTTCAGCTGAATCTGTGATTCATCTGAGATAGTTATGCATCTTGCAAAGGGCTGTCTTACCCTGGGTATGGGTAAAGGTAATAATGAAAAAAAATTCAGATCTGTTAAGAGTTTACTGTCCTTTATCTTGGACCCCTTTCAACAAACTGTATTGGCAAGGAAAGTGCCTTCTCTACACTAGCAGAGCTTCGTCTACCTCTTAAAAGGAAACTATGTAATCTGGTTTCAAAACTAATATACTAACTAAATGGATTATCATCAGCTACAAAGAATATAGCTTTATTCTTGCCAGTTAAGACTTGTTCAAAAGGAGTATTGTTCTGTCCGTTCAATGTGAATAAATCTGTCCTCTGAACTGACAAGGTTGAGTTAATGATGTCATGTTGACATGCAAAGCTGTGTTGTGAAGTGTTGCAAACTTAATGATCTCTCTGTAAATAATCCAGTGATCAGAAGGTTGGGTAGAAGAGAGGGTTAGTAGAGCTACCTAACCAATACATTATCCATGATAACCTGAAGACTTGGTTTAAGTCAGTCTGTTACTCCAGACTCCCTGCTGATTGAGTGAGGCTTCAGTAGTCAAAATGGTTATGTATTGTGACTCAGTGTGCCATGATGGGGAGTTGCTCATAATCCCAGGATTATTGAGCAATAGATATAGAAACCCACCCTCATAAAAAGAAATGAAATGGTTCTCAATTTTCACTGATGTACAGTATGCACAATTTCATTTCAGGATTGCATGTGGCATTCTCCTGCTGTACCAAGATTTATTTATTGTCCTTGTGTTCTTGGTTCTCTTGCACTGCTCTGTACTGGGAGTACTCAGCCGTTCGTGTAAGTGGAGAATGCAGCATTCGAGGGTGCTTCCATTCTTTGTAGAATGGAGAAACATCATGCTCCAGTCAACTGAAATGTAAATTCTTGTGCCGATGTTCAAAAATCAAATCTGCTTACTTAATTATGCTTGTATAGTCTAAATAGACTCACCAGTTTGGTAGTTTGATCAGAAAAACTTGAAGTTTTTTTGTCTCGAATCTTGGCCTAATAAAGTGTTGAAGCAGACATAAGACTCAAATGCACACTTGCCCTCGCTATGGCTGTATAGCAGGTCCTGCTTTCTCAATCCAAATAACGGAATTTTTTTTTTAGTTTAATTACAGTTTGAGGTTGTGAAATTTGAATATATGTTGCCACACCTAGGGAGTTGTAAAGCAGTGGCTTCTGCAGCTCTCAACAACCAGGGCTAAACTGCCTACTGAAGCTTGTAGAAGCTGTTTCCAACTGTGACATAGCAGTCAAATTTAGTGTAGGAAAGAGACAAGCGTGAGCTTTTAGCTGTCCATTGTTTTCTTCTGTGTTCTTAAAAGTAGGAAAGACATCGTGCTTCCTCCTCAGGAAGACTGCCCTTAAGAGCAATTTCTGTATGCACATATTGGGCTTGTTGTTTAGATGGTGACCAGAGCCCTTCCAGAACTACTTGTCTCCTGGCTGCATGTGAGGCTGCACACTGTGGGAGTTCAAAATCCATCTCTTGGTAGCACCAGGCCACTGCTGGACAAATTGTTGTCCAATACAGTAAATAGGCTGTTTCCAGCTATCAGTTTACAGGCTGGGCTTACTGTATCTCTCGAACACAGTAAGTGCATGTCCAAAGCGAAGTGTTCATTAGCAGGCTGCTTTTGGTCCCAGGAAAGCTAGCAAGCTCTCCTAGGATGTAGTTGATCAGGTCGACAGTTCTCAATGTGGTTAAACCAGGCAGCAAATGCTGCATGTGATAGCTCTTAAGTCTTGCATTGTGTCTTGGCACTGTATTAAACTAACATGATCAATTTATGTATAAATTATGCTAAAACGTTATCCAGCACTTCGATATACATATTATCTTGGGATTAGTAACTCTTGAGTAAGATTTTTCATGGCCAGCAGCCTTTATCTATCAGTGAATATCTCCCAGTTTGGCAGTTACAAGTGTTACTAACAGGAAACATTTCTGAAATGGGGATAGAAATAATGGCATTACAAGCCAGTACTCCAGCAGTCTGAGTGGGTGTCTTGTGAACAGAAAAGAATATTTCTGGAGCTGAGTTGTCTCATATGCAGTAAAGTAAAACATCACTTTGACTTCATGAAAATAATGGATTCCCTTATTCTTTATAGTTTGGGTCAATTAGCATTGGTTTTAAGCCTACTTAGCAGGCTAGGGCTTCTGGTTGTTTAAAAGAACTACTAAAATCAAGCCTAAACCTGCAGTATAGTTTCCTAAATCATGGAGAAGTAATTTTAACTGGAACTAAAGCTCCAAACCTTCCTATAGTCTTTCTGAACTTTTGACTGTCCTCTTCAGTAGGTACTTGTTGTACAAAGCCCATCTAGTTCAGTGTGCAGTTCATCCAACAGGAAAACAGAACGAGAGCTGTGATCTTTGGCTGTCTGAAGCTGTTTCAAGTCTCACGATGTTTGATTCAGTCCAGGTCATCTAGAGCAGCTACTAAATTGACATAAACTGGAGCCATTCTTTCTATTAATTATACTGAATGACATCTACTAGACATCTGTAACTTGGCATACAAGTGCTGCCAACTAAACAAGAGTTTACACAAGCTCTGTAGCTTAGACTGTCTTTTTACTACAGCTTATAGTTAAGTGTCCATGCTTGTAAGTTGTTGGAATGTATGTGTGAATGTCTGTAAGGAGATCTTTTTGGTTTGGGATGGTACAGGTGTTGGGGGTGGAGAGGGGATTCTGTTAAGAGTCAAGTGTCAAAGGAGACTGAGATGTGATGGGACACTAACCCTGTCTGTAACACTACTGGAACAATGGGTTAAACTGGGGACTTGTAAATGGGCAGACTACAGGATGGCCGTTGTGGTAATTATCTGTGATGTTTCTTGGATTTTGTCATACTAGCCGGGAAAACACTTCAGATCTTTAACATTGAGATGAAAAGTAAAATGAAAGCCCACACAATGGCAGAGGAAGTGATCTTCTGGAAATGGATATCGGTGAATACAGTTGCCTTGGTGACTGAGACGGCAGTGTACCACTGGAGCATGGAGGGAGAATCACAACCCCAAAAGATGTTTGATAGACATGCTAGTCTTGCAGGCTGCCAAATCATCAATTACAGAACAGATGAACACCAAAAATGGCTGCTGCTGATAGGAATTTCAGCACAGGTAAGTTCCCTGGCAGCAACATGTTATAAAGATAATTGGGAGAGCCCTGGCTCCACTTCACTTAATAGCTGCTGTAGTTTAACTTTGGTTTCTATAAATAAAAAATTCAAAACTACCTTTGTGTAGGAATAGCCTGACGTTTAGTTCAGGTCAAGTGTTGGAAGAGGGGATCAGAGGTTTTGCTGCTTTTAGTTTACTCTCTCAAGGGTCTTGCTATAAACATTTGAAATCTTATCTCTAAAAGCTGACCTTTCTTTTTTTCTAGCAAAATCGTGTGGTTGGTGCAATGCAGCTGTACTCAGTTGATAGAAAAGTCTCCCAACCCATAGAAGGCCATGCAGCAGCTTTTGCAGAATTCAAAATAGAGGGAAATGCCAAACCTTCTACCCTCTTCTGTTTTGCTGTGAGGAGTCCTGCAGGAGGCAAGGTAAAGTCTGCAGCTGTGTTCCTGTAGTGCTGTAGGTAGGTTGTTTGCATCAAACTGAATGTGGAATTCAGTAGCACTGAATATGCTACAACTGCTGAGCGGTCTGTAGGGCTGAGATAATACCACAGTAAATGCCTTGGTCTTTCTAGTCTTGTCCTGCAAAACTGATAAATTGACAAGTCTGACTCCAAATATCTTGAACGGGTTGTCTTGAATAGGAGTAGTTGACTTTCATAGAAAGCATGGTTGTTTTGGTTTTTTATTCTTTTCCCAGGTTTTAATTTATCAAGTTCCAGAAAACTTAACGTTCTGAGTATGTGGAGCACAGCTCCCTAGACTGTGTTGGCCAAATGTGGCAGATGACTTCAGTAGCTTATCTGAGGGAAGGAACTTCTTTTCATGTGGCTGTACTTGCAGGCAATCTTGTGACATGTACTCTTTTTTTTCCTAGCTGCACATAATTGAAGTAGGTCAGCCAGCTACTGGAAATCAGCCATTTGTTAAGAAAGCTGTTGATGTGTTTTTCCCACCTGAAGCACAAACAGACTTTCCTGTGGCAATGCAGGTAAATGTTTGACCCCCCCCCAAAAAAAATGTGTTTTATAGCCTGGCAAGAAGCCAACATCTGTCATAAAGATTGCTTTCTGTAGTGGTTTGCTGTCATTCTTCTTAGTTCTGGGAGGGGTGTTGATAGGTTTGTGAGAGGTAGCATGGACATTAAAACAATAACTTAAATATATAGACTGTTCCTGTATTTTAAAAATAATAAACAAAAAGCCCCAACAAAACTTCTACAAAAAAAACCTCTAAACCAATGAAACAGACCCCCAGAAAAACCCTTGACAGTGTCTTCAGGGAGAATGTATCCAACATCACTTTGGCTATTCAGCTTCCTACAAATGTTCCACGTTCTAGATAAGAATATTAGCATACCTCCTGTAGTAGCAGCACAGAAGAGGCAGTTTGGGGTATTAGTGGGAGGTTCTTTGGAAGGAACAGAGTTGATTGCTGACACAGACCAAATTTCACTTAGCATGTCTCTATGACTAGAAATTCTGTCATAAAATCAGGCTATCTCAGAGCGTAAGACTGCTGACAAGTCTAATAGACCAGCTTCATAAATAGACCAAGAGATGCCCATAACTAAGGTGCAGGCATGGCAGGATTCATATGGCTCCATACTTCAGTTTAAGGCTTAATTAACAAAATATCCAAAGACTTATCCCAAGGGGAGAGCACTTCTATGTCTCAACACCCTTTTGGTCTGAAAGCCCTCCCCATTTTCAGTGACTTGACAGATAAACTGGAGTACTCAGTAGATGAGCTTGGTTTAGATTCTGCTGGTGCTTTGGGTAGGCTTTGTTGGAAGAGAATGGGATTATCTCATTAGTATTTCTGAACAGAAACTTGTACTGACATATCTAGACTAGAATGCTAATTATGCCCAAACTTTGTTCCTTAGCTTGGCTTATTAGAATGAGGAGTATGTTCTTTGCTGCAGATGAATTTTAATTTCCCTTCAACCTCTCTATTCACTGGAGCTATGCCTGCAAATGGCCAGCAAAGCTGTTCATTGCTTTTGAGTTTGAAAGGAAGAAGCCTGAAGCTATATTTGTTCTTAGTGTCAGTACAAAGGCATGTCACTGCAGTACTTTCTTGTGACTAGGCTAAAGGCAGCTGTCTTAAGGGTTACAATCTTACTAGTTTTGACTAATAAAAAACTGTCTTTTGGCAGATTGGAATTAAGCATGGTGTTATTTATCTGATCACAAAGTATGGATATATCCACATGTATGATTTGGAGTCTGGAGTGTGCATCTACATGAACCGTATTAGTGCTGATACTATCTTTGTCACAGCTCCTCATGAACCTACCTCAGGCATTATTGGTGTGAACAAAAAAGGACAGGTAACAAATCCAGCATTCTGTTTTCTGAGCCTTCTAAAGTTCAAATGGAATGTAACAAACCTAATAAGTGACTCGATGCAACAAATGTCGTGGAAGGGAGCAACTATTTGATTAATCAGTTTATCTCTGCTAGTACAGAGCTACTTGGAGAAGAACTTGATTTTTAGTAATCTACTCCTTCACTGATGAGCTTCGTAGCCATTTCGTTGTGTTTCATAGTAGTTGTGGAGAGGGCAGTACTCCTCAATATGCCTCTTGTCCTTTCCAGGTGCTTTCAGTGTGTGTTGAGGAAGACAACATAGTGAACTATGCTACAAATGTTCTCCAGAATCCTGACTTGGGACTGCGAATGGCTATACGTAGTAACCTAGCTGGGGCAGAGGAGTTATTTGCTAGAAAGTTTAACACACTATTTGCTCAAGGAAACTATGCTGATGCTGCTAAAGTAGCCGCATCTGCACCAAAGGTAAGTAACTTCAAAGGTAAAGCTTAGAAATAATGGAAATTTGCATAGGCTTAGTGGGTTGCTTAGCTCACTTGCATTTCAGAGCTTGACATTCAAAACATAAATCCAGTGTTAGTTCTCTGCAGTCTGGTAGTGGTTCTGACTAATACATACCCTGTACCCTGTAAAGGAGGATCTGCTATCCGTTTCTAACCAGACTGGACATTCTGTGGCCACTGACTAATTGCTAGAAAGACATTTGAAAAGTTTGGTCTCTATCCTGAAGGCTTAACAGTAGATGCTTCAGTTTACCCTTAAAACCTGCTTTTTTTTTTTACTAATGCTGTTCAGTCTTCACTAATTAAACACTGCTTCTCTCTATCTTGTGCCTGTTCAGGGAATTCTACGTACGAGTGATACAATTAGGAAGTTCCAGAGTGTACCAGCTCAGCCTGGGCAGGCCTCTCCCCTGCTCCAGTACTTTGGAATATTGCTTGACCAGGGACAGCTGAACAAGTTTGAATCTCTGGAGCTCTGTCGCCCTGTCCTGCAGCAGGGCCGCAAACAGCTTCTGGAGAAGTGGCTGAAGGAGGACAAGGTAGGCTCAATCACGACATTAGCCTACTTCTGTTGCCTTGTAACAGTTGAATGTGAGCAATACTTTTGTTGATGCTGCATCTCTGAATTCTTCTGCTTGACAAAATACCACTTCTGGCTTCAGCTGGAGTGCTCAGAGGAGCTGGGAGACTTGGTGAAGACAGCTGATCCAACCCTTGCACTCAGCGTCTACCTTCGGGCTAATGTGCCAAACAAAGTGATTCAGTGCTTTGCTGAAACTGGTCAATTCCAGAAAATAGTGCTGTATGCTAAGAAGGTAAATAATTTATTGCAAACTGCAGGCTCTTTCTTATGTTTAATGTGTCCGTTGTGCAAATCATACTGTATTACTACGGTCTAAAAAGTCCGCAAAAAAATAAACGTCAAAATATCCAGAATTTTATGAAGTATTAGTTTAATAGACTAGCTTAAGCTTATTCTACAGAATAAAGATAAGATTCTTCCTAAATTCCTCAGACTTTGTTTTGTAATCCATAAGAAAAGAAGGATTGCCTAATGCCCACTTTTAAGTTTAGGACTTGATAAATAGGGGTTTAGAACTGTTGAAAAAATTACTCCAGGCAGTTTTCTTACATAGCCAGAGAATTGCCCTGGCACAAGTTTAGTTACTAAGTAGGTGAATACTGAATATCTGTGTCAACAGACAAGAAATGCTTTTGTCTGAGAATTCCTGGAAGATGGGGGATGGGCACTACAAGCTCACAACAGTTTATAGTCCCTATACTAAAGAATATGAAGGCTTAACAGAAGTGTGAAACTTCCTAAATATGCATGACTGTTTCTGAAATCTCTAGGTTGGCTATACCCCAGACTGGATCTTCCTACTGCGAAGTGTGATGAGAGTCAGTCCAGAACAAGGCCTGCAGTTCTCTCAGATGCTGGTACAGGATGAGGAGCCACTGGCTAACATTAACCAGGTGATGCCTACAGCAAGAGTACTGGTCTCCTTCTAGACAGAGGGAGTAGTGTAGTACCATTCTGGGGACTGGTAAGGCTGGTTCACACCTCTTGTCATCCTGATTAGGAGTGACTAAATAGCCTAGTTAAGTTTGGTTATCATTGAGTCTTTAGAGGCAAGTGTGTTCTCAAGTTCTTGTGGAAGCTTTCTGGTTTATTGATAGTAAACCTGCCACAATCTTAGTCTAAACAATAGAGCATTACTGTCCTGCGGTTGGCTTTAATGGAGCATAAATCTCTCCATGCAGAGAATTTATAGGAATATGAACAAATAAACCTAAGTTCGTTTCTGGCTGCCATTGGCCACTTCTTCTTAAATGGACAGAGAAATAAGGGAACATTTTGCATTATTAAGTAACTGAAGCTACTTGGAAGAAGTCTTGGCTTTTCTTCTAGCAACTATCCCAGCAAGAGAAGAGATTAGCTTTGCATGCTGTGTTAGAGCTCAGTAAGAGTGGGCGGTAAAGTCTGGTATAATAGCTCAGAGTAATGTACTTTTTCCACTGTAGAGAAAAGGAAACATGTGAAACTTGTCTCTCTATTACCATGATAGTAATATTATGAAAACATGGGAATGCAGCATGGTAGATGCTGTGATAACCTGTTTTCTTGGTTTGAGACAAACCAGAATCTTGGCATGAAGCAGTGGATAGGGGATACAGTATTATATCGTCATCCAAGGACTCCTGTCTAGCCAGGCTTTTTGTATACACAGGAAAATATACAAGTGTATATAAGACCCCTCTTCTCTAACTTGACCAATCTCAACAGATTGTAGATGTGTTCATGGAGCACAGTCTTCTGCAGCAGTGCACATCCTTTTTGTTGGACGCCCTGAAAAACAACCGCCCTGCAGAAGGCCACCTTCAGACCCGTCTCCTGGAAATGAATTTGATTCATGCCCCACAGGTACGACCCAGTTCCTCCAAAAAGGGAGAGACAGTAGGTTTGCACGAGAACAGGATGTCTGATACTGCTATCTGCAAGTCATTTAGTAATATGAAAGTCTACTAAGTCACTGCTGTGACTTCTCAACAGCTTGTAGGCTAAGCTGCTGTGATTCTCTTGACAGTCTGAATATGAAATGTAACCTCCTAGGTTGCAGATGCCATTCTCGGAAACCAAATGTTTACACACTATGATCGTGCTCATGTTGCCCAGCTGTGTGAAAAGGCAGGCTTGCTCCAGCGAGCTTTGGAACACTACACGGATCTCTATGATATTAAACGTGCAGTTGTTCATACTCACCTCTTGAATCCTGAGGTAAGTGTTGTCCAGAGTAAGAAAGTGATGTGAACAGTCTTTAGCATTTCTGCAACTGCTGTAAGATGGTACTGAAGTAACACAAGTAGCTATGATTCAGGAACGTTTGTCCAGTTAACGATTGAATTGTAATCTGTACTTTCAGTGGCTTAAAAATGACCTCAGTTTCCCAGGTGGGCATTTCGAATATTATTTCCAAACTGCACTTTTGTAACTGTAAATACAGTAGTGTTTCTTTTTATGTCTTTGGTCTTAGTTCATTGAAGACTTCTCTCTCGTAGCTGGGGTAGAAACTGTGTAGTTGGTACATCTTAGAAATCAGTCATATCCTGTAGGAGTTACTGAGTAAAATTTCTGTCTCTTTGCAGTGGCTTGTGAACTTCTTTGGCTCTCTCTCAGTTGAAGACTCCGTGGAATGTTTGCGTGCTATGCTGTCAGCCAACATCAGGCAAAACCTACAGCTCTGTGTGCAAGTTGCTTCTAAATACCATGAACAGCTTGGCACCCAGTCTCTTGTGGAGCTTTTTGAATCTTTCAAAAGCTATGAAGGTACAGTATTAGAGGGAAGCAGCTTACTTGGAGCACTGACTCGTTAAAGCTAATAGTAAGGATTGTAGCTTTTATGGGAGAGGTACTTGTCACATGGCTTCATCTTAGCATACATTTATGAAAGTGAGATCATCACAGTGAATTCTAGGGGTAGTTTTGGTCAAGATAGTTTCTTAATTCTCTCGAGTAAAAATCAGAAAGAAAGAAAGATGAAACCTGAAAGAAGGGAAAAGAATCCTTCTGATACTTGCTGCAGTTGACTGAAAGCTACTCTCTCAGCAAGGCTGAACTAAGTCACAAGCTGAAGCCCATACAGCCTTCACTTGCTTCACTTCTAACAATGTTGAACACATGTGACTCTTTCCAGGACTGTTCTATTTCTTGGGTTCCATTGTAAACTTTAGCCAGGATCCAGATGTTCACTTCAAGTACATCCAGGCAGCTTGCAAGACTGGTCAGATAAAGGAAGTGGAAAGAATCTGCCGTGAAAGTAACTGCTATAACCCAGAACGAGTGAAGAACTTTCTGAAGGTAAATATTCTGCCCAGGGGATAGAAGGGTCTTCTGTATATTTTGCTTAGCAGCAGAACTACAGCTTTCTAATGGAGGGAAACACCAAGAAGGTTTAGTTGGCATGGCTGTGAATAATTTTTTGTCACTTTTTTCTCTGTTGCACAAAATACAGGAGGCAAAGCTCACAGATCAGCTTCCTCTGATCATTGTCTGTGACCGGTTTGACTTTGTTCATGACCTGGTGCTCTATTTATATCGCAATAATCTGCAGAAGTATATCGAGATCTACGTACAGAAGGTAGGGACTTGATCTTTACTTCATTATAAGGAACTTAGCAGACTACAGCATAATCTGCTGTCTCTTTTTTGCTCATTCTCCCAGTGCAGAGGTTCTTCATTAATCCTTTTGTCTATCACAAAAACATTATTCCTGGGATGTATATACAAATGTTAGTTACTCAAGGTTCTCCGCTCTGAAGCGTAATTGAAATTGTTAACTAGAACTTCTCCATGTGGAAGACTGAGGGTACATTATTAGTAATGCTAATAACTAATTTCAGTGGTGGTGGCTTCCTCTAGGTGAATCCTAGCCGTATACCAGCAGTGGTTGGAGGGCTTCTTGATGTAGATTGTTCTGAAGATGTCATCAAGAACTTGATCATGGTGGTGAGAGGACAGTTCTCCACAGATGAGCTGGTGGCTGAAGTGGAAAAAAGAAATCGGTAATGAAAATGCATCTGAAGGCACCAGTGTTGGACTTCCCTGACCCTGCTACGCACAAATTGAATTGCATGCAGTTTTCTTAAATGTTGAAGTACTAATACTGTTTTGTGTTTCTTTGTAGAAAAGTGGTTCAAATTTGCTAGTCAGTCTTTTGATTGTTTGGGTCACGTAGGGATGCCTGACAGCACTGCACGATACATAACATGGCTGTTGAACACTCCCATACAGCCAGCCATGGGATGTACCTTCTGAGTAAATTTGGATCAAACTGTTATGACAGTCTTAGCTGCAGGCACACAGCAGCTTCTGTAATTAGTTTCTAACTACCTGTAAAATGAATGAATGGCTTTGTGAACTGCCAGCTAATACAACAGGAGTTGAGACATTGTAAAACTAGGAGTATCTGCAACCTTCCATGATGTTAAACTGCAGATCTGACTTCCACTCATTTAAGAGTCATTTAAAAATAACTGGCTGGTCTGTGTTTGCTTTTAAGTTTGACCAGCAGAATTGCTTGAAGGGAAGGCCAGGTACTGAGTGGTAGTTGTTAAACATACCTCAGTCTGACTTACAAACCTAAAATGTTTGCTTCTTCAAAGGCTTAAGTTGTTGTTGCCATGGCTTGAATCAAGGATTCATGAAGGCTGTGAAGAACCTGCGACTCATAATGCTTTGGCCAAAATCTACATTGACAGTAATAATAATCCAGAGCGCTTCCTTCGTGAGAATCCTTACTATGACAGCCGTGTAGTTGGCAAATACTGTGAAAAGAGGGACCCTCATCTGGCCTGCGTTGCTTATGAGAGGGGGCAGTGTGATCTGGAACTCATAAAGGTTAGCAAAGTTCATTTATAAACATGCTTAAAAGAACTACTTGGTGCCTGAAGTGAAAGCCTGTCTGGCTGTTGGTCTAACACTTGCAGAATCCTGCCTTGCAGTCTCACTCGGGAGTTGAGGCAGGGTGGGATTCTTCTATGTGGAAACAGTAATTTTTATGCTGATGAGAAGAACTTACGCTATATGTCCAAACTGGAAATGTTTAACTGGTACTTTCAAGTACCATCCATGTCTTTCATCCACTGATTCTGCTTGAAATGAAGTTGCTTATTTGTTTATTAGGTAATGAATACGCCTACCATTCTAACTTCATTAATTTGATTTTTTTGAGCCTTGAAGGCTCAACAGGAGGAACAGGCTGTCATCTGTCCTGGCCCTACAGTGAAGAAAAAGTTTCCCTGAAACTAAAACAGGGCTTGTAATTTTCCTTTGTTGTGATTGACCCATAGACTTGCTCCAATACTTAACCAGAAATGAGAAAAATAAATGTTGACAGTCTAACTACAAGGACTTAGTCCAATAGCATTCCTCTCCTATCTTTAAGCTTGTTGTTCTTAGAACATCCCTCAGAATTTCAAGGGCAAGTAAAATTCTCAGGGTTTTCAAACACTTTCTAGTCTCAATGTGAACACCAGACCTTAATATCAGATTAAGCCAGTAGTGCTTGTGGCTGCTGAAAAAAACATTCTCCTCCTACTTGCACTTTCATACTGGTATATGCCGAGAATGTCAGCTGTGAGCATTAGAATGGTAGTATAATCCAGGCTTGCTTCTGAAAGTGGATGACTTTACAGCCTGAAGTGGTTAATTTTTAAGTAATAGTTCCACTGTAGCTGTTAAAGGGCTGGTTACATTTGTCTCCTTTATTTCAGGATGTGAAGGTGTCTTTGAGTTGTTGTTTGCTAGGAGACTGCTAGGATAAACTTTACCGTTCTGGTTAACCATAAAAACCTGTCTGAACTGATGTTCTTGGAAGGTGTTCCTGGTTATGGAGGAAAGATCTTCCTATAGGAGTTATTCTTGAGACTGGTCTCCTAAAAGGATCAACTCCTGCAACTGATAAATGTAAAGTATAAAGGAAAATTGTGCTAGTACTGATTTGCTTACAGCACAGTAATTGAGATTCCACGGGCTTATTTGGATACTAGTAATGTGAGCTGTTGCTATAAGATGACTTAGGCCTTCAGGTTTCTACTCCTCCAGCTGGAAGTTAAAGCTAGTGGTACGAATAGGATCATGACTGGTAACTCTCCCATGGTGTGCACTTCTGTAAGGAATTTCACATTTGTTCTGTACCATTAACACCTTAACAAGAGAATCCAAGCCACTTGCTATTCTGAATGCTTGTAAACACATGTAAAGCTAATGACACAAAATACATAACCCACTTCTAGCTTTAAACAGTTGCACCGTTCCTCAGTTCATTATTTAGCACTTCCCAGGCAAGTTGCTCCCCTTTTTAGATTTAAAACTGAAGTTCTTCAGGCTTCTCCAGGTCGTCACTTCAACCAGAAGCAAATAGTTACTATGAAGCCACAGTCAGTGTTTTTGTGTTGGGCAAAACCAAGAGAAGCTATAGAAATTCTGCTGGAGACCTTCTCCATGAGCCTTCCAGATCGGAGGTTGGGTGAGAACTTGTCTGTGGCATTTAGCACTGGTCAAAAATTAGTTCTAGCCAGTCTTCTAGACTGTTTGGTTCATAGCTAGCTAAACCTGTCTTGTGGTACTGACCCTTAACAGTAATGCCAATAATTGTAACTTCTGTTTCAGGTGTGCAATGAGAACTCTCTGTTTAAGAGTGAGGCTCGCTATCTGGTGCGCAGGAAGGACCCTGAGCTCTGGGCAAATGTGCTGGAAGAAAACAACCCATTCAGGAGGCAGCTTATTGACCAGGTACAGCAAAGAGGCTAAGCTTCCAGTGTGTGGAGACCTCAGGATGTCTCAGAAACATTACGGAGCATTAAAGTAGCATTCTTCTCCCACAAGGTCACTTAAAGCCTCATCTCACCATACAGAAGTTTGTAAGAGTTGGAGTGGCAGGTATTAATTCTGACCTTCATGGTCAGAAGATTTAGCTACGGGTAAGAGATTTTTTTCTGTCCTGGAGAATGACCTTCCTCTAGTGAATTTGTTTCCCATACAGACCTAAGATGTTACTTTATTTCTATATAAAATACAGCTAATAGCTGTTTCTTGCTATCTTTATCAAAATACTCTCAAAACTCTGAGGCTTTAATTTGTAGTTCACTGGACAAATAACTTGACAAATGGACAAATAATCTGATTTGGGGAAAACACTTAGGAGTTTCCTGCCTTTGAATCTAGGTTGTCCAAACAGCTTTATCAGAGACACAGGATCCAGAGGAAGTTTCTGTAACTGTGAAAGCTTTCATGACTGCTGATCTGCCAAATGAACTCATTGAGTTATTGGAAAAAATTGTCTTGGATAATTCTGTCTTCAGTGAACACAGGTAAGAGGAGAGCTTTGTCCTCAAGTTTAGTCTGTTCATTACCTTTGTTTAGGTTGTGAATGATCCAGGTTATCATGGGCCTCTTGGTTGCAAGACCTAAGCACTCTTTAGTGTTTATAATAAGGCAGTAAGCTAGAATTTAGCGTGCTCTGGGCTTGAAGAACAGAGCTAGTTCACACTGTGCAATTTGCAGTGATGTGTTGAGAACAGAGAACACTAATATCGGTAAGCAGTTTCTTTTTGAAGGTAAATGCCAGTGATTCTCAATCTGGGGATGAAATGTTGTTTCTAATGACAATAAGTGGGTTTATTTTTTCACATGTACAATCCATGTCACTTAAGCAGGTGTTGCTGTGCACTGCTTATAGCCTATGCCTTCTGTTAACCAAAGGAATCTCCAGAACCTGCTGATCCTGACTGCCATTAAGGCTGACCGCACCCGAGTGATGGAATACATCAATCGGCTGGATAACTATGATGCCCCAGATATTGCAAACATTGCCATCAGTAATGAGCTATATGAGGAAGCCTTTGCTATATTCAGAAAATTTGATGTCAATACTTCAGCCATTCAGGTGAGGTATGGTTCCTGCATGATGGTGTAGAATGCTTCCCTGGACAGAAATGGCTGTTCTGAGAGCAGTTAGCTTCATATTGCTTACACAGAGCAGTGTATACACTTGAAGAAAGAGTTCTGTTAGAAGGGACAGTGTTACAAAACTTGGATTTTTAACTTGGAACTTCAATTTCAAACAGGTGCTGATTGAGCACATTGGCAACTTAGACCGTGCTTATGAATTTGCAGAGAGATGTAATGAACCAGCAGTGTGGAGCCAGCTGGCCAGAGCACAGCTCCAGAAGGACTTGGTGAAGGAAGCCATTGACTCCTATATAAAGGCAGATGATCCATCTGCCTACATGGAAGTTGTTCAGGCAGCTAATAGAAATGGTAAGGCAAAGCATCTTCAACTTCAGATTGCTTGGATATGAGCTAGGTTATTGCATTTACATTGAGCAGCAGGGACAATTGAGACTTAGGACTTCTGTTTCAGAGGAAATGGGAATGGTCAGTACATGGAATGGATGAGTCAATGTCAAGTGAGATTCCTGTCGACAAGGTTATCTGTCTTGCTACACCAAACATAAACCTCTCTGTGGAGAAAATTTGGATTGTTATCTAAAACATTACTAAGTATAATGTATTTATTTAGCTGTATGTGGCAGAATTGCTTGCCACTTGGATTACAGAACAGTGGCAAGAAGTCCCAGTCTTACCTGAAGGTGACTTGGTGCTGACAGGGAATTCCATAACTCAAGTGTAAATGGCTTACTATTGTGGTAAAGGAGAGCCTTGAGCCTGCTAATGAAAACTGTCCCTAAGGTGGGCAGGGTAAACAATACAGAATGACTAAACGCAGGACCTCACGTATCTCTGCTCTCTTCCAGATAATTGGGAGGACCTAGTCAAGTTCTTACAGATGGCCAGGAAGAAGGCTAGAGAGTCTTACGTAGAGACAGAACTGATTTTTGCCTTGGCAAAAACTAATCGTCTGTCAGAACTGGAGGAGTTTATTAGTGGCCCTAATAATGCCCATATACAACAGGTATATCTTGATCTACAGTTTCCAAGTGTGACTTGCTGCTTAGCTCACCCCTCATTCTTGCTGCTACCCTTGTTTACCTTGGACTCCTCATTCAGGTCGGTGATCGCTGTTATGAAGAGGGGATGTATGAAGCAGCAAAACTTCTCTATAACAACGTATCCAACTTTGCTCGCCTGGCATCTACCTTGGTGCACCTTGGGGAGTATCAGGCAGCGGTGGACAGTGGCCGCAAAGCCAATAGCACAAGGACTTGGAAGGAGGTAACTTGTGGGTTTTAGTAGATTTCAATTCTAGAGTAAGTAATGTGGAAATACCATTTGGAACTGTTAGTAAACCTCAAATTTGGTGTAAAACTTTGTCCTGTTAACTATTTGCTGACTGTCATGACAGGTCTGCTTTGCCTGTGTGGACGGAAAAGAATTCCGCTTGGCACAGCTCTGTGGCTTACATATAGTCATCCATGCTGATGAACTTGAGGAGCTGATCAGTTACTATCAGGTAACTGTTAATATTCTGGAAGACTTGTACAGCGTATGTGTGTCTGCTAATAAAGTGGTCACAGGAAAAAAAAGATACCCTGGGAGCTAATATTTAAATTCTTTTTTCCACTATCTTCATTTCATAATGGCAACATGTGTTTTTTCTGTAGTAAATGGAGAGGTAATAGTTTCCATTGTGCTTTCTTTTATAATTCTCTCACCTCGTTGGAGTCAAAAATCTAAACACTTTCAGTGGAGAGACAGTCAAAGCATGTTGTATTTAAATAAATGTGCATTTTAGCAAGCTTTATTAATCCTAATTTTCCTAACATCCAGGATCGTGGCTACTTTGAAGAACTCATTGCCCTTTTGGAAGCTGCTTTGGGCCTAGAGCGTGCTCACATGGGGATGTTTACTGAACTTGCCATCTTATACTCCAAATTCAAGCCTCAGAAAATGAGGGAACATCTGGAGCTTTTCTGGTCTAGAGTTAATATTCCAAAGGTATGCAGTAAGGTGGCTGCAAATGAAGATGGGAAGCTGCCAGTGAATCAAACCTGGTGCATTTTTTTGTTTGTTTTGTTAGGTGCTCAGAGCTGCAGAACAGGCTCATCTCTGGGCAGAACTTGTATTCCTCTATGACAAGTACGAGGAGTATGACAATGCAATAATTACTATGATGAATCATCCCACTGATGCCTGGAAAGAAGGCCAGTTTAAAGACATAATTGCCAAAGTAAGTCACTTGGTAACTGAAGCAAAGTGCTGAAAGCTTTCAGGACAGAGGCAAAAATGCACAACAGAACTGCTGTTTAGGAAGTAATTTGCTTAAGCTACTACTCAGTTTTTCTGCTGTACTTAAAACAATTTCCAGTCAGTTTAGCACAAAGAATTCATCTGATCTTACACTATTTCTTTTGTGCTGTGCAGCACATTCTGTTGGGTGGCAGCAGCTAGCACAGAATGTTTTCAGAGGCTGCGCAGGATCATAGGTCACAAGCAAGAGGCCTATCCTCCTTAATACCTTTGAGCTGACTGCTGTTTTAGTCTGAGGCTGTAACTGTTCTTGGAAGATTTCTGCATATGTTTCCGTTTCCAGCTGTTTCAGTGTGAGAAATGGGGCGGGCAGTCCCATGAGTACAGCAGCAAATAGAGAATCGAGAAATAGTTTAAACAATATTTGGCACCGAGTACACTCTTACTGCACTTGGGGGTTTCAAGGAAACAATTTAAAGACTTTTAAAGGCTAGAGTCTTCTCTGGCTTCAGAAGTTGATCAATGGTTGTATTAACTGTAGTGGGCTGCCTGTACCCGGACCTCTTCAGTGGATGGATTAGAATTGGTTTGTAAATCCCCTGGTAGCCTGTGATTTCACTGTCCGGAAGCAGATGGTACAAGAAGCAGTTGTAAGAATGAAAAAGAATTCTGCATTAAGTGAAGAACTTCTGACCTCCAGAAGGAAACTTAAGCTGTTGTTTAGTAGGAGTCACATAAACTTCGTGCTGAGTTAAGTGGTCCAAACTAAGCACCTTAGGCTTACTTCTGTTTGAAGTACTAACTAGTGTCTGATCATGCAGGTGGCCAATGTGGAGCTGTACTACAAAGCCTTGCAGTTCTACTTGGACTACAAACCTCTGCTGATCAATGATCTCCTGCTTGTATTATCTCCACGGCTAGATCACACCAGGACAGTCAATTTTTTCTCAAAGGTGAGTTTGGGAGAGTGTAAGTCAACAAAAAGTCCTCTTGTTCAAGTTAAGATACTCCAGGCTATGGCTGGAAAACAGAGTTGCAATGTGTTGAGTAGCTTTGCCTCCCGTATAAAGGGCCGAGAAGCAGCCCAGGAGGAGTTGCGTAACTGGCCTTGGAGACGGTTTTATTTTACTCCTTGTCTGAAGGGTTTTAACAATAAGCACAAACTCTTGTAATAACAAATGGGAACCTGTTTCAGAAGAATGCAGTGTCAGGATTGCTATACTTAGTCTTGTATTGGAAACATCTTCCTTCCAGGTTAATCAACTACTTCTAGTAAAGCCTTATCTGCGTTCAGTCCAGAACCACAACAACAAAGGAGTTAATGAAGCTCTAAACAACCTTTTAACAGAAGAGGAGGATTTCCAGGTGAGCCCCAAAAAAGAGATTGCTAAGCCTGAGGGATGGTCCTCTGACAGAAAAGCTGCTGACACAGGTCCTTGAGTAGAAGATAACACTTCTCCAGTGCAACAGAGAGAGGGCATGCAGTCAGGCCCTTTAGCAGGCTGGAGTCTTGAGTTGTCAATGATTTTCAAAAAAGCAGGTGCCACAGATGTTTTTCTCAGAACAGACTTCACGAAGGTCAGTATCAGGTGTGTACTCAGTGGGCAGCACTTCTGTAAATAAATTTGCTTCTGGCCCCATTGGCTGCTATTTGAAGGCATGCTTTGTCTTTTAATGGTAACTAGCTCTTCTGTCTGGAGCCAGTATGGCCAAGTTAACATCTTGCTTTGTTAGAAAGCATCCTTTGGAGAGGTGCATGAAACACTTAGGTAAATAAGGTGTAGCTATAGTATCAACATCCAGCTGGCAGAACTGAAGCACTTGTGCACTATGATTAGATGCTTTATTACTCTAGTTCTCACCTGCTGCCATCTGGGAAACACGTGTAACAACTCTCTCTCAAACAGGGTTTGAGAGCTTCCATTGATGCCTATGACAACTTTGATAACATAACATTGGCTCAGCGTCTGGAAAAGCATGAACTAATTGAATTTAGGCGTATTGCAGCGTACTTGTACAAAGGTAACAACCGCTGGAAACAGAGTGTGGAGCTGTGCAAGAAAGACCGTCTGTATAAGGTGAGTTAATGGCACTGAATGAATCTCCTGGATACTGAATGTTTTTTTGTTTCAAATCCAGAGTGTTAATTAGTAGACCTTCACTTGAAGGAAAGACTCTTAAAGCAGAAGTGGTTGCAATTTCAAATGCATGTCTTAAGTCTAGTTTCATGATGTTGTCCTGTAACTGGGGATCTGTCTCTGTCAATCAGTGGCATCAGTACAGTTACTGTATTAGTATGGAACATTCTCCATAGACCTCAAGTCACAGGCTCTTGTAAGGGTACAGATGAAATGTGATTACGCTGGTATGCTCTTCAAGCCTGTACTGAGTTCTTACAGGCCAGTTTGTGCAATAGTCTGTAGGAAACCTGTTGGATGATGCTAATAAAGTATCTGGCTTGCCTCAGAGTTGTTGCATGTGATATCTTGCCTCCTACAGAATATGCCTGGTGTTGTTAAAGACTAACTTCATGGTATGCCAAATACGCAGTTTATCTAGCTAGCAGTAACATGGATGCAAGATGTAGAGCAAGATGTTGACAGGCAAGGGTCAAGCTTAACTGTTGTTTCTCTTCTGTAGGATGCTATGCAGTATGCTGCAGAGTCCAAAGATGCAGAGTTGGCTGAGAAGCTGCTCCAGTGGTTCTTGGAAGAAGGCAAGCAGGAGTGCTTTGCAGCCTGCCTTTTCACATGCTATGACTTGCTGCACCCAGATGTAGTCCTTGAGTTGGCATGGAGACATAACATCATGGACTTCGCAATGCCTTATTTCATCCAAGTGATGAGAGAGTACCTTACCAAAGTGAGTATTGCATAGGCTAAAAAGCTAAGACTTTAGTCTGCTGTATGATTAGCATTATGTAAACCAAAGCTCTTTGCATATATTTGGAATATTACTATTCCTTATAGAGGAAGTCTTGAAATGTTCTGTAGGTTTCATCACTCCAGGCTAGCTAGCAAAGCTTATAAATAGATGCCTTGGCACTTGAAGAGGTCTAGTTAAGATTCTGCTTTTAGCAATAGACATAAGCAACTGTGCTTCTCACAGCAGCTCCATAGCTGATGAACTGAAAACTTGGTGAGGACAACACATACATTGATATATATAACTATGAAAGTAAAGTCCCCTTATTTCCTAGAGTAAAAAGAGCATAGGGCTTTTGGGTAACTAATAGTGCACATTTTTCCTCTGTCAGCCATAGGAGTAGACTGCTGAGTGTGTTTGGTTTTTTTTTTTAATGGAAAACAGAACTTTTTTAATAGAAGACAAATGCATATTCTGATTGTACAATACGGATACCAAGAGCTGGTCCTCCACTGAGGGAAAAGAGATTCTGATCATATGTGGTCCTGAAATGCCTGTCTCAAACAGCTCTAGGATACTAAGCTAAGATTCTGCCTTGGAAGGCTGTAGGATTGCATAGGACGTCACAGTAAAGAACTTCATTTAAATGAGCAATGTAAAAGTGACTGCTTCCGGTTGCTTCTTGTAAGTCATGTTAAGTATTCCCCTCTGAATTTTCTTGCAGGTTGATGGACTGTTCTATAAGGTGACATTCTGATTTCAAACTCTCTATGTTCATTTGTGTCCCTCAATACCCTAGGTTTCTTTTACAGGAATCTAGCTGTAGCTTCTGCCAGAAGAGCAGTGTAATTTAGCTCTAACTCATTTCCTGTTCACTTTCTAATGCTAAAAGGATAACTATTCACAAGCAACTTGAAAATCCAACCAGACTCTTCTCCTCTTCATGGGAAACAAAAACAAGTGCTTGAGGAGAGCTTTACTTTGGGCTCATTTTCACTGTATTATTTAGTGGCAGGGAGGACGTGGTTCATAAACAAAGAAAAGCAGTTGCCATGTAACAGGATGCGTTCCAAGGGCAAATTGCTTTTTACACTGTAAATTACCAAAGCGTGCAATAATTCAGGCATGACAGTGAGTTTGAATAGTGCCATGAAGCTTCTGTAAACTTTGTGCCTGTTGGTACGTTGAAAGTACTTGCGCAGATCTCTCCTACTCCTCGTATTTCACTCAAGAGAAGCTTTCCACACGAGTTTACCTGAACTCTTCCATGTGAGGTTTAGGTCTAAAATAATTTGTTTTAAACTGCTGGTTGGATTTACAAGTAATCATGTGTACTAAATATGGGATAACTTGCCAGAAGGAAAATCTGCATGGTGAAAGTGGTTTACAGTGACACTAATTTAGTCTGTTGAATTAACTGCAAAACATGGAATTGGAGAATGGGCTTTATAAATGTGGTATGTCTAAAATTGTCATGTAACTAACTTAAAAAACACAAAAGAATAGACTAGTTTTGGTGGGGTGTGTATATCTTCCAGAACTTCCTCTGTCTTTTCTGCATAAAAACATGTTAAAGCACATGAATAGTGTCTGTCCTAGAAGGGGTCAGGCACACGGAATATAATGACACTTACCTGGAAACCTTTTGAAGCAGTTCTAGGCAGCAGAGCAGATGTGATCTGGCTTTCCCAGAGCTGCTCATCCCTTGCTGAGGTGGCTGCTCTCGGCATTCCTGCTGTTTGCCCAGCTGAGGGCAGGACTGCGCTGCTGGCCAGAGCCACTGTAGGACAGCCCCAGGGAAAGACAAACCCGAGAGAGCTGAGTCGGGGGTAAATAGAGCAGAACAGGTAGTTGGAAATGGGTAGGTGTCAGTTGCTTTGATCCGCAGTAATTTGGATAGCGTTTTTAACACCAATATTTAGTGTATGCTGGAGAGCTCTTAGGCTGACAGCTATAAATGAACCAGTAAAAGACCTGCTGCCACTCTAGTTGTCAATTTGAGTTTCAAGCTTCAAAACGTTGAGGAAGCTGTTAAACACAATGTGGATAACACCTCTAAAGTGTAACAGAGACCCCTCTTGAAGCAGTTCTCAGACCAGGTGTGATTCTTTGCAGTGGGAAAGGAGGATGAGGAGCAGCTGAAATACAGCATTGGGCTAAATGTAGGTTTGCCCAGGATGTTAGTACTGCCTGTACCAGGATGTGAAGCTGTGTGATTTTTATGTCTTGTCTTCAGTCTCAGTGGTTCTCTTCTGGAAAATAAAACTTGTTAAACTTGAGAAGGAAAGTACTGTTGCTCTTCAGATTGCTCTCCACACCCACCATCTAAAGTTGTGTTTAGGGCTCCTGCATTACTGTAGCACTTCCACAAATTTGTTTAGCATGGGCAGAGCTTTATGTGGCACAGCACTGAGATCTGTATAAAGCTGATACTACTAGACCACTTTCCATGATGGTTCTAGAGTTTCCCCTAGAAGAAGTCTCTGTGAATACCAATATGGTTAAACCAGTACCTTGCAGGTACCTAACCAGTAACCAGGTTAGGCTGTAGTCCTAGATGAGATCAGACTTTATGGGCCTGGAATATTTGCAAATATCTGTGAGGTGTCACTGAAGGGGGAGAGGAATTGCAGGTTAATAGGTAAATGTAGATTAGGCCCATTTGAGATGATGGTTGCTCTATTGGGTTTGAGTTCTGGGTCATAGTTAGCAGTCACTAGAAAATAGGGCCCCCAAAGTGCTTCTTTTGAAGGTAATGAGTACCTCATCTGCATTTGAGAGCTGCTGCTTAATTTCAATACTCCTGAAAGAACTGGGAAGTCATTTTACAACAAAGCTTGCTGGGAATAGGCAGACTTCAGTAGTCTCCAGCTTGGACTAAAAAGGAGCTCTTGATAGCTGAAGTACCAGGCATGAAAAGCTTCACACGATGGTGCAATTCCTAGACAAGGCCTTCATAAATCTCCTGTTCACTTCAATGTAGGTGGATAAACTTGATGCTTCTGAAAGCCTAAGAAAAGAAGAGGAACAAGTAACTGAACCCACTCCAATAGTATTTGGTAGGTTTTAATTGGTTACCTGTTGTCACTCTGGTCTCTTTGTGGAGGCAGTTTACATGATTACGCTGTATCCAAGAAAACTGGTTTCAACTAGATAGTAATTGAAATGGTTCTCTATGCTCAGTGAACTGCATTAAGTTGTTGAAGTGAAGTCTCACTCTTACAGTACTTCTACTCCTCAGATTAAAGAATTGCTCGTCTTAGATGGCTCAGATCTCTACTTTAGGAATCGTGTTTCAGTATGGTAATAGGACAGGGGATACCAGGGTGTTGCCAACCCCAGGAATAACTTACAGAGCATGAAAATTCCTCTTCTTATTCCTGTCTGAGGAATTTGTCTGCTTTCTGCTCTTCCAAGTAGAAAGGCAGACTGGCTTTCTAGCTCACGCATTTTAAGACTTGTGCAGCCAAAACACCATGGCTGTCTTCAAGTGTGATGCTATTTTAGAAGCCCTTCTGAAGAGGCATTCTGCTAACAAGCACCTAGAAGTGGCTGGTAAGGGAAGGATGTGACTGGTTCACTGTCTGATATAAATGTTAACCTGAATTTAACAGATGCATGAGGCATGTGTGGTCCTAGTGATGAAAACAAATCTGTCAAGATGTGTTCAGACCTTTTGCAGCACCCTCCTGTGAGACCTAACAGACCTAACTATTTGCTTGAATTGCTTTATTCTTCAGATCTGACCATGCATGGGTTACAAATAATACCAGTTTGGCTTTCAGTACGGTCTCTTCAAAATAAGCCATGTCTACTATGACCTCAAGATCAATTGATATTCATCTTCCCTCTGAGTCTTGCCTTGCTCTTTTGTACATTCCTGGTAGCAAGAGCAGATGGCATTGGTGCCCACTCCATGGCAAATGTTGGGGCATAATGTTACTTGCTGGTGTGTGCTTGCACAGGGGCTGATTTTTAGCTAAAGCCTAATAGTCCTATTGCATAGTACAGCTAGCATTAGGGAAGCTTGAGATCTAAACTAACTTTCTTTTTGTCTCATGCTTTTCTAGGCCAGCAGTTGATGTTAACAGCAGGCCCCAGTGCAGTACCTCCCCAGGCAAACTTCCCATATGGATACACAGCACCAGGATTCACCCAGCCGCCTGTTTATGGTTTCAATATGTAACTAGCTCTCTGACAGACCTTCACTGTCTCTGTTCTCTTCCTTCCCGTCCCTCTTTAACTTCTTCAAGAAGTGTACTAGGCACAGATGACCTTCTGTTGGCTGAACACACTTGCTGCCCAGCTCAGTGAAGAGACTTCAGCAGGATGCCTGTTACTGTTATTTATTGATTATTGTCCGGTTACATTTCAACCTCTGAAAGGCAGCTTTTGTTAATGACATTGTGAGACTCTTGTCTGAAGTTAAGGCACTATTTCACTAACTCATATAGCAATAACTACTTGAGGCCAGGGGGAAGAGAGCAAAATTTTCTTTCTTTTGAAAAGCCCTTTGAAGGCAGCTGGGAGATTGCCTGGCACCAAGTTGTTAAAGCTTTAGCTGAAGCTACTGAAGTAGCAGGGTTGTTAACAATTCAGTGAAATATCTCTTCAATAATGAATTGTTGAAAGCTTGTGTACATCTGACCACCCCATTTTATTTGCATTCTTATGTGCAAAAGAAAATGGGCTTTTCTAATATTTGTGCTCTGAGTGTTTAGAGGAATATTGGGAAAGTTTCCTTTTCTGGACAATAATGCTGTTGGAGTTCAATGCTGTTGGGGTTCGATACTGTTGGAGTCTGTTCTCTATTTTCTGGAGTAGATCTGAGACTTGAAGAAAATAAATCTTCTCATGCCAGAGAGCAAACACTTCCCAGATCCTTTTTGTTTAACAAGAAGAGAGCATGTTACTTATTGACGTTAAATGGTACTAAAACAAACCTCAGCTGTGTGTGGCAAGAGAACATAGGAGTGTGCATGGGCTGCCAAAGCACTGGAGATGCAAGAGCACAGCGTCAGGGTTGGGGACAGGGACATACTGCTACCATATTGAGGCAGTAGGGAGGGCCATAATCCTGACTTTTTATTTGCACCTTTAACTGATTTTGGCATTGGCTTCCTGCCACACCATGTTCTGACCCTGTCTGGTGGGCAGAGTCAGCACCACCTGAGTGACCAGGGTGCACTGACTCAGTTCTGCTATGCTGCAGTAGGATCAACAGCGTGTCCATCACCCACCTCTTCCTTTGAGAATGCCAACAGGGATATATTATTACTTTGTGCCACTTCAAATACATGTATCATTAACGTTTTATGTACTTAGATAACAATGTATAATTTATGGTTATGAATCTTGTGCTAATCTCGAATATTATAAAAGTTCAATTATAAATGTAAAACTGCAGTATCCACTGTGTGGTTCTAGTCTTACTATCTTGGGTGTGGGGACTGGCTGGTAGTAGTACACTACCACTCATAGCATCAGGTTTCTTAATCTGACAACAGGATGCCAGGCAGGAAAAGGGAGACTTGTGCCAAGGCACGTATCAGAGAAGGCCTAGGAAGTAACTTTAAGGGAGTTGTGGTCTCTTCACCAGACACATCAGCACACGCTATCATGTGGGGAGGCTGTGCTTCAGGAGACAGTCACATGTTCTCATGCTTTCATTCATGGGGCTGGGAGAGCTTCAGTCCTGTGTGGTGGGAGGTGCTGCAGTGAGTCTTCTCTGCTGAGATACATCAGTATGGCAGTGGTTTTGGTAAGCTGCACCCTTTTATACTAAGTCCCACTTGGAACAGGGCAAAAAGGCCTTTAACTGCAAACCAATGGTGATTGTCAGGGTTGTGGAATCAGTAACAGCAGACTGTGCTTTGGCACAATTCTAATGAGTGTGTTGTCTTCTTGGTCACCATACCATGACAGCAGTGGCAAAGGGATGCAGTTCCTTCTTCTTGATGGATGCCAGAATACCCCAAGTGTTGCTGTAACATACTAACCTCAACTTTGTACTGATCAGCACTCACAGCTCAGCTTGAAATGCTGAGCAGCTAATGAGTTCAGGCAAAACTCCACTCTGTCCAGACTTATTCATTGCAGGAATTAGCCAGGTAGCTTGCCATTTTCCAGGAAAATAGTACTTCTATTTTGTAACTAGCTCCTTGTCAGTTGAAGTAAATTGAGGTAAGTCAGCTGGAACTGAAGACCACCTCTAGGATTAGTATGATTGTAGGACTTTACATCCTGTCAACTTAAAAATGAGCTCTGACTTTATAGCAGCAAGTGCAAGCCAATGGTGGAACACAGTGAAGTGCTAGATCAAATACTGGAACAGCTCCTGACTGTAGAGAATTGAGGTAGCGTGGGGATCCTTAATAGCCTCAGTCTAGAAATCTAATTACAGGAGTGACTGAGTTCTCAAGGAAAGCAAAGCTGCCAGCTCTGATCCACAGTCTTGCTTTAGTTGCTCTCCTGGTATTTAAGCTCTTGCTAACTAAAATGGCTTTTATAAATTCTGTGGTCTTGCATTCTAACATGCATTCAAAACAGACTCCCTGCCAATACAGTCCAGCTGTACCTAAAATGTGGAACAAGCTCTTGTATACCAAGGTACTTCACTGCTTCTCTGAAAGTGAAGTCATTCACAGCAGGAAATAACTCCTCTTTTAGGGGTTAGGTGAAGGATTTACTTCATTTCATGTGTTTGTAATGTCCAAGTTTTTGAAAACTTAGATAAGATTGTTTTGCAGAGAATCTGCTTTAAAACTAAGCTTCTTGCTGATTCCCACCCCAGTGACACAGGGCTGGTGCTGTCCTGTAGAATGATCTGCTCATGCAGAACCTGCTGCAGCATGCAGCAGCTGGACACCAACTCCCACACTTATGTCAGAGGATAACTTTCTTGAGACTACATACAGGCTATTACTGCCTCATGCTTTCCCTGTGAGAAACAGAGTATGGATCTCCTTCTGTGTAATGGCTCTTGCTATTTGTCAGACCTTAGGGGCATCTTCCCTGGTCTGTCAAACTTTGGGTACATACAGATCTGGCATCAGAGAAGAGAAGCAGTTCTCAAGGGCAATTCAGAAGGAATGCATCACTGGGGTAAGTCCTGTTTCTTATTTCACATAATGGTGTGGTATTTTACAAGACCTCCATTTCCCTTGCCTCCTTTTTAGGACTATAATTAAATGGTAGCATAGCAGAAGGAAATTATCTGAAGTAACTTACCTCCTTAAAGAATAAAAATTCTAGGCAGATGAAGTCTGTTGAAGTTTGTGCAAGTAATAGGCATGATACAGTAAAGACTGTAGGAACTGTAGGGCCAAGAACCTAATTCTGATTTAATAGTCTTTTAGCAGTTGTAGTGCTGAAAGCTGGCACTTGGAGCACAATATGGATCCTGACTTGGGCTGTGGGAAACAAGGAACAACTTTTTTTAAAATTTTTTTTCCCCTAGAAAATCCAGCAGCAATTACTCAGAAGCCTAAGAAATTTCCTTGTTTTTTTGAACTCTAAAACTGACAAACAAACCTAGTCAGATGCGCTCTCAAATGAGTGTGAGTAACTTCAGTACTTTGGCAAAGCTGACTGTCAACTGCTTGTAATTAATGCTTATGCTTGGATGTGTGATATCCTAATTGGCAGGCTGGGACTTGGCCTCTGAGAAATTCCTAGTGTAACTGAATCAGCATGACAGTTTTTCAGTCTGCTGGAAAAAAAATGAGGCAAGAATTTTTGCAAATCTTGAGACAGAGATTTACCAAGTGAATGCTACCATATAGCAAGGTGCACCAGTCCCGTTTAATTGATCTGGAGTCATTATTGTGCATCTCCTACTTCAGCAGGTGTCCAGACTCCAGAGAGTTTGTCACTAGTCTAGCTTTCTCATTTTTCAATACTGTTTATTTTTTGTGGGCACCTTTCAAAAGGTAATGACAGATCCTGACTTATGTTTTACTAATACAACACTGCAAAATTCTTAGCATAAGTATGTGGTTCACTTTGTCTGGAGTCTTTGCAATCTTTCAGAAAGGCAACAACATCCATCTGTTTTCTACCAAGCTAATATAAAGTTGACAGCTTTTAGCTTAAGATGAATTTGAAATGCAGTCAGTGAAGTCCTGTCTTTTATGTATCAGAATTTAAAAATCCTGAGTCAGGTTCTGAGCTTATTCAGTCATGCATTTCCTGTGTGGTTCAGTGACTCAGAACTTTTTTTTTTGTCTGTTGTGTTTTTAATCAAGATTGTAAAATTTGTTTGCCCAAAAATCTCCATTTCTCCTTTTCCCCCAGTGGTTATGAAAGGAAGGAATTACAAAGTCGTCTGGTATGTTGTTTTCCACAGCACTAAGTTATCCAATATTATGCAGAGCACAGATTCCCCAAGCACTAGTTGCCCAGATGGGTAGCCAGGAGTGAGTTTGGGTGGGAAGCAGGGCTTAATAAATCTTTGAATTGCTCTCCATTTGTAAGGTACTTTTTTTTTTTCCACTTAGGAGGTGGGGAAATGGCCTCATCAACTGCTAATAGTTTGTCAACTGGAGTAGCTTTGTTCAATAATACATCCTGCTGTGAGGGATTCGGGACCATGGCTGGGTAGCAGAATGATAATCAGAACATGCTGTACATGGTACATGGGCTTCACTCTTCTGAGATCAGTCAGGCCCACGCAGATGTGAACATAACAGGGACTTCTGTGCTGCTCATGAGAGGCTCAGTCCTGCTAATCTCAGTGAATAATCTTCAGTAGCAACAGGAGCTCTTTCTGTATGTGTGCTCAAGTGGGAATCGTGTTCGTTGTTTGGAATAGCATCATCTTTCTTATAGTCATAGAAGCTCCTGCTGCACACACTTCAAAGCTGGGGAAACGTTGACTCAAATCTGCAGTGTTTTCACTTCTTGAAGACAGTTATGTGGAGGATCTGTTTTGCATAAAGGAATTGTTTGGTCTCAATAGGGAACCTGAGAGAAAGTGAGTTTTCTTACTTTATCATAAGACTGCAAGTGATGAGGATTAATAATGCATGGAAAGGTTTGCAGTAGTTGATGAGTTGTAACAATTGTGATAATTCATCTGTTAATTCATTGAAATGAAAAGGTTCTCTGATCCCAGGATATATATACTGGGAAGTTATGTGCCCCATACTGACCACTCATGGTCTCTGAAACCACAGTGTGGTGTCTAGTGCCAATTAAATAAAAGTAAAAATAATTATTTTAGGGAGGGGCAAGGGAGGAATAATTTGGAACTGTCATCATGTAAGCATGTGCTTCCAAGGATCCAGAAAACTCTGTCTGCAATTGCTGTTTGTGTTTGAAAAAAATAAACTGTGATGAAGTTGCTTTCATTTTCAGTAGCTCTTTTTAATTCTGATTATTAGGGCCTGGAGAAGTGCCATGAGGCACACAGCCTGCAGTAGCACCTGACTATTTATTTCACAATTCTTGTATCTTTGTATGCCAGCAGAAACAAGCACCAGCCACCAGCAAGGGAAATTAGTTCAGATTGTCAGAGGGTTGTTTTCATGAAAATTCCTGAAGTGAATTACTGAAGAGCAGTAACATAGTGGGTTCGATGTTCTGTCTGTAACAGCAGTTGCTCTTCTATGCTTTCACTATGCATTTCTTAGGAGATGCTCTTGACCATGAGTCTGGTCAAGTATTTACTTTCACGTAAGTAATGGGATTTAAAACATCCTCTTGCAGGCCCTGGTATTTCAGGGATTGTTTATCTTGTTTCACTGTTTCTCCTTCAGGCTTTCTGCTGACAAGTGGTGTTGGCAGCTTCTTGGAGGTCAGGTCCTTGCAGGAGATGGCTTGCAATCTGCGTGTGATTAAATACGAATAATCCTTTCCCTGCTCAGCAAGGTAAGCACTGCTGTGAATCCCACTGAGGCTGATGCAAGCATGTGGGGTGGTATTTTCTTGGACAGGTTGAGGTCATGCATAGGCCTTGATGATTCGGGAATCTCTAAGAGCCAGTGATTGTTGTGAAGGTAATCATGGCCTCACAGCACAGGGTGTACGTGTCTGCAGGCAGATGTAAAAGCCATGATAATTTGATGGAAAGGTATGAGGAGTTGCAGGTCTTAATCAGAAATCCAAATGCATTTGTTTGTTTGCTATGTTTGAAAGAATTTCTTTTTATCTTTACCATTCTAATAATGCTAACCTGAATGTGAGTAGCTGCTCTGCATTTGTGACTGGGACTGTTTCTTCCTTCCCTCTTCACGTTAATTTCTCCCCCTCCTTTACTTCCCTGTGTTAGAGGAGGGGTGCCTTAGACTTGGCATGAGACCACTCTGTGCCTATTTTAACTCTGTTGTGAAACCACATACAGTTCTGATCTAACCTGGGGGCGAGTTCTGCAATGCCAGCATGTTTGCTTTTAACCCTGGCAGAATAAAGGCGCTTCAGTTTCCCAAAAGGGTTTTTCTGCCAGCAGTTCAGCCACGAAGCCAGGGCTATGTAGCTGCAGAGTGAGCTTTTGGATGGGGCTGGCAGCTGCCAGATTGCTGAGTCTCGTAAGCAAAAACCATGTCACAAAGCACACAGAGAGCAAGTCTGGACAGAAGCATGTTTTATGCATAGCTGGGGGTGACTTCTTGCACAAAATGTTCACTCTCTTGAATAACGTGTCTGCTCCAGGTGTAAGGGAGAGCCCAGTTCTGGAGTACAGCTCCACTGGTTTCTGCAAAATCCTGGATGGAAATGAAAACAGTGTTGGTGTATTTCCCCGTATCCCGTAAATACAGCTTTTGGCCATAAACTAGAGCAGGGCAGTTTTCCTCTGTCTGCACATAAAGTAAAAACACATCCTGGCGCAATTTGCACAGCCCAGTTAACTGAGGAGCAATACATAATACAAACAAAAAACAACAGACCAACAAAAGCACTAACCAACCCCGGCTCAGCGCGGAGTGTCATTGCACTCACAGCAGCCTTTTATTTGAGAATGTTTGTTTCTCTTTCGCCTGCACGAGGCGTTCACACACACTTCCTACCCCGGGAGTTCCTGGTCTCTGTTCCCCACTGAAACAGAAAGGATTCAAGCCAAGGGCCTGAGATGAGCAAGCCCTCCCCTTTCCTTCCCCTCGGCCCGTCGTCACCGCGCAGGAGCATACTGCTATGAATCCTCGCTGACCGAGGTGTTTGGGGTGGTTCACAGTTAGTCCTGGCCTAAGCGTGCCCGGAGGTGCAGATGCTGCTCAGGAGCGGAATCACTGCTGTCCGCGTCCCTCCGGCCGGGCTGGCATCTCTCCGTGCCCACGGGGAGGCTTTTTCCGTGGATTCCTAGGCGCGGGCTGAGCAGCCCCCATCCCCGCAGCATGGAAGGCCGAGCCGGGTCACGCTGCTGCTCGGCCGCCGCTCTCCGGCTCCCCGCGGAGCCGCTCCCCGGGTCCCCACGGGCCGCCTCCGCCCCGCCCCGCCCCGCGAGGATGTGACGCCGCCGGGGCCGCCCCTCGCGGGCGCGGCTCTGAAATAGGGCTCGGCCGCGGCCGCCGGGCAGCCGGAGCCACGGAGCAGCGCTGCCATGCCCGTCCCCGATGCGCCCCGCAGCCTGGCCGCCGCCGCCCCCGCTGGCAAGGCTAAGCTCACCCACCCCGGCAAGGCCATCCTGGCAGGTAAGGGGCTCCCGGGGCTCTCCTGGGGACGGGGCTCGCCCCGCCGCTGCCAGCGTGGGCATCCGGCTGGGCGGGGGCTGCCGGACCCGCCCCGGGGCGGTGGTGCTCCCGCAGGTGCTGCTCCTTCCCGGGGCTGCCGCCCCTCTCCCGCTGCACCGGGGTTTCCCTTCAGCCACATCCCACAGCTGCATCCCGAGCCTGGACGCTGGCTCCGGGGCTCCCGCTATCCGCAGAGACCCTAGTGTCTTGCCAGGCTCTTTCTGCACCCGGTGGTCTAGCCGGGAAGGTGCTGGGGGGCTCGGGCATGACACGGGGCGAGCGGCACACGGGGGTTCAGCAGCAGGGAGCGGAACTGATGGGAGAGGCTGGTGGTAGCAAGGGCCCCACATGCGCCCTCGAGGGTGTTAAGGGACAGGGCTGAAGCCGCAGCAGTCGGTTGTACCTGCCGCAACTGTGTCCCGCAGGCTATGCTGATACAGCTACTCTGAAGGCTGCTTGGTCCCTCCTTTGTGCCCGAGCATCAGTCCTTATGGATCAGAGCGTGTTTTCTCGTCCGGCTCTGACCCCTTCCGTGGGCTCCGAACGGGCTCCGAGTGCAGCAGTAACTGCAGAGTTAACGCTCTGCCTCCTGCTTGTGGCTGTTTCGAGCTCTGGGCTGAATGGAGTCCAAGACAGTCGCAGGCTTGTTAAACTCCTTTGTAGCTGTTCATTAGCTCCCTGGTTTCTCCTGCCAGTCGCAGGACAATTCCCAGAGTGGAGATTAGCGTCTTTGTTTTGAAATGAGCCATCTCAGCCTCGACATGATTGGCATGTTTAGAGCTTTTGTGTTTTACAGCCAATTCCCCCTCCTACGATTGTGCCTTTGTTTGTCCAACTCCCTGCTCCCCTCCAAGGGCAGAGCTCCAGCCCCCAGTAGCGGGACCGGGCAGTGCCCGCACGGGGCCGGAGCCGCGGCCGCTCCGGCTCTGCCCGCCGGCTCTGGCCCAGCCCGGTGGTGGATGAACTGCCGGAGATGATGCGGCCTCTGGAGCGTGCAAAGGGTGCCGAGGCCTCCCAGGGCCACGTCTCCGGGAGGGGACTGTGCCATCACTCGGCTGCCTGCCCAAAGGGCTGGGGCACAAGGACGAAGGAGGCAGCCTCCAACGAGAGGGTGTCATCTCACTCAAGTGAACCCTTCTCTGAGACCAGGCTCCTCTGGATCTCTATGCCCCTCTCTGCTGCCCCACTTCAAAATGGGTTGGTTTTTTCAGGCCTCTTGATTTAAAGGTCTTTAAAATAGGATTTAATCCAATTTTAGGATGACAAGGACAGAATGTTTCCTTTTTGCCCACCCTTCCCAGTCTTTCCCAACTTGCTGTCAGTGTGCAACGAATGCATCAGGTTGTCACTGCCTGGACTGATGTACCGGGAAACCAATGTTTCATAGGTCTTGTGTAGATCTGTAATTAGGATCATCAGCTTACCAGAATCAGCCTCCTGTGAGAGAGGTTGCAGCAGACTTGCTCTGCTCTCCCCTGCCAGAAGAATTGGTGTGGCTATGCCTGGAAACTATTCCGATGTAAAGGAAGGAACATGGTGCTCGTGGCCTGTGCTAGGTTGGGCAATACAGCACAAAGGTGTATATGCATCTATGTGGGGGGGCCTTCTGGGCTTATGTGAAGCTGCAGAAGAAGGACCCTATTGAGATGCTGGTCTTCTCCTCATAGGCTGTAATCAAAGTAATTGGTTAATGGGCAGAAGTCCAGCCAAGCCTCTGTGGCATTTAATTGTATTAGAGAACCACAGAAATGGGAGAAAGCTGCTGTTAACTCCCTGTGCCCTGGTCTGCTCAGCCCTCCAGCCCCTTGCTGGGGGATGCAGTACTGTTTGTAGCTGTCTCTGCTGACTGTAAGGGGTTTGCTGATGCTCTCAGGGTTTCTCATCTGGCATCTGTCTGCACTACAGGGGTGTGTGCTTCAAAGCTCCACATTCTGGAGAGCTGGAGGTGTTAAGATGGAATATTCCTGCTGTGCTTTATCAGCCTGTGCTGGTAGAGTTAAATAAGCCATCATCCCACCCTGGGTGCATGTCTGCTCCCAGACCCTGTGTGTGATTGTGATCCTCTGCCAGAGAGGCACAGCTCCCTCGGCTGCCCAGACCTCAACAGGCTGTGGTTGGCTCTTTTCTGAAGAGATACAAGTAAAGCTCTGTCTGCCAAGAGCTGGTCTCCTTCGGTTGTTGCAACAGACAAAATGCAAGGTTAAAAATTAATTTGCTAATGGGCTCTCCTTTGTCCGAGCAGCTGTTGTGTGCCAAGACAGCACTTCACCTTGCAGTGACAACGCTGCTGGTGCTGCTGTGGCCATGTGTGGCCTGAACACATGAAGGCAGCTCTGCCTCTTCTGCAGGATAACAACCTGTTAGGAGGCAGGCCAGGAGCCCAGCCCTGTCTCTGGCCTCCCACAGCCAGCTTTCCCATTTTGTGCTGTGGCTTCTAAACAGCCCACCAGACTCCTGTCCCTCCTACCAGTATCCTGAAGGGATGCGTGCTGCTGGTCTACTATGCTCCCAGCACAGGGCCACACTGCAGTGGGGAGCTTGAAATAAAGGCAGTTAAGCGATGAGACCGGAATGCTGCTAGCAGAGCTGGTGGGACAGTCATTAGTCACCCCTGGGATTCCTGAGAGTGCTCCTTCACTGGGTTTTGGATGCCACATTGGGTCAGCTCATTTTAGTGCTGTTGGATCAGCTCAAGTCAGCCTGCAGTGTGGGCAATTTCCAGCTCAGCACAAATGGTCTTTGCCCAGCACAGCCCTTGCACCCCTGCCCTCCTTTTGAGAACTCTGCTCATGGTTAGCAGTGCTCATTTGATGAAAGGCTCTGCCTGCCCTTACCAGAGTTAAGTACAGCCTTATGCTGTTTTTAGCCACTTTGAAGCCTGGGGTCTGCTCCCTCCCACGGAGAAGCTCCCAGCTGCCTTGCTCTCTGCATGGTATTTGCTCACCCGGGGGCTGTTGCACAGCTGCTGTTTCTACCTACACCTAATCCTGCCTGGCCAGGGAGGCAGGATGCCTGGATGCTGTCCTACACGGTGCTGCATTTGGAAGGAGCTCACAGGGATTGCGGCTGCTACCCTGCTGTTGGGTACCACTGGAAAATAACAGTGATGTACACCAGGGTCCTAGGAAGAGCATGGGCAGGGGAGAGGCACTGCAGGGAGAGAGAAGGGCCTGAGGAGAGGGTAGGGCATGAAGCAGGGTTCAGCAAGGGAGCCCAGGCTCCTGAACAAAGCAGTAATTGGAGCTTCAGTTTCCTCTTCTTTATTAATCCTTGATATTATCTTTCTTAGGAAATGCTGTACCTGCAGAGGAGAAGAGTTGGGCACTGGGTGTGAAAGCTGAGACTTTGCCTCTTGCAGAGCAGCTCTCCTTTCCCAAAAGTCCCAAGTCCATCTGGATTTCCAGGGCCTTTGCTCTCAGGAGAGAGTGTGAGAGAGATTGTGCTGCTGTGAATGGCTGTGGTCCAGCACGCTCCCTGATTTTGAGATAGATGCCTGGTGCTCACAGCAGAGTAGGGGATGTTTCTCCCTTCATGCTGAGCTGGGTGGAGGCTAAGCACAGCCAGGGGGAAAGATTGGTGAGCGTGGAGGGAAAGTGCCAGGTTTGCTGGCACTCAGTGCATCACTCCTGGTTGTGGTTTCTCCTGTAGTTGCCTCCTGGGGCTGTCATTTTTTTGGGCACAAGGGCCATGTTAGTCTTGAGTGAGTCCCTGGCTGCCTGGGAGCCCTCATGGGCTGCAGTGGAAACCTCTAAGAGCCCCAAGGCTCCTTGTGGGAGGAGGATGTCAGCCCCAGGGCCAGGAAACCACGTTGGGGTGTCCCTTCAGTCTGAATGGATTCTGTATGAGCTGGGGTTAATCCTGGGCTCTGAAATGTGAGTTTCTGAGATTTCCACATGCCTGATGCTCTGCTTGACATTCTGCAGGCAGCCATTTTCTCTGGGTTGATAAAAATGATCAGAAGGAGTCTTCTGTCTTCCTGAGACAATGAGCACCGTGAGCTGACAGCTTGGGGATGTTGCAGCATCTCTCAGCCCTGATGGCCCTGTATGGTGCATGCCAATGCAGCCTCCCTGCTCCTGCTTGTGCCCTGAGGTCTCAGGTCATCTCTTGACAGCAGGGATTTATTTTTTGGCCATCTCTTCTCTCTCTCTCTGTGCTCCAGTGCATGGTCCAGCAGTCACTCCCTTGTGCTGGGGGCTGGGAGATCAGAGCCTGTCCCCAGGGAAGTCTCAGTCCTGGCAGTGACTCCATCCAGCTACAGGGCTGTGCTGGGGGAGTCATCCAACAGCCCTGGGCTCTGACATCAGCTCCCTGTTGCATGTCTTAAGAGAGTTTTTGACACTTGAAAAGTTGGTGTCTGAAGTTAAGTGGTGGGATGGCCAGGAGGCAGCTCATGGTGACAAACCTGGGGCCCTGAGGTGTGCAGGGCAATGAGGAGAAAGTGACTTGAGCAGGACAAAGAACCTGGCAGTCCCCAAAGGTGGAATCAGCACCAAAGGCAGAGGATGCTGTGACTGTGAGCACAGGCAAACAGCTTCTGCCATCATACTCACAGCTGAGAAGTTTAAAATGTAATAATGATTAATTTGTCATATTGAGAAGTAAATGCAAAGAGGTGATGAATGAGTGAGTTGTGAAAGGATAGCCTGTTCAAACAGGACAGTTCCACTAAGATTGAGGACAGGTGATTTCATCCCATCCATAGCGTTATCTGCAGCGCTGTTTGCACGGGGCTGTTTACCCACAGTGGCACAAGAACAGAGGGGCACCTCTCCTGTTTGCCATTCTGTATCCCTGGGAGGGTCAGACTGTCACCAGCCTGCCTGTAGCACACTCATGACCAAAACAGCTGTGAGTGTGTGTTTACGGCTGGACTGCGGTTTATCCTGTGCTCCCCACTGGCCTTGCGCCTGTCAGATGGGAGATCTTTCTAACCCCAGCATGGGGACAGACACCCTCTGAGCCTGCTGACCTGTTGCAGGACATGTTTTTTCCCTTCTAACCAGAACACAGGTAAACTTCTGGCAGTCTGGTTTGGGGAAGCAGCCTTCCCCATCTCAGCTCTGAGTCAGACTTTTGGTGGCAGAGCTGCCCCTGTGGTGGTTTTCCACAAGGATGTGGCTGCAGATGGGTGGTGATGGACTGTCCGTGGGCAGAGGAGGTGCCCAGGTGAGGACGGCAGTGCTGGAGCTCTGCCGAGAGTGAGAGCCAGCTGTCCTGGAGAGCTGCAGCCCCACGAGGCTCCTGCCTGCTCCTGAGCCCCGAGTTTCACAAGATGACCCGTGTTGGAAGTGCTGGGAGGGTGGAGCTGTTAAACCCGTTTCACCACTGCAGGCAGGCAGGGCAGGATTGCTCCACAGCAATGGATGGGTGAAGAGCAGCCTGGATGGCTGCCAGGGGAGTTGGTCCCTTGCTGTGGGGAACAGGCAGCAGTCTGGGCTGCAGAGGCCTGTCACAAGCTGCTGGTGGGTATTTCTGCCTTTCTGGTTCATAGCAGCCTGATGGTCTTTGGCTCTTGGGGCTTTTTTTTCCCCCCTTATTTCCCCAGCTCCAAAAGCTATGTTGGCTAATGGGCACCAAATCCTGTTGTGAGAGTGCTGCATACTGTAAGCACAGCATCCAGGAGTTGGGCAGGATTGCACCCTGTGCCTGTAATGTGTGGTTCGTGTCACCTGTGGCAGCTTCTCAGCCCACCCCATCCAGCTGCACCTTCTGCACATGGGCTGGGAGCCCCCAAAATGGGGAACTCAGGGCTCAGCTTCCACTGAGAGCCTGTTTGTGCCTTCCCACCATTCTGAGCCACCTGGCTGACAGAATGGAAAGCTCCAGGCATGGGCCCTGGGAGAGCTCTGCTGCTTTGCTTCCAGACCCTCAGGAATAATTCCCTCTGGCCTGAAAGGATCCTAATGAATCTGAAGCTAAAAGGTGCTTTTTATATGAAAATCAGGTGCTGATAATGTCAGCATGTGAAATTACTCTTAAAATGGAGAAACTGAAATTGCTCCCCAGGTGCTCACTTCTCATCAGAGCTGCACAGAGACCTGCTGCTCCTTCACTCTGCAGGAGCAGGTTGCTTTTGGAGGCACAGCCACTTGCAGGAGTGGCAGAGGGGCCAGTGCCACCTCCTGCCCTTCTGTGGCTGCTAGACAGGGCAATGGGTGTTCCTTGGGGCACTTTCCTCTGGGTAGGAGTTTGCAGAGGGTAACAGTGCCAGTCCTGGCTGTGCAGTCTTGGTTTGTGTCAGTCTTGGGGCTCTGCTTGTGTTCCCCGTCGCAGCTGCATCCTCCTGCCTTCAGCACTGCCCTGGCTCTGGGGCTGGGCTCCCTGGGTCAGTGGGGTGGTCAGTGGTGTCCCAGAAGCTGCTCATGGGCGGTGTGTGAAGCTGAACCTGCGTTGCTGATGCCATCACGTGTTGTGTGAGCACTGCGGGAGCAGCACCCTCCCACTGTCTCCAAAAACCCTCTTCTTCCTGCTGCCAGCTCTCCCCAGCTCTGCCCAAGGGCTGCAGGCATGTCCTCAAAGGACGGCCTTCTCGGGCCTCTCTGCTGGGGAGAGCTAAACTTTTTCTGGGAGAACTATGCCAGGATATTTTTCCCTTCCCACTGAGCCTGCAATGTCAGGATAGCTGGCAGCTGAAGCACTTGCAGGCTTGCTGCAGGCAGAGAGCCATTCCTGGTGCTGGGAATGGGAATGGGATCCCCCCCGCCAGGGGCACCTTCCCTGGGGCCGGGCACAGCGACCTTCCCTGAAGGACGTTTCCTCTCCTCTGGCTCTGCTGCATCCAGCGAGCAGCCAGAGCCTTGGCCCGGCATCTCAATCAACTACCCCCCGTGCTCTTTCACCTCCGGGATGCTGCTGTTCCTGCTGACTGGGGTGTTGCAAGAGCTGGAGCTGCCGTTTAAAGTCCGGGTAAACAGGTTGCAAAGTCCTTGCAGCGCTGGAGCGGGAGGGGCTTGGACAAAGCTGCTGCTCCTGGGCAGTGGAGTGATTTATTTGCATAGATTGAGGTTTCTGCTGGGGTAAAACTGTGTGGGGAGAGGAGATGACAGCAGAGCAGGACCTGTGATGGGTCTTGCTTCCAGGAGGCTGCAGGGCAGGTGGCCTGTGCCACCCTGTCTCTCCGTGGGCAAAAGAAAATGGATTAAAATTGCCACAAGTCATGGAGTGTGTCCAGACTCCCTGCTCTGTGCACCTTCCCATGGGATTTGAGGCCAGAACAACACTGAGGGACAGGGAGGGGACCAGGCAGCATGGGTGCCCTGTTCCTTCATCCTTGGCTAGGGCAACCTCATTGCCCAGAGCCTGCCAGTTCCCAGGAAAAACATGCTGTTGCTTTGCTGGGCTCCTCCTCTTGGCTTTGCCCATGGGATGCTGGGCAGAGCCTCTGCCTCCCCTGTGGTCACTGAGGCTGTGAACAGATTGCAGGAAGTGCAGCATCTCTGCCTGTAGCATTTGGTGTGGCTGCCATGAGCTGAGGTGCTGGTTGCCCCTGGACTGCTGCTTGCCCTGGCTGCTTCCTTGCTGACTGGCTCCTGGGTGTGCTGGGGCAGGAGCTGGTGCTGGGGGGACCAAGAGAGGACAAATATTTATAGCACTTAAAATGTCCAGCACTTAAATTGTGCAGTGTGGGAGGGAGGGAAGCGGCCTTGGCAGCACCTGGGGTGTTTGTATGGCTGTGGTGGCGCAAGGCTGGTGGCATGGTGGTGTGTGGCGGTGTGGAGAGGTGCCAGCTGGTGCTTAGCTCTTTGGGGACTTGCATCCAGCTGCAGGACAGTGCTCCTCATAGAGCTGCTCTCTGGGGCCTGCCAGCTGCTCCTGCAGGAGCTGCTTCTCTTTGCAGGAGAAATTAGTGTTTGGCCAGCCCCCCTGCCGTGGGACCAGCAGTGTCTGCCACTCTGACAGACACACCAAGGGCAGGAGAGGGTTGAGGGGGCAGAAGGGGGACCCTGGGGATGGTGGCTGTCCTCCTGTGATGCCCCAGGGGAGCTGTTGGTTGGCTGCAGTGCGATGAGCTGGCCCTGTGTCTTCCTCCCATGCCCCCAGAGCACCGGGTGCTGTAGAGGCGTCAGGGCTGGCAATGGTCCCCCAGTCTTCCTGAGAAGAGCCTGACTAGGCTGGGCTGGCCTGGGCAGCTCCAGCCCCCCTGGGAGCACGGTGGGAACAAGGAGCCTTGTTTGCTGTGGCAGAGCTGGGCTGGCCTCGCGCCCTATCCCCACACTGCCCGGCTGGGCTGGCATGTCCTGCCTTGAGTTCTCAGTGTCACGGTGTCCCCATCCCTGCTGTGCCTGTGAGAGGAATGGGATGCTCTGAGCACGAAGCTGAGCTTTGCATTGCCCCAGCTGTGTTGAGGCTGGCCTGGCTTCTTGGCTCCCTGGGTAAGACAGTGCAGCCTGGGGCTTTTTGTGCTGGGGGGGAAAAACATGTTTTAAGGTGGGTGCTGCTCAGCTTCTGGAAGGAATGTGGGGAAGCTGCTTTTCCCTGCCGTCTAGAAGGACTGGGCTGAGAGGAGGCAGCAGTGCTCCCGAGGATGCCAGTTGCCAGTGGCACCCACAGGGGGGAGCTGGCAACACCCGAGATATCTCTTGCATATGTGGAGGCCGTGCAGAAGAAATACAACTTTGTGAGAAAGTTTGCTGCTCCAAGGAGTTGTTGCTGCCTGCTGTTGTCACAGCAGCAACATGGGAGCAGCCATGGGCTGTGGTCTCCCCTATCAGAATCCCGTCGTGGGGGTACTTTGGAGGGTGCTGATAAGCAGAGCTGTGCCACGTGGCACCAGCCTGTGCTTCACTGCAGAGCAGGATAACAACCACTGCACCCAGTCCCAGCCACTCCTACAGAGGCAGTGTTTTCCCTGCTGGGGTGTCCCCTGGGCTGTGGTGGGGCTGCAAGCCTGGCAGTGGGGGGCCACAGAGCTGCTGAGTCACACCAAGGACATGGCCAGGCTGGAGGAGCCACTGGAGGCTGTATAGGAGACTGGGAGCTGGCAGCCCACCTGACCACACACTGTGCCCCAGCCTGTGGGCTGGAGCATGGTTCACCTTCCCTGGGCAAGGAGCAGGGAGATCCTCAACAGCAGAGTGGTGTTTGCCCCAGTGGCAGTGCCCTGTGCCCTGTCCTGGGCCGAGCAAGGCTGGCCCTGTGCAAGCTGAGGAGCTCAGCCCTGTGCTTCCTCCTGGTGCTGGCACAAAGGGCTCCTGCTGCTCAGCGGGACCTGCCCACGCTTTGATGTGAGGAAGTGCATCGTGGCCGGATGGGCTGAGCCCAGCTTCCCCAGCACAGCTGGGTCCAGCTGCAAGGGCTCCAGCCGTGCTGAGGGGAGCCCCAGGGCTGAGAGCCAGCATCCCTTGCAGGAAAGGCTGCAACCGATGTAATCCATGCCCAGCAGCCGCCGCCGCGGGAGCCCGGGGCAGCCAGACAGGCTTGATGATAATTGTGCTTCCTGCTGCAGGTCTGCAGATGGGCTCCTGCTGGTGTGGGGAGTGGTGCTGGGCCTGCCACAGCACCACTGGGTTTATACATCCCAGTGCTGGCAGCTTACCTGGAGATGTGAGGTTCTAGACAGGGAGAGGTGCCTTTGAGGGGCAACACACCAAATAAGCAGCCATGGGTGCGGTGTTTTGCCCTGTTTTCCCATTCCTTTGCCCAGTCTCCTCAACACCTCTTGCCATGGCAGGGCAGTGATGCCCATGCAAGGCACCAGGATGGCACAGGGCCCTGCTGCTGTGTGGAGTCCTCTGTGTTTTGGTGAGGACAAGGATATCATGTCCCAGCCCTGACCTGGCTGCCAGAGGTCCCAGGCTCAGCCATCGTGGAGCCAGGAGCAGCCATGTGGCACTGAATGGGTAGAATGCTGCTCCTGCCTCAGTGTCCCCTCCTCTCCCATGCAGGTGGCCTGGCTGGAGGGATCGAGATCTGCATCACATTCCCTACTGAGTATGTGAAGACGCAGCTGCAGCTAGATGAGAAGGCAAACCCTCCCCGCTACAAGGGCATTGGTGAGAAACCTCTCTCTGGGTTTGGGGTCCTGGGGAGCCTGGCTGGTGCTGCGGGATTTGGCAGGGTGGTGGTGAGTGTTCCTCGGCATGGTGGGTGACAGCAGCACCACTGTGCTCTGCAGGGGACTGTGTGAAGCAGACTGTCCGTGACCATGGCATCCGGGGGCTGTACCGGGGGCTCAGCTCGCTGCTCTATGGTTCCATCCCCAAGGCTGCTGTCAGGTACGTGCTCCTGTGGTGAGGGATGAGTGGGGGGACCCCCCCAACAGCAACAAGGGCATGGCTTTGCCCCTGATGTCTCCATTGGTGTTTTACCGAAGCCATGTGGTTTCCCAGGCAGGGAGGGTCCTCTCATGGGGTGTGCAGCTGCTCCTGGAGACAGACCCAGAGCAGGGGGTCAGACCCTGTCCAGGTACCCAGGGGTTGGCACAGCGGCTCCTTTGCAGGTTCGGGATGTTCGAGTTCCTCAGCAACCAGATGAGAGATGAGCAGGGGCGGCTGGACAGCACACGGGGCCTCATCTGCGGGCTGGGGGCTGGTGTGGCCGAGGCTGTGGTCGTGGTCTGCCCCATGGAGACTGTGAAGGTGGGTGGGTGTGGCTGCCACTGTCCCTTGCCTTGGCAGCCCTCACTGGGCTGGGCTGGGAGGGGGCAAAACCCTGGGATGCCCAACTTTTGGGGACCTGAGGGCTGCATGCATTTGCTGAAGACAGTTTTGTTGGGGAGGATCTGATGCTGGAAAGCTCTGTGGAGGTCAAGTCAGGTGGCCCTGGCCCCTTCCCCACTCCAGGGAGGAGCCCCACACCTAGAAGCCGTCTTTGTCACCCATTTTATGAGTGTAAGCCCCACGTGGCTGCTTGCAGTGGCAGTTTTCCAGGTTCTCCTCTGCAAAATGCACTGCTGGCCATGAGCACAGGCTTCCCCCATGATCTCTCCCAGAGCTGCCTGGCTGCATGGGTTGGCTCTGGTCTTGGGACCATCCTGGAACAAGGCAGGAGGTGGCCAACAGCCCTTGGGGCCATGACATCTGCATTACCTCACCCAGGACAAGCACATCATCTCCTTGTAGGTGAAGTTTATCCATGACCAGACCTCTCCCAACCCCAAATACCGTGGTTTCTTCCATGGCGTCCGGGAGATCGTTCGGGAACAGGGTGAGTCCCAGGAAAGTGGCACCCTGACTCTCTGAGTACTGCCATGCTGTGGGGACAGGGTGGGAGGTGGTGGATGGGCACAGGCTGGGACAGGTGGCCTGGGGAGATTTTTCTCTGCCACTTGAGGCTGGTGTCCCCTCTAACACCCTCTTCTTGCAGGACTGAAGGGGACCTATCAGGGCTTAACTGCAACCATCCTCAAGCAAGGATCAAACCAGGCCATCCGCTTCTTTGTCATGACCTCCCTCAGGAACTGGTACAAAGGTACAGTGCCCTTGGCCCCCCAGACCACCCTGGTGGTGCCTCTGGTTCCCCAGCCGCCCTTGGGAGCTGGGATGGTTTTTCCATTCATACACCCCCTATTTCTCATGGCTCAGTTACTTGGAATGGAGGAAAATGAATACCAGGGTGAGGTGGCACCAGCTTGTGGGGCTGACAGGACCTAGTGCTGGAACATCACTTTCACACCCATCTTGGGCTCTGTGGGACAGGTGCTGCTGGACTGCACCCTGACCACAAGCAGCCAGACCTGGGACCTTCCCTGCAGGCTCCCTTGGGAATATATGTGGGAATCCCACCACCGCTCTGCCCTTAACCTCTCTTCCTTCCCAGGGGACAATCCCAACAAGGCCATGAACCCCTTCATAACAGGGGTGTTTGGAGCCCTTGCTGGAGCTGCGAGTGTCTTCGGCAACACACCTTTGGATGTGGTGAAGACCAGGATGCAGGTACAGTGCCAGGGCCTGATGTGGGACTGCTCTGCCTGGGAGCAGGCTGGGGACACGCACTGTCTGGGAGCTGTTTCATGCAGTCCCTGGGGCAGGCACATGATACCAGCAAGGTTTGATTTGGGAGATGTCTGGGATTGCTCCTGAGCCGTGGGGAGTGTTTGAATGGAGGTGGGGACATCCCTGTGAGGTCCTTCAGCAGTGGAGAGAGATCAGTTCCTCATAGCACACCTTCAGCTCTCTGCCTCCCGCCCAAAATCCCCCAGATGCCACCCTGGCTCTGGCCTCTGATCCTGCTTTCCCTCCCCACAGGGGCTGGAAGCGCACAAGTACAAGAACACCTGGGACTGCGCCTACCAGATCATGAAACACGAAGGGCCCCTGGCGTAAGCTCTGTGGTGGGGGTGGCTGGTGGGGAGGATGGGCAGGGAAGGGGCTGTGAGGGAACCCAGCCCCACGGCCCCCCTCTCTATCCCTGCAGGTTTTACAAGGGTACAGTGCCTCGCTTGGGCCGTGTGTGTCTTGACGTGGCCATCGTCTTCATCATCTACGATGAGGTGGTCAAATTCCTCAACAAGGTGTGGAAAACGGACTGAGGGGCCCAGCCAGGCAGCCCCGCCTCCTGTGCCCCACAGGGCTTCAGCTGGAGAGCAGAGACCAAACCCACACCCACCTGCGGCGCTGCTGGGGCCGGGTCTGCCCTGCACACCCCAAACCTGGCTACCTTTATCTTTAGGAACAGGCTCTGGAGCAGGTTAAATTACTAGTTGTGTGCTGAAAGGAGCAGGGAAGGAGCTGCATCACGCCATCCAACCCCCAGCATCCTGGTCATGCCCAACCCAATCTCCCGGTGACACTTTCCCCCAGCCCCACATCAGCTGTATGTGCTGGCTCACCAGTCTGAGATTTCTCTTGGACAGTGGCCTTGGGGCTCCCAGCAGCCAGAAGCTCCTGACTGCCTAGGTAGCAGCTCTTTTGGGGGTGCTGAGAGCCCCCTCAGGCCATGTGCGTGCAATGGCGAGCTGTACATCACAAGCTGACAATGGGGCTGATGTCACTGGCAGGGTCACAGCAGCTCTTGGAGGGGGCCCAGCAGCCCTGCACCCTCTGGGATGGGGAGGCTGTGACCCCCAAGCTCCCTCCCTGCCAGCACTGAGACCACTGGCGTGCAACATCCCATCCCATCCCATCCCAGGGATGCTGCTCAGCCCCAGGCTGCTGAGCAGCAGTTGCCCCAGATTGCACATACAGCCAGGCCTTTAGTTCTGTTCCCTGTGTGCTGGGGTTGGGCTGAGCCGGGTGCCCCCTCAGCTGCCGTTTACAGCCGAGGCGTGTGTGCGAGCCGGGGCGAGGAGCTGCAGCTCCACGCCGCAGGCTTGGCCCCTCGGCCAGGGGTGCAAACCCCTTTCTTCTGCCACATTCCCCGCATCTGCCCTCCCGCCGCCTCTCTGTGGTGCCGTAGGTGATCCCGTAGCTTTTGGAGCTTCACGCTGACTCACTAACACCCATGGCCATGGGGCTGGAGCCCTGCCCTGCCCGTGCCAGGCTAGCCCCACTGGATTTGTGCCAAATTTCTCCCTGAGGGAGCTGGGGTGCAGGAGCCAGGGCTCAGCCCATCCCTCCTCCCTCTTGTAGCCAGCGATGAGCTCAGCCTTAACACATGAAGGGTGAAGGAGGAAAGCCTGGGCACGGTTTACCTGCGGCTTTTGGCTCTAAAGCCGATGAGGGTTGCATTAGATTTTTTTTATTATTATTCTGTTTTACATTCGCAATTGGAATAAAATCAGTCTGGCTCTAGCAGCTGTGTTGGTGTCCCGGCTGTGCTGAGTGGGCAGTGAGTGGCTCCTGCCCTGTGGGTGGGGGATGGGGCTCCCCATCATGCCAAGATGCTGCTCCTGGGGGAGCATCAGCTCCAGCCCAGCGGTGCCCAATCACAGATGCTCCCAGGCAAGGTTGTGTTGACTCATGCACAGTGCTTTATTAATAACCCTGGTTAATTGTATGAAGCCCCTGCCCTGCCATGGAGCCGAGGGGCGGTGGAGCAGAAGGGAACGGGCTTTGTCCCCCCGCCCAGCCCGGGGGCGGTGCGGCACGGCCGATGCTCTCACCGGCACAGCCCTCGTTCCTCATCCAGTGTCCGCCGGTGCGGGGCAGAGCCATCATCCCGCGGGACTCGCAGGCTCCCGGTGCCATGCGGGGCCCGCTGCTCTGGGCAGGCTGGCTGCTGGCCACCTGCTGCCTGGTGGGTGCCACGGGCAGCTGCCGGCAGCGGTGCTGCCCCGGCAGGAGCAACGCCTGCTGGGCCCCCGGCGCCCGCCGGGCTCGCTGCTACTGCGATTCGTACTGCCAGAGGACGGGAGACTGCTGCCGGGACTACCTGGCCACGTGCCGCCGTGCCGGTGAGTGGTGGCCGAGGGGATGGCACTGGCTGGACCGCAGCTGGGGACACCAGCCTGTGCTGCTGTGTTCGGGGGCGAGTGTTGCTGGTACCTGTTAGCCCCGTACTTCTGAGTAATAACAGGATGTATCTGGGGATGCCGGCTGGGCTGGATTTGTAGCAGTGTCCCAGTTGTCCCTTTTTTTCCATGCTGAATGTCTGGCTGGCCCTAGTGCAATGCGAGAGCCCGTAGGGGTGGCTACAGCTGATGGCAACGCTGTAACCGCAAGGCTGAGTGGTCAGTGTGGGACCCAGCAGGACCCGGTGCCACCTCTGCTACTGTCACAGGCAGTGCCTTACACAGGGACAGGGAAACCGGGGGCTGCACTGAGGGTGCCAAACAGGGCTCGTGGGCTTGGGGAGCGCAGAACCAGCCTGCCCTGGGGACCCAGATCTGGGCGGGCAGGCACCGGCCACGGCCCCCTGGACAATTGCAGCAGTCAGCCCTTCCTAATCTCCGGGGGGATTAGCAGGGTCCGAGCTCAGCGCGATGCACACAGGGATAAAGTCCTGCGGAAGCAGCTCACAATGCCCCTGCACTGGCAGGGGTCAGGGGAGAGGGGCTGCTGGGGTCACTCTGGCCCTTGCCCTTCTTCCCGTCTTCCCCGTCCCCTGTGCCGCATCTCCCTTGCGCTGCTCTTTCCATTGTTCATGATACTGAAACTTTTTTTTTTCCCTCTCCTCCATCCGTGGCAGCGGTGGGCTGTGCTGTGGGGCCCTGGGGGCCGTGGAGCGGGTGCAGCTCCCGGTGCGGGGTTGGCAGCAGGGCTCGCAGCCGCCAGGTCACTGTCCCCCCCCGGGACGGAGGGGATCCCTGTCCTGACCTCAAGCAGCGCCGCGGGTGCCTGGGGCAGCACCCGACCTGCGGGACGGCCAAAGGTAACGCGGGCTGCCTGCTGCCCTCCTGCGTGCTCGTCCCCATGTGCTGCCGTCCCGGGGTGGCTTCAATCATCCCCGTGCCCCTCACAGCTGCTCTTCTGCCAGACGTAGCCAAGATACTCCCCAACTCCTTCAGCCAGGACTTCAGAGATCCCTGGCGAAGAGCTGGGCTGCCACTGCCGGAGGAGCCCTCTGGGTATGTGTGGAGTCGGGGCCTCTCTGTAACCCCCTCCCCAAAACCCTCCTGCACTTCCCGTGTGCTCATGGCCCCTTCGCACCGCCCAGACCCAGGGCCTTTTTGCTTCCCCCAGCCATTACTCCTCCCTGTCCCAAACCATGTTCCCTTTGCATGCCCCACAGAACCATCATCCTTCCCACTCTCCAAACTAGGATCCCTCTGCAACCCCCCCAGAACCATCACCCTTCTCACCTCCCCCAAACCCACATCCCCTTTACACCCCAATCCTTCAAAAAACCACCACAACCTCTGTCCTACCTTCCGACCAGTCTTTTCTCCTCCCATTGTCCGTCCCCCCCCCAGCTCCCCCTTCCCCAGCTACTGCGGCTATTTCCGCCTGACTCAGGTGGGAGCTCCGTGCCTCGGGCAAGCCTGGAGCCGCCGGCTGCACCGGGACAAGCGGGTGTGTGTGGAATGCTGGGGGAATCTGTCCCACCGCCTTCCGCACTGCACCGGGCACGGGCTGCAAGGAGCCAGGTAGGTGCTAAGTTGTGGCATCCTCACCATGGGATCTCTCCTAGCCTCTAAGGCATTCTCCTCTTTTATTCTAATTATAATATTTGTATACAAAGCTATAATTATGTTAAAATATGCCACAATATTATAGTATACCATCATATCATTAAATGAATCATTAATATGTTCTATAAACCAAGATAATAATATAAAAATAAACACATTTAAATAGAATAGAAATCTCTGTTGGAAGGGACATACAATGATAATCTAGTCCAACTCCCATTATTATATATATAATATAAACCCATATATAAAACTATATTTGCTTTTTTAAAATTTTATTTATTAATGGCACACCCCAGTTCTCATTGATTTTCCCTTCCAGGACATTTTGGGTGGCTGCTTCTGTGGCGGGATGCCAGGGCTCGTGGGTGCAGGAAGGCCTGCAGGAGGGCTGTGTCTGCTCCCCACCAGCTCTCATCTTTGTGTAGGATTCCCCTGGGAAGGTGAGCTGAGCCTCCACTCCTTGCTGGGGAGGTGGGGAATGAAATAAAAATGTGATGTCTTTCATAATATCACCCTCCTGCAGGTTTGCTACTCACCCTTGGTGCCCTCTGTTTTCCATTAAATATTTTCCTGAAGAATGGAAAAACCCTTCTTATAAAGACTGAAAGTAAGGGAATTGCTAAAGTCTGGTGATTAATGGTAGAACAGCAGCATGATGAGGTAAAGTCTGGGTGAGAGGATGATGTCACGCCCAGCCATGACATCACATTTTCAAGAGCTGCAACTGGCAAGCAACACGAGGATGGAGGCAGCATCCTTCCTCTTGTCTGAGCCCACTCACTGCAGTATCAGGTAAGCCATGCAGGGCAGTTCAGCCCTGCTGGGCTTTGCAGAGAGAAATTAAACAGACACCCCAGGTCTGCACATGGGCGATGGTGCTGATGTCCAGTTCCAGCCAATGGGCTCGGCAGCCCCCACTGGAAAGAATGAGACTGGGCTGGGTGGTGCTGCTGCCCTTCCCCACTTCTCATCCAGCACCACATGACCTTGCTGGTGGATTCCCTGCTCCAGCTTTGGGTGGTACCACAGCCTGTGGTGGGAGCACGTGCCATGCCAGGGTTGGATCTTGCTCCACTGCAGCCAGTGGCTGTTGCCTGTTTGCTGCCCCAGGAACACGTTTGCCTCCTGCAGCTCACTCTCACACCACCCTCCTGGGCAGGGGAAATAAAAGGCTTCAACACTGGGAATGTTCTTGGCCTCTTTATTTGGGATAAAAGCCCAGGTGGGCCAAGGACCAAAGTGATGGTTAAAAAAACAGGTGCTGCGAGTTCAGCATGAGGGGTGTGAGAGTTCTGGAGCACAGGTCCCCTCCTGCCAGCCAGAGTTGAGGGCAAGGAAGCCATGGACATGGGCCAAGGCAATGCTGCACTGGAATCCTCAGCTGAAGAGTTAGAAACTGGGAACAACAGTGAGTGTGTCCCACACTGAGTGGGGTTCCCCTGAGTTACACCACCAAACCTGCAGGCCTGGCTGTTGGTCAGAGAGAGCATCCAGGAAATGGAGGGAGATGGCTGCAGGATTTTGTGTCACACTGCTGCATGCCTGGAGGTGTCAGTCCCTGAGAGTGGTCCCAGTTCTCCTGGTGCATTGTGCTGATTTGGCACAGGGGACAGCCCGTGCTGCACCAGCAGCCCCTGTACCAGCTCCAGCTCCTGCTCCAACTCCTGGGTGCCAGAGCCCAGGCTTGGCACGGTGGTGGCACCTTCCCCCAGCACCTGCAGCACCTGTGCCAACAGCTGAGCCCTCACCAGCAGCACAGTCAGGGCTGTGTGCAGCTTGGCACAGCCCAGCGCCTTCATCCCCCAGCGGACAGCAGGCCCTGTGGAGAGAGTGGGTGAAGGAGCCAGGAGAGTGGCGGGGTCCCACTGGGCAGAGCTGGCCTGGACACTGTTTGCTTGTCCCAGGCACTCCATGCTCACCATACCTTGGCTCCAGCAGTGTTTGCAGTACTGCAGGTCCCTCAGCACACCAGGGCCTGTGGCTTCCACCCACTGCAGAGCTGAGGCATGGAGTGGGCTGCCAGTGGGAGCCTTCTCCAGGAGCTGCACCAGGACAGGGAGCAGCTGCCGTGCCAGGACAGCTGGCTCTGCAAAAACGTTGGGTTCATCCTCCTTGTACAGGCTGGCAGCTCTGGGGGGAAAGCCAAGGTGTGGGTGAAGCCAGGGGCTGGCCCCATGGTACCCCACACGCCCTCATGCCAGTCCAGAGGCCCAGCAACTCACTTGTTGGCCTCCAGCTCCTCCACGACACTCCTGAGGTCTAAGATGGGGATGTGTTGAAGTAGTGAGTTGAAGGTCTCAGAGTGCTCCCCAAACTCTCCCAGAAGGAGCTCTAGGAGGCTCTGGAGCCCCACATTGTCCTGCACAAAGATGCAGCCATCTTGGAGCAGTTCCCCCGGGCTCCGCTGCAGGAGGCTGGCAAAACCTGAGGCCTCATGCCGGACCTCCCGCTCCTCATCTTGCAGAAGGTGAATGGCCATGTTTATCAGCCTGAGGGAAGGAAAGAGAAGGGAAGGGAAGCATACTGTATGCCCCAAAGCATCCCAGCCTGCTTGGAGGGGAGGGAAGGGTAAGACTTCAGAAGAATGCTTCCCTGAGCGGCTTTTCTCCTGGACTGTGAAAGACTCAGCCACCACCCAAGAACTTGGAGCTTGGGAGGGTAGGGGCTGTGCCGAGGATTAGGGCACCCAGCAATGCCATCTGCTGTTCATAAGTGACTGGCTGCTTGTTATAAAATGCCACCCACACATTTTTTTGTAGACTGTGAGTTCCTGAGTGCCAGTGATTTTTGAATGAGTGGGGTTTTCTTCAATACCCTTGAGTTTTTGCAGGGGACACTTTTTGCAGACTCTATTGACCTCCAGCAGGCTGGGGCTGGAGGGAGCAGTGCTGCTGAGAACAGGCTGCAAGCACAGCCATCCCCAGGGATGGGTTCAGTGACATACCGCAGAGACACAGGCACGAGCAAGGCACAGGCAGCACGCAGGGATCGCTGCACCACGCCAGCCCCTGCCATGTGCAGGGAGCGGGCAGCCGCCAGCCGCAGCACCTCGGAGCACGTGGACTGGCTGCACTCCTCCAGCACCGCACACCAGCGCTCCACCAGCACGCCATCCTCATCCTCAAACCTGCCAGAGGCCAGGAAAGGAGAATGAGTTCAAGCACACCTTCTGCTCCATTTGGGGACCAAAGGCTGCCCTGAGATCACAGGTGCCAGGTGCAATGCTGTGATTTATGGGAGACAAGTCATGGCTCTATTTCTAGTAAGGACTAAGGAAGAATCTGCTGGAAGAGTTGCGCAGCCTCCCAGCAGCAGCAGGGACCTACTGGTGGGCGAGCAGCAGGCTGGCAGCACACAGCGCCTGGAAGAGGAGATCAGGCCCAGGACACTCAGCCTCCACCATGTGCAGCAGCATCTCCAGGCATGATGCTGAGGAGCCCTGGAGCTTACTGGAAGCTTCCTGGGACCATGACAAGGGATCTCTGTAAAGATGCAGCAAAGCCTCAAGGTACAATCTCAGGAACTCTTTGTCCCTTCTCTCTTGCAGCACTGACCCCAAGCTCTCCTAGTTGACAAGAGAAAAGAAGGTACGTGGTTAGTGGTCTTAGCACTGCAGGACCGGGCTTGTGCCCTGCACCCATGCACCCTCAGCCCGGGGAGCACCAAGCTTCTCAGCAATGGGATCTCAGGGGTCCCATCTGCATGGTGCACTGGGGCATCCCTGCTTTACTTGGTGACTTTTGAGACCCATCATACCAGCAATGTCAGCCCAAGAGCATTCTCCACCTCCTTGCACGTTCCTCTCTCCCCAGCAATCACCCAGCTCAGGATGGCAAGCTGGGTGTCAGGGTTGGGCTGCTGGAGAAGTGAGCAGACAGCAACAATCTGCTCACTGTCAGCCAGCCGGGCTGCCTCGCTGCACGCGAAGTGGGCCATGGTTTGGTGGAGGATGGCTGAGCCCACCTGCAGGAAAAAAACAGGATTCCCGTTCCAGTGCTCAGCCTGGAGCAATGTCCCTGCCCAGGCTCACTGCCAGTCAGGCATGGCCATGATTCTCCAGGCACGAAGCAGTACCTGCGGCTCGGCACAGCCTGACTTTCCCCACTGCAGGAGGCTGCCCAGCTCAGTGCTGATGGTGTCATGGATGTACTGGGCGAAGTCAGGGCTGAAGGTTGTGGACAGGAGGGCGAGGACCTGGAGGAAGGCAGCGCGGACGAGGGGGCAGCGCTGGGCAGGGGTGAGCAGCCAGCCCCGTGCCTCCAGCTGCAGAGCCACGGGGTGCAGTGCCTCGGCCGACAGCCTGCGTGGAAACACAGCCTTACTACAGGGCACAGTGCCGAGATGGGCACCCTTCTGTGGCCAAAAGGCTGCTTTTGGCACAGAGTGACCCCAGCTGGGGAGACAGCACGGCAACACTCACCCCCCAGTGCCCGTGGCAGAGGCCAGCAGTGCCCGCATCTGCAGCAGGTGCCCATGGACAGCGTTGTGCGAGCGGATCTGCCCGGGTGCTGCAGGGAGCTGCCGGGCTAGCTGTAGGAGGAGCCTGCAGCGCTGGGGAGGGAGCACAACAGGCACCAGAGCTTTGGCAGCCATCGCTCGTACAGCGTAGATGGGGCTCTCTGCCAGCCCCAGCAGTGGCCCCAGGAAGGGAGCAGAGGGACTGTGGAGCAAAAAGGGCACCATGTGGTGATGCTCTGGCTGGAGTAAAATCTCACAAAGAGCCAGGGCCAGCCTCAGCAGCATGGGAGCCCTTCCCACTGCAGGGGCTCTTGGCTGAGGCACAGCATCCCTACTGCCCCCATACCTGCCAGGACTGTCACCGCCAGGCTGCAGCTGGGCCAAGAGGGTGAGGATGGCGTGGAGTGCAGGGTGCAGGCGGGGCCTCCCTGATGTGGGTGCCGTGGCCACCTTGAGCTCTCCGAGCAGCACAGCACCCAGCTTTGGGTGCTGCCCGAGGAAGGCATGCAGGCTTAGCCCCTCTGATGGGCAGCCATCCCTGTGGGTCCACGGCTGTCCCAGCAGCCGGGACGTGAGGGCACCTGCAAGGACAGAGAAGGCAGTGTCAGGTCCCATCCAACCCTGCCAACCCCCTGCACTTCACCCCACACAGCCTCTGAACCCTGGGGGCTGTGGGATCTCTGTCAGTACTCACTGAAGAGCTGGATGGCTGCGTTCCTCATGGCCCAGCACGGCGAGCCCAGGCCCCGCAGTGCCAGGGCCATCATAGGTGTGGCATGGCACAGCACTGCCCCGCCCAGCCCCGCCCCGCGGACCAGCGTCTGCAGCACGTGTAAGGCACACACCTGCGGAGAGCACACGGGGCTCAGTGGCACCATGTGGGGAGGGGGCTCATGCTACCATGTCAGGGGAAGAGGGTGGGAAAAAAACAAGGGAGCTGAGAGGCCACCAGCTCCCAGGTGCCAGGCTGCACGAGCAGGGCTGTGGGTTTCTGCTCACTCTGAGTTCTCACGCTCTCACACTCAGTACCTGGCACAACTCCCTTCAAGGGACCCAGCACAGATCACCCTGTTCCCAAAGGGGCTCCAGCAGCCAGGAGCACTACACTCACCTGTGGGAGGTCGAGGGTCTGGTCCCAGTTCTGTGGCAGTGCCGTGGCAGCCAAGGTCAGCAGAGTCTGGATGCAGCGGGTCAGGAGTGGCCGTGCCTGCGCTGGGGGCTCCCCGCTGACGATACAGAGGAAGAGCATGGGGAAGCCGGCAGCACGGCGTGTGATCGAGCTGCTCCGGGGCCCACTCAGTGCTTCCAAGCCCTGACAGAGAACCAAAATCCACCTGAGATGTGGCTGGAAACCTGTCACCTGGAACCTGGAGCTGCCCTGCCAGGAGGGCATCAGCTTGCACCAGCATCCCAGCTGCCAGGAGGGTGCTTGCCCCAGGGAGTGGGGACACTGAGAAATGACCCTGGTGCTCCCTAGGGTGCACGGGAAACAAGGGGCACAAAGAGTACTGTACCTGCTCCAGCACAGCCCGTGGGATGGCCTGCAGCTCCGGATCCGGGTGGTTCAGCAGAGCAGCACAGAATTTGGTGAAGCCCATGCTGCAGCCCTCCACTGCTCCCTGGGGCAGAGCAGTGTCGGGATGAACACCCCAAAGGCTGCACCCACCAGCCCCCCATAACCCCAGAAAACTCTTTGTGAAGGGGAAGAGCAAGTAAGAAGACACGATGGTGTGGGGATGTGATAGGGTCCGGCAATGGGATCCCAGCCAGGGGACTTCCAGCCATCCCCATGTCCTGCCCCAGAGCAGACCCTGCCCCACTGCGCTTGCCCCCTCTCCACCTCAGTATGGCAGGGCAGGGCTGGAGGGATGGCTAAGGGCTCAGATACGCTCTTACCCAGTGCCGGCACTTCAGCAGGATTTCCTGGAACACCCTGGTGGCCATCTGCAGGCTGGGGAGTGGCAGGAGGAGCCCCAGTTCAGCAGGCACTGCTGGGGATAGCAGCAGCTCAGCCAGCCCCCCCAGGAGCAGCCCAATCTCCTGGGAAGAATAGGAAGGTCAGCAAGACTGGCAGGGAGGAGGAGAAGCTGGGCTGGGTGGCAGCAGGGCTGCAAGCCAGGTAGCCTGGCTCTGCCACAGTAGGGGACTATCAGTGTCTGGAAAGAAGCTGGGCTCTGTAAGGGCAGGCAGGGAGGGGGCTGCTTTAGGGGAGCCTGGTAGTTGCATCCTTCCTGGAAGGAGGTGAGGATGTGTAAGAGCACTGAGGTGAGCACAGAAATTCCCCCATGTTCATCCCCAGAAAAGAAGAATGACCCAAGGGGAAGTGAAGCAGCAGCTGGGGTGGACTGGATGATGGGTGCCATGCTGGGCTGCCCTCTCCCAGTGCCATGAGGAGGGGTCCCCACCTTCACTGACACCCAACAGCATGTCAGGATCAGGCTGTGCTCCTCTGACAGCAGGACTGAGTCACCCTCCTCTTCCTCTTGCCCCTGGCCCTTCCCCAGCATGATGAGGGAGCCAATGGCATTCCCCATCTCTGCAAATGATGGGGCCGCAGCTGCAAAAGGAAAAGACAGGTCTGAGCAGAGTGGTGTGGGGCAATGGGAGGGGGATGCTGCTGGGCTTTGGGAGGATCCTCTGTCAGAATGCACACAAATGGCAACAGCTCCTGCCCTGCCTCATGCCCCACTCAGGACTACAGCTGCATTTTGCCCACTGCTCTTTCCAAGCCCTTGCCGTAAGGGCTCTGCCAGCCCCTCCTGTCCCAGCTGTTTTCATCTGGCAGGCGCTCAACTGCTTCTGGAAGGCTTTTCCCTCTAGTGCTGCTGTTCTCCCATGGAGTTGAGAAAGGGACCCAAAGCCAGGCCCAGCCTCACCATGGTCCCCTGCTAGAGGCACTAAGCCCAAAGCAAGTACATTCCCCTTGGGCTGGAGGGCTGCTGGGCCAGGAATGACTGTGATGGAGTTGTCAGTGGTTCCCAGGGCTGGTTCCGCCCCCATGGCGACACGCTTACCTTGCTCATGAGCACCAGGGCCTTGCTGGCTCTGCAGAGCACCCAGGAGGAGGGAGGTGATGTCTCTCACTGTGGTGACGAGGCGGGTGAGGAGCTCCTGCCAGCTCAGCACCAACTCTGCTGCCTGCATGGAGACGGCCACCTCTGGCACCTGGAGCAGGCACCTGCGCAGGGCTGCGATGGCTCCTGCAGAACACCCACAGCTCACTGTGCTGTCAGCACGGCCCTGGCTCTCCTGCCTGAGCCCACAGCTGACGTGGCTCAGGGGCAGGGGAGGGAACAGGGGCCCTGGGCAAGGCAGAGGGAGTGCCAAAACAGGGAAACTGAGGCAAGGATGTGGCACCAGCAATGAGCTGTGGCCTGAGTCCTGCCATGATTCTGGCCTGCTCCAGTTCTCAGGCAGCTGCTGCAGGAGCTGCTCCATGCCCTGCCCTGCCCAGCTGGGGCCGTACCGTGCATCGGTGCAGTGGCTGCTGCCCGCAGCAGGTCCTGGCACGCCACCTTGTACTGGGCTTGCAGCATGTGGAGAAGGTGCTGGGCGAAGCACAGCCCTCGGCTGGGCAGTGTCAGGGCTGCCTCAGCCTCCAGGGACAGGCTCTTCATGGTGCCACTATCTGACCTGGGGCAACAGGCAGATCCTACTGTGAGTACCAGGGAATTTCCTGCCCATCTTGTGCTATGCAGCTCCTTCCCCAGTGCAGACTCCTGTACCTCAACCCTTCCCAGTTTCCCATGCAAGGCTATTCCAAACCCCATCTATGACCACAGACTGGTGAGGCACCAGTGCTGCCAACACACTCTTGGACGGTCCTGTGCCACGGCAGGGAGAGGGAGGGGGATGCCAGGAGCTCATACTTCTGCAGGATAGTCTTCATCAGCACAGCTCCAGCTTCAGCCTCCTGCACTCGGGGGCTACCCAGGGTGTCCTGGGCCAGCTGGAAGAGAGCCAGGGCAATGGGCTGGGGGAATGTGGCGGGGAAGTAGCGGACAAGCAGCTCCGAGGCCAAGTCTCTGATCTGCCAGGACAGAGAAGACATGGGCCGAAGTGGGACATGGGAGAATGGGAAGCATGGTGGGCTCCCCCTCTGAGCCTGCTTGAGGCCAAGGCATCATCTTTATGACCTCCCCTTGGCTTTACAAGGCTCACCTCATTAGTGCTGTCCTGCAGGCAGCTCAGCAGCGCCAACAAATTGGGCTGGGAGAAGAAGTCCCAGCAGCCGCTCTGCCTGGCGTAGCTCAGCAGTGTGGCCATGGTCCCTGTGATGGGGACATGGGGTGGTGGGATGGCACTGGCTGGGAGTATCCCCACAGCTGCGGGTCACACTCCAGGTAGGTTGCCTGTACTCACGTGGGGGCTGGCCTTTCTTCCTGTCGGGGCTCCAGGTGTCTGTGCAGGTCTCCAAAACAGCAGCCAGGAGGAGCAGAGCCGTCTTCTTCCTCTGGTAGTTGGAGCCTGGGCTGAGTGAGGCGATGCTGAGCTGCAGCAGCCACTCCACAAATCCTGTGGGCAGAGAGTGTGGCAGCAAGGGATGTCGAGCACATGTGAATCTCCCAGGGCTGTGGTGAAGGTGCTGGGTGGCCGCCTCACCTACTGCCTGGGCGAGCTGCTCAGCTCCCTTGCCTGGCCCGGAGCCTTGCGGCGCCTTCCCCCGCAGCTGGGCCAGCGAGCTGTCCCGCAGCCGCACCAGCGCCTTCCTCAGCGCTGCCTGCAGCAGCTGCCGGAACGAGGAGGAGTCGCAGTTGAGGTTGAGGGGCAGGAACTCCCGCAGCAGCTGCAGCTCGGTGCCCAAGAGGGGCTGGTTGGTGTTGGGGCTGCAGCAGAGCAGGCCCAGTGCTGCCAGCCGAACGCCCTCCTCGCGGGTGCCCAGGCAGCGGGAGAGCCGCTCCAGCGTCTCATCCCCCAGTGGCAGCGCCCCTGCCACACTCTTCTGTGCCTTCAGCAGTGACACCCAAGCCCGGAGTGACATCGTGTCCTGGCCACCAAACTGGGCGGCCAGCAGTGCCTGGGTGGCCGGGAGCTGCCGCAGGGTCCAGGTGAGGAGGTGGTTGGCAGCATTGCTCTGCAGGATGGGCAGGGGAGAGCAGAGGGCCTGGGAGAGCAGGGGGAGCCAGCAGAGTGCCCACTGCTCAGCCAGGGCCACCTCTGTGCCCTGCTGCCCATCCTGCCACTCGCTGCACTGCTGCCGCACCAGGACCTTGTAGACCTCAGCAGCAGCAGGACACAGGTGGTTGGTGGAGAGGCAGCTCAGGAGATGCTGTGGCAGGTCTGGGTAGGCATCCAGCACCTGGGAGAAAGGCAGGTGACCCTCACCTCCCTGTCAGGCTGAAAGCTGCACTTGGTGGAAGGACAGATGGGTACAGACCACACTGCAATCACCCCTGGCACTGAGCATCTCCGGTACCTCAAAGCTGCTTTTGGCTAGCTTTCAGTGGGCACTGACAGGCAAAGCTGCCCTTCCCACTGGCATCCCCAGGGATACACTACTGTAGCTCACTACTCCAGGGATGCTAAAATAGCCCCTCTGTGTGGGAAGGCTCCCTGCCCAGACAGCTGAGCTGGGTAGAAGGTGACAGGCAGTGGACAGAGGCTGTGCCACCTCAGCAGCAGAGCAAGCTGACACCAAGACTCCCAATACCCCTGCCTTCCCTACCTGCTGGCTGCCCATGTAGGGGACAATGGCACACAGGGGCACATATCTTGCTTTGATCTGCCATGGCATTGAGACCACCCTCTGCAGCATCTGTTGGTAGAGGGGTCTCTCCTGGTCCTGGAAGTGCTGGCACTCCAGGTGGTAGATCTCCAAGAGCAATCGGAAGGAGCTATGGATGAACTCAGACACACCTTCCACCTGTGGGAGAAGGACAGCAAACAGGGGGGTTAGGGTGGGCTCCCTCTCATGTGGTGAGGGAGCTTCACCTCCCTGTCCCATGGCAGGTGAAGCACCGGACATGGCACTTCAGAGCCTGTGTGTGACAAATGCCACAACCTCAGCAGTGTGACTGCCCCTGCCCTGGCAGCTGCAGGCAAGGGAGTGCATTTGGCTGATGGAGCTGAAGCAGGCAGGGATGTGTTATGGGCTGGGGACAGCAGCTGAGCCAGGTGAAGGAAGAGCTGTTCCTGGCTGCCACATTACAGTCCTTTGGCACCATGTCCTTACCGGGGTCTCTGCGTTGTTCCACAGCAGCTGGGTGACCTCCTGGAGGAGCTCAGTGTCCTGGGCCAGGATGCGGGACCCCGTCAGGTGCCAGAGAGCAGCCAGGCCCTCCCGCAGGCGCTGCAGCCACAGTGCACAGGCTGCCAAAACAGAGAGCTCTGCTGCAGCCCTCACCCCAGACTCACCTGCACCAGAGCCAGCACAGCCTGCAGGCTTAAGGACCTTGAGTCCAGTCCTTGGGGTCTTATGTACTTAATGGAGTACCTCCATTAGGTACATAAGACCCCAAGAGGGTAAGTGCCCATTGGGCTGGAACAGAAATTAATAGCAGTTTCCAAACCAGCTACCAAGACCCAGTAAAGCATCTTCCCTGGGAGATGAAGCACATGGGGAGTCCCTGCATCACAAGCACAGTGAACCTTTCACACCTCCCTGCCATGGCAGGATCAGGGTCTCCTACCTTGGAAGCAGTAGTAGTGGCAGTCCTTCTGCTCCTTGGTCAGGGCACACAGAGCAGGAAAGACCATGTCCAGCAGTAGGCAGGCCTGCAGGGACACAGCAGCTCAGGGAGCGGGCAGGCACAGGATTTCCAGGGAGAAAACCCTGCCGTGAGACAGGCAAGGACAGTCCTGTCTGGTTCTCCCACTCTTAACAGAACTCACCTCTGCTCCCTGCCTGGAAGTCCTCAGCTCATGAGGACTTGGGAGAGGCTAGAGGCGGGCAGAGCTGAGGCTGTGCTCTGCAGGGACAGCCCCAGGTCCATGCCATGGGAACACAAGGTGAACACTACTTTGCTTGTGTAGGGGCTTTTGACACCACTTTGTTTCCCAGTCCCCCAGAAAAGAGAAATCCCTGCTTGGATGTGTTTGGAAAAAGCAGGCTCCTTGGCTAACTGGCTGCGCTCTGTAGGATGCATGGAGCTGCTGGTGTGGAGGGGTGCAGTCTGGCTTCATCCCCCAAGGATCTGCAGGCACAACAGGCAGCTGCCAGCCCTCTCCAGGGGCTCCCTCAAGCCCTGTCTGCTAGGTTTGAACTCTCCTACCTTGTGGGGGAGGCCCTCCAGATGGCAGCTGAGAATGTCCATCTTGCAGCATGTCAGCAAACCTCTGGTGAGCACCAGCTTCTCCAGCCCATCTGGTTCCAGGACAGGGGGCACTTCCACCACCAGCTCCCCAAACTTCAGCTCCCCAGTGCCTGCTGGAAAACGACTCTGCTGGATGGAAGGAAGGTGGCAAACCCAAATGCTGCTCTGAGAGCAACTGCCATGGCTCACTCCAGAGCACTCATGGGAGGTGGCCGGAGACAGCTGGAGCTCCCAGACACTGAGAGACAGGCACGGCAGAAGAGTCCAACTTGATGCCAGCCTCTGTCCCCTCACACCCAAACATGCCTGTAACCCTTTGCCAGAGACGTTCCCAGCTTATGATGGAGCACATACCTTGGCTGGGGAGCTGGAACAGAGTCAGCACAGCACTGGCCCCATACTGGGGCTGGGGGGCTGTGTTCACCAACATGCTCAGGGCTGTGCCTGCCAGCAGCCTCGTGTCCTTGTTCAGGGCCTGGACTCGCAGGGAGGCAAAGGCACAACTCAAAACACCATTTAAACCCCAACCACATTTAACTGCCCCTGCAAGCAGCTACATGGGGTCTCTCAGACATGCCAGACACTGGGCTGTCTCTGCAGGCTTGCCTTGGGGAGGGGAATGGGGAAAGCACCTGGGAAGGACAGCACTGCTCTGCTCCTTGGGATAGGCAGCTCCATCCCTCCCAGGGCTGTACGCACCTTCCCCCAAACCACCTCCAGCAGCAGTCCCAAGAGGCTTTGCAGGGTCTCATTCTTTCCTGATGTGCTCCATACCAGGGGGGCCACGTCCTTTGGCAGCGTCTGGAAGACCTGGAGGCAGGCCTGGAGGAGCAGGAGGTGCCACAGAGATGATCAATATTCCTTATTTCTGAGAAAGCAGCAATGCCCCAGGAACAGCCATTCAGAGCAGCTCCATGTGTTACATCCCTCTGGACATTGCCTGGCCAGTCCTTGCCCTTCTCCCCAGTCTGGCTCTTACCTTGATGACCAGGTAGCCCCATGTGCTGCCAGGTGCAGGCTGGCCCTGCAGCACCCAGCGCAGGGTGGTGGCCAGGCGCTGCAGCAGTGGGGCCAAATTCTGCCGCCAGTGCTGCCGGCCCAGGCTGCTCTCCTCCAGAAACATGGACACTGTGGGCAAGGGCACAGCATCAGCCCCCAGCCCTCCTGCAGCCAGCCCTGCTCCCAGCTCAGCCAAGGGCTGCGCTGTTGGCAAGTGAGGTAAGAACGGGGCTGGGATGCAGGGGATGCTTTGGCTTGTCTGGTTTCCAGCTGTGGGTGGGCAGAGCTGGATGCTGCTGGGACCTCTGTAGAGATCACGCTGCTCCCTGCTCCCCTCCCATGAGCACAGAGGACCCAGTTTGGGTTGGTAGGAAGTGTTTTGTGCACTGGTGGTGTGAACTGGGAGAAAACCCTGGAAGGTAAGGAACAGAGACTGACCTGACTGAAGGTCCCCAGGGGACAGCACCTGCAGGGACAGAAGGATAGTTTGTCCTGTGTGACAATATGCTGGGGCTCAGTACCTTAGGCAGGAGGGTCCTGCCAGTGCCAGAAGCTGCCCCACAGATGAGCAAAGGGCTGGTGTGATAGGCAGCCACATGTCAGCTGCAAGCAAGGGCAAATCCCCAGAATAGTGGGAAGCGAAGGACTGGAGGCAGCCCAAACCAGGAGGTCCCTGTGACACATGGTCTCCAGCCAAGTCCCTGTGAAAGCCAGTGCCATTGCACAGCCAGGGCTCTCTCACCTCTCCCTGCAGTGCCAGGCCAGCCAGTAGCATGTCCACTTCCTGGGCCAACAGGGCTTCCTTGCCCACTGCCAGCTGGGTCACCATCTGCCGAGAGACACCCCAAGTCAGCTGCTCTGCCCAGACCCCTGGGAGACACCAGCTGCCAAGTGCTACTGGGGGAGCCTGCAGCACCTCCGAGCCCCTTTGCTGGTAAGGATGGCAGAAAGCTCCAGAGCTGTGCTGGGAGTGGGCAAAGCCAGCCCAGCCAATTGCCTTACAGACCTGTTCCAGTTTCTGGAAGGAGCTGGAGCTGCTGGTTGCCTCCATCTGGAAAGCCAGGACACAGCGGAGCAGGGGTCGTGCCTCTGCCTCACCCAGCGCCTGCAGACCCTCACTCAGCACCCGTGTCAGCTGGAGAGCCTCCTCCAGGTGCTTCTCTTTGCATCTCTTGGCAGTACTCCTGGAACAGGACAAGGATGGGGTGACGATACGCTGGCTCGGTGAAGTTTGTAGTGGGGGAACACCCCGATTCAGTGGGATCTGGGATTGGGGTGCCCTAGCCTGCGATGCTTCTCTCTCCCAGCTGCACTCAGCATTGCACTTGAGCGAGGACGGAGGGACGGCGGCGGGGGGGGAGATACACGAAACCCTCAAAGCTCAGCGTGTGCAAGCCCTCGGTGGGGCAGAAGGACTCGAAAATCCTAAGAACTGCAGCCCTGCTGCTGCTGAGCAGGCTGGAAAGGAACGGGGGGCAGGCGAACATAGCTCGAACCCCTCCCTGGGTTCCGAGCTCACACTCCCGACCCGCGCCCGGGAGATGCACGGGTGCTCCACAGCGGGGGTTCCCGATGCACCCGCCACCGGGGGGATACCGGGAGCTCCCGCCCTGGGGCCCGCCCTCTTACCCCGCGAAGTGCCGCAGGCAGCGCAGGCAGGAGAGCACTGTGGGGGCGAGGCCCCGAGTGCCGTAGAAGGCGGCGCAGGCCCGCGCCTCCCGCTCGGCGCCCATGGCGGCGGCACCATAGAGCCGGGCTCTCACGGCGCTCGGCCGCGCCCCCTGGCGGCGCCCCCTGGCACTGCCCCGGCCCCGCTCCGCCCGCAGCGGCGCCGGGAGCGCTGGGCGGGACCCGCGATCCTGCCTTCATCCCGGCCAGGGACCCGCCATCCTGCCTTCATCCCGGCCAGGGACCCGCCATCCTGCCTTCATCCCGGCCAGGGACCCGCCATCGTGCTTCCGTCCCGGCCAGGGACCCGCCATCCTGCCTCCGTCCCGGCCAGGGACCCGCCATCCTGCCTCCGTCCCGGACAAGGACCCGCGATCCTTCCTGCATCCCGGCCGGGCACCCGCGCCGTCTGCAAGGCAGGGATTAAAAAGCATTATGATCCCGAGATGTTTCCGTAGTCGGGGAAAAGCGAGATAACCCAGAACTTCGGAAAACCGGGTGCTGCCTGCCGAGTACAGAGGGATTTGGACAGCATGAGGCGGTGTAAGATCTCCGGAATGCCAACTGGAATGCTTCAGGGTGAAGCAGTTGTCTGATTCCATCGTGGTTCATTGCAGAAGAGGAGGTTTGGTACCCCACAGTCCTCCTGCTACACCACGGACCCCATCTGTGGTAGCCAGCACCTACTGGTAGCATCCCTACTAGTATCACTAATAAAACTACTACCCAGTGGAGAGATTCCACTTCTTCCTGTGGAATGAAATGGCCTTTGGAGAGAGAGACAGATTTATTGTAATTACCATCAAACCAAAATGAGTTTATTAGAGTTCTTATTGTTAGTTGGCACAGGGCTGAACAATTTTAATAGGCACAATTTTAAGGCCATCTTTAAAGGTCCCTTTCAATCCAATCCATCCAATGATTTTAACATTTCTGGTTTTTTATTAAACATAGTTTTAACACCTGACTAGCACATCCCAGTGAATTTCAGCTACACAGAAAATGCTTCTTGTTTTTGATCTTGAAAGATTGTTTCTACCCTGGGTTTTTTCTCACTGTGGCTGTGGAGTGAGTGATGGGCATCCATGCTCACTGGGTGAGTCATGGCACAGGCAGCCCAGGAAAACACAGCTGGCATGCACCAGTGGCTGCACTGGGTGGCCAGGGGGACACTGAATTGTGGATCCTGGGCTGAGCACTTCCCTTGGGGATGGAAAGCCCCCACACTGTAGTTTTGGCAACATTTGTCAGCAGCTGCCATCTCTGTTTTGCTTTAGAAATCAGCCTGGAAGCCCAAATCCAGCCAGGGGTCCAGGTTTGCCCTGACTGCTGTCAATATCAATGAGTGAAAGAGCCCAGGATTTGTCCCAGGTAAGGCAGAGGAGCACAGGAGGATGGTTACATCCCTCAGATCTGATCCTCCGTTTCCTCAGCATCACAGCCACTCCACACAGGTGCCAAACGAGAGCTCCCACAGGTGCCAGCACACAGGCAGGGACAAGGCAGAGAAGGGTGCTGCCATACTGTGGGGTTTCCAGTGTTCCTGTTCCCACCACCTTGTGCTGCCTGCAGAAGGGAGGGCCAGAGGAAGGAAAGGGGGATTTTTTCTTGTTTCACCATAGGAAGGATTTTCAAACCCTATAAATTCACTTTTGACAAGTGAACAGCTAAAGCAGATTAACCTTTTTGCTAATCCTCTATAATGGCTTTGGAATCTCCTTAACCAATAAGAAAATGATAAGAGCCTGTTTCTTTTCTTTTTATCTATATCTATATTGTCCTCTCTTGTCTGCATGGTTTTTTTTCTTGTTTTATTTTCCTTTCCTTTTCTAATATGAAATAGCCCAGCGATCCTATCTCCCAGTGGCTCAGTAAACAGAACATCAGAAATCCCTTTCCTTTATTCCTCTCTGGTAACAGGGTGCAGAGAAGTGTCTGCCGATTGGCATTTGATTACCAGCAGCTATCAAAAGTCTCTTTGTACAATCTGGGTCCTAAATCCCATAATTCTTTGATAAAAGAAGTATTACCAGTCCATTTTCTGTAGTGAAAGGTACGGGAGGAATGAAAGAAAGCAATCAGTGGAGATCCTAATAGGCTAAGTGCATGTGTGGTGGGAAGGCAGGGATGGGACAGGATGCCCAGGGAAAGGGCATCATTTGTGAAGGATGGGGAAGGAGAATTAATCTGCTTCAGGCATATGAACAGAACAGGTCAGATCCTGCACCTGCCCATGGCACATCCCAGCTCACCAGCCCTGTGGTCCCTCTGGACCAGCACAGTGTGGGGAGCAGAACCTGGCCCCACGTCCACCTCTTGTGTCAGTGTTTGGGTACATGCATAAAAGCTGGGAGCAGTTTTCAGTGATCTCTGGAATCAGGGCATCCCCAGTGCCTCTCTGGAGCACTGACACCTTGGCAGGGCAGCAGTGAACATGTCCAGACTGAGCAGCTACAAAGGTTCTTTGTCTCAAAAGGAAAAGATTCACAGAGCTCAGTTATAATCCATGTTACACCATTGGAACAGCTGAAGGAGAGGCAAATAAAGGGATGAAAGGAAAAATAGCAGTTTGGTTTTAAGTGAGCAATTTGGTTTTAAGCAGAACAGCTATGGGGCATCTTTTCCCAGCACTGAGGGACCCACAGGGGAGGAAGGGCAGGCAGTGAGCAGGGATGAGAGAAGAAGGGAGCTGAGAGAGACTCTCCTGGGGGCTGGCTGTAAGTTTTGCAGGATGCTGGAGGCATTGCTGGGCTGTCCAGTGTGAGCATCTTTGGTGTGCAATGGTTTCACAGCACCCACCTGTGTGTTTCCTTGGTGTACCCTGAGTGGGACTGGTATCTTCACTCCCCTACAAGGAAACAAGGTGTGAGAGTGTTCCCACCTGAGCTCCTGAGGCCTTGCTACTCACCTTGGCTTAAACCACACTGAGGGCAAGAGAACTTGGGTTTAAACTTTGCTAAGCAACCTGATCTCAACCACACTTTCTCTGGTTTATTTCCAGATACTCATTTCAGTTAGAAACACAGGATCCAAGATGATCTCTCCCCTGCTGTGGATTGCAGCTGCCAGGCCTTTCTGTTTGCCCTTGGGAGGGGCAGACCCAGGCTTCCCTTACTGTCCCAAATCTTGGCCATTACCTCTCCCCAGCTTCACTGGTTGGGCAGGAGGTGGAAATTGAACAGGCTTTGGGAAAGCCTGGCTGTGGCACTGAGTCCACACCCCTGCCTGGATGGCTGCAGGACCTCACTGAGAGCACACAGAGGCAGCAGAAGCAGCAATTCTCCCCTTCCCCACACAGAGCACGGCTCAGCTGCATGGGCGGTGGGTACATGCCACTAAGCTCTGGTGCAGAGCTGCTGCAAGCAGGCAGTAATCTAATTTATTAAGGGCTTTGAATGCTTACAAAGAGTATGTTGGACACATGCAAAGCATCTGTATTATTACAGTGATCAGAGCAGCAGAGATGGGGGAAAGGGGAAGGAGGCAAGATACAATTTCTCTGCTTTCAGCAGAAAATAAATCAACTTTCACAGAGAATTCTGGCAAAGCCAAAGGCTGTGCTGTCATTAAAAATGTTTTTTTATTAAGCTGAACTCTCTCTTCTCTAATATTGTATGATATGACAGCTCTCTTTTCATGGGAAAGCTTTCATTTGGCCAGAGAAAGGGATAATTTGCTTCTTTTAAGGAGTTAATCCTCTGGTCCATTTCCGGGCTGGGAACAGCTATCCTCCCCCTTCCTTGGATAGGAGGCTGCAGCACAATGGAGATCATAACCACCTCAAATCTACACCCGAGATGGAGAAACCAGATTTCCTTCTCCAGTCATTTTTGTGGGATTAGTTAAATCTTAGATCCACACTAACCCTTCACAAAGCTGCCAAGATTAGTTAGAATTTATTTTATTTGCAGGGGGGTTTACGGTTTTCTTTCCAAAGGGATTATATCTCTCTCTCTATATATATATATTTAGAGTGGCTTCAGTCATAACACAGCTAGGTCAGAGGGAGGAAAAGAGTGTGTGTGTATAAAATAAAAACTCAGCTGCAAGAATGACAGTCACTTGAAACACCAAGACAAAGCAGTGGTTCTGGATGGCTTTGCCAGTCTACTTTTAAAGCCACATAAGCTGTCCTTTCCCTAGCAAAACCCCACTAAGGAGCCAGTGTACAGAGAGCAAAGCCCCTCAGCTGGGCTGCCTGCTTCCCCAGCTGCTGCTGCTGCTGGCACAGGATGTCTTCAGAGCCAGTGCCAGGTGCTGACACTGGCAGGAGAGGCCTGAAGAAGCCACATCCGTTCAGCATCGAGGACATCCTCTCCAGCCCCGTGGAGAAGAGCCCCCAGGTCTTGGTGCCACTGTGCCTGCGGAGCATCTTGGACTGCACACCCAGGCGGCTGTGTGAGCTGGAGACCATCCCAGCCAGCTCCCTGCAGGAGGAGGAGGAGGAACAGGAGGAAGAGCTGGAAGGGGCAGGCTGCAACTGCTGCTGCTGTTCTCACACGAGTGCCCGTTCCCTGCAGGAGCTGCCGGGTTGGCTGGGTGAGTGTTGGGCTGGGTGAGTGTTTGGGTTTGATTCAGCTGTGGGGCTTGCAGAGGGGCTGGTGCCAGTGCTGTGGGCAGGGGAACACCCGGGTGGTAAGTGACAATATGGCATCTGGGGCCCCAGGCCCAGCGATCTGAGCTGTTCTCAGCAGGGCTCCTAGGAATGGGCACTTTCACCTGCAATGCTACCAGGGTTTGAAAAGCAGAAGGTGCTAACTATTGCTGGCTATTACTGGTTTAGTGTGAAAATCTTGAGAGAATGATGTTTCTAGAGGTGTAAGCTCTCTGTGCAGTGTGGGGCCCCATGGTCACGCTGCCCATGTACTGTGTCTGTGCTTCCTGACATAAACCCTGGGGGACCTCACTTATCCTTTAAGGAAAAGAGTTTTGGCTACATCTAGCAAAATTACTGTGGGAAAGAAGAGCAAACCCTTAAAAATGCAGTTCAAGAGCATAGTGAAAATTCGGAATTCCCTTGTGTCAGGGCTGAAACACAGATCTTTTCTTGTCTGTGAGTTTGCAGTTATTTTCTGGGGCTGGCTATAGTGCAACTGGTAAGTGAACAAAGAAAACCCAGCAGTGCTCACCACCTGCATCCTTCTCCCAGAGTCATGCCCTAAACTTTTCTCCCACGTGCACAGTGACAACTCAGCTTGTGGTCACTCCAGGTGACTGGCTGCTTCCTTCCAAACAGTAGCACGAATGCAACTCATGCCTGAGCTGCCTTGGGCATGAGGGTGTTTCAGCCCCACCCCTCTAACCCTGCTGCTGTCCCTGTCCCCTCGCAGATGCCCGGTTCCCCTGGCCCATGCGGCTCTTCCACCCGGCGGTCAGGGTCTGTAAGAGCTCCCAGGAGAAGTCGAGCGAGCTGCAGAGCTTCCAGCAGATCCAGCGCCGCACACGGCGGCACCGCACCATATTCACCGAGGAGCAGCTGCAGGCTCTGGAGACGCTTTTCCACCAGAACCAGTACCCGGACGTGGTCACTCGCGAGCACCTGGCAAACCGCATTCACCTGAAGGAGGAGAGGGTAGAGGTGAGATTCTGCTCCTTGGTGAGGGGCTGCTGGCTGCAGTGCCCCACGAACACAACTGGGGCATTGTGCTGTCCTTTTTTGGGGAGCTGCAGACCCACGGCCTCATTTTAAAATCCATCCTTGTGCATTTGACAAAAGAGAGTTTAAGTTTGGTGAGCAGTGGAAAAATATGAACCGTTTCAGCTGGGCTAATTTGTACTGGCATCCAGTCCCACAGACTCACATGGTCCCTCTCTCCCAGAATCACCTGTCACACACAGACATGCCCAGCTCGGCTGCTCATCCCCTGCACCCAAGTGTGTATGCCTTACCTAAGTGACAGGAGTGACTTCTGAATTTGTCATGGGGGGTCCCAACTCCCTTGTCCCCCTCACATGTATCTGAGCGAGATTGCAGCAGAGGGACTTACTCCATTTCTTATCAAGCCTTTATGTTACAGTATCTTAGAGCCCACACAGTACAGCCCAGGAGGGTCGCTGCCTGTCCCCTCCCACTGACGCAGGACACGCAAAAGCCTTTTTCTTGTTTTGCACTTCCTAGGTTTGGTTTAAAAATCGTCGGGCGAAGTGGCGGCATCAGAAGAGGGCGACTGCCTCGGCACTGATCCTCCAGCCCAAGCAGCCCCCCAAGGAGAGCTGTTAGTACTCACAGGCTGCAGAGAGCACCACGAGCCCCCACTGCCCATAGCTGACAGGCTCAGGGGGGAACCCGAGGGGGCTAATGCAGCAAAAGGTGATTCACGCAGGAGGAGGACAGTAAAAGCAGACATGGCACTTTCACGTGCTTCTTCCAAACCTAGTGGCAAATGACTCAGTGGGATGAGTAGGGGACAGAGCTGTACTGGTATTAAATGTGTGTGCTTTAAGAGAGGGGGAGACTTCTCTTCTCGTGTTTGCTCTGTGCACGTAGTATTTGTGTTTGTTTCATTGATGTGGATTTGCAAAATATCCCGCAAATGAATGTTTCCTGTTTGCAGCACCTCAGTGGCATCTAGAGTGCTTTTGGGGTTGAACCTGCTGGAAAAGCGATTTGTTTCGTAACAAAGAAACACGGGTTTCTCCCCATAGCCCTGGGTGATGAGCCTGCTGTGGTGAGAGGGCTGGCACACGCAGCGTTCGCCTTCCCCCTGCTGCCAGCCAGTCCCTGTCACAGCGAGCCGTGTCTGTGTTCCCGGCGGGGCCAAGGAGAGCTGGAAAGCAGCGACACCGATAAAACTGCCCTGTCACCCCCGCCCGAGCAGCCAGCCGGGGGTCCCGCTCCCCGGCAAGCCCGGGGTGTTTCTGAGGAGGTCTGAAGAGACCGTGGGGGCGTTGGGGGGATCCGCCCCGGCGCCCATCCTGTGTCCTATCCCATGTGTATCCCGGCTCCCATCCCGGTTCTCATCTCATGTGTATCCCTGTTCCCGTCCCGTGTGTATCCCGATTCCCATCCCGTGTGTATCCCGGCTCCAATCCCGTGTGTATCCCGGCTCCAATCCCATGTGTATCCCGGTTCCCATCCCGGCTCCAATCCCATGTGTATCCCGGTTCCCGTCCCGGTTCCCATCCCGTGTGTATCCCGGCTCCAATCCCGTGTGTATCCCGGCTCCGGTCCCGGTTCCCATCCCGACCCTCGGGTCGAGGTACCGCCGCCGTCACAGCGCGGGACCCGCGAGGTCCTCCGGACCGGCAGGGGGCGCGCGCGGGCTCGCGCGTCTCGCGGGGCGGGCACTGCGATCCCCGCGGCGCGGTATGTGACGTCACGGCGCGGTGATGTGACGTCACGGGCCGTCGCGGTCGCGACGGCGAAGGAGGAGGAGCGAGAGCGGAGCGGTTCCGACGCGATGGAGGCGATACCGGTGCCCCCGGCCTCTCCCGCCGCACTGGTGCCGACTACCGCCGCGGGCCCCATCGCCGTGACGGGAAAGGAGGTGGTGTCGCCGGCCCCGAGGCACCCGAAGAAGATCCTGGATGAGGAGGCCTATATCGAGGTAAGGCGGCGGGCCCGGGCCTAAGCCTTGGCGGCTCCGCTCCGCCGGTGCTTGGGCCGAGCGCTTCCAGCTCGGCATGGCTCAGCTCGGGTCCGCCTTGCAGGGTCGGCCCGTGGCCGCTGCCCGCTGCAGCCGTGGCTGCGGGTCCAGGTAGCGCTGGGGCCGCCCCTCCGGCTCCCGTCCCTCCTGTGGTGACAGCTGTCAGCGCTCTGCCACCGGCCCTGGGCTGCTTGGCCTGCCCGTGGCTTTGCACCGCTGGCCCCGAACTGAGCCGGCACTCCAGATGTCCCAACAGGGCACTGCAGTTGTCTCTCTTTTTTTTTAAGAGCTTAGAGAAAATCATCCAGCGAGATTTCTTTCCCGATGTGGAGAAGTTGCGAGCACAGAAGGACTATCTGGAGGCCGAGGAAAATGGCGACTTGGAGAAAATGAGACAAATTGCCATCAAGTTTGGCTCTTCCTTGAGCAAATCATCGAGGGACACACCTGCACCCTGTAAGAACTGCTTCTGTGGGGCATGAGGGGTTTGTGTCTGATATTGCTGCTCTGCTTTATCTAATTTTGTGTAGGCAATGCTTATCTTAAAGATTCAAGGTTGATGTTGCATGAGAGCTAAGTTTACCAGTTTGGGCAGTAACCAGTGTCTGGTTTGCTGAATTTCTCTTTCATGGGGTCTAATAACTTCTTGAGGAAAGGGTTTTGGAAGAAGCAGCCTTTTAATAACCATTCCTTATAGGCATCTTTTGCTAATTTCCTGCTCCCTAGGGAATGTTATGTGCTCTCTGTTATGAGGAATTCTAAGCTATGTTTTGAATCCTTATTTTAGTTTGCAGTTTCTGGGGTTCTTGTTGCATCTACAGACATTTGAGATTTTCATATGTTAGAGACAGAAGGTGTGGGAAGCTCGTGGTTATCAGAGGTTCCCACAGCAGGTATTCAGTGTTCTGTTTTATGTTTTCTTTCACTTCCAGTTCAGGTGTTTCTTAAAGCCCAGCCCCTGGCTGAGCTCTTGCAACGGGTTTGAGTAAGTGGCTTTCTTGTGACAGTGTCACCAGGTGGTGTCCCTTCTTCCCCTACTGCAGGTGTTGGCCCTGGCTCAGTTTGATCTGCTGCTGCTTTTGTTGGCAAAAGCAGGGTGTAGGGTGACAAATACAGTGAGCTGTGGCTCTCCTGGGAATTTCTCCCAGCAGGAGAAAAATGTCTTAGATTAGGCCAAAATCTGGTTTGGAGGTTGAGACAGAATTGAATAGAACATTTTGGAGTTTTTTTTTCACAAGTTTTTAATTTAATTGTTGTTCTCTTGATAGGCCTTTTGTGACTTGTTTGGTATATGATCCTTACAGCAAATCCTTTTGTGTGCTCCAGTAACCAAGTGAACTTTTTTTTTGTGGCAGATGTTACCCCAGCCACGTTTGAAACCCCAGAAGTGCATCCAGGTGGCCTTCCAGTGGGAAATAAATCTAAAGCTGGCATCAAGACTGCAGAGGAAGGTAGGAGAATTATGTTTCTCTAGCTGAATTCTTCTAAAAATAAATCCTCTGTCAGCAGCTGGCCACTTGTACATTTCACCTTTAAAATAAATTGCTGTCAGTGCCATAAAAAGGTTGGTTATATGTGTTCCAAACCTGAACCACTCTGTGTGGATCTATTTCTTTGACCAAGCTTGGTGTTAGTTATTGGTGTGTCCATGAAAGGCTTGCTGCCAGGAGGGTTGAGAGGTAGATACAGTGCACTCACAGAAAGGGAGGCATTAACCTTCCTCAGGCTTCTTCCCTTCTCTTGTTAGGAGAAGCAGAAAAAGATGATAAAGATGCTCTCCCCAGCCTGGACACCTTCTTGGCAAAGCACACGAGTGAGGATAATGCTTCCTTTGAGCAGATCATGGAAGTGGCCAAAGAGAAGGAGAAAGTCAAGCACGCCTGGCTGTACAGCGCAGAGGAGGAGTACACTCGGGTAGGGAATTGCCTCAGCGCTGTCTTTGCTCTTCCAGAGGGGCACTGCAGGGAAATACCATTTCAGGGATTTTGCTAAGGCTCAGTTTCATGTGTCCTGTGACTGCCCTTTGCTTCCTTTTGCAGTCCTGTTTTTTCCCCTTCTGTCACACAAGAAGAGTGCTGACAGTTGCTGGGGCTTTGTCTCTTCTGAAAGCTTTGAGACTGCAAAGCACTGCACAGAGTGCAGGTATTGGTGTCCTTGGCAGCCTCTTCCATAAGCAGCAACACCAGGGAGAGCAGCTGAGCGCAGTTCCTGTTGTTTGTCCATCAGCCCTTCATTGTTTGTTGTTTGGTTGTCTGTCTTATTTCAGTTTTCAGTTTCTGTTATCAGTAATAATCTACTGAGCTGCTGAAGCACAGAGCTGCATCAGCATGCCTGGCTATGCTGCCTTCCTCAGCTATCTGCAGGGGAGGTCCAAGAGCTGTTCTGGGCCTGCCTTGTCAATCTTTAACCATTAGCAGTGAGCAGCTGGCACAGATGTGTCATTGATGGGTGTAGGATGCAGTGCCTTTTAATGAAGTTTGGCACTGACATGTGGGTGTTCACTGCTGTTGTTTGGAGGGAATGTTATTTTATCCCAACAATTCCTCAGAGTCTGTTACATACCTTATGCAAAGTGTTCTGGGCAGGTGACTGAGCTCTCCAAGTTGTGTGCCTCAATAAAAGATTGCAGGAGACTGCTTTAGCCTTTTTTTTTTTCACCTTCTGAAATTTTTTTTCTATTGCTCTTTCAGCGCCAGCATGAAAACCTGGCACTTCCTTCAGCCGAGCAGCAAGCTCTGGAGAACGTGAAAGCTGGACTGGATACGTGGGAATACACAGCTCGAAATACCCTCATGTATTATCCAACAGGTGAGGCATTGGTTCTAGGTGGGTTGGCTCCAAACAGGGCTTACAGCATTTCTGTATGTGACTGAGCTGCTCTTACAGTGCTTTTTTTTCTGTAAAGTTGTTTTTAAAAAGTGTGTTTTTTCCTTTTTCTCCTTGGTTTCTGATTCCAGTGTTGGATCGTATTCTATTTGCCATTGAAAAGCTCGTCTGTATTGTGGAAGTATTTGTTTTCAGCAGCCAAAGCTCTTTCCTGGTCTGTCTTCTCTATGATCACTTGTTGTCATCTGCATTCATTGTTTTCTTCTGCTCAAAGAATCCTTCTTGGACTTGTTAGTCTGTTTGTTGCCATAGAAAAATACATATTTTTGTAAATGTAGTTTTCTTTTTTGGCTATAAATGTAGAATTGACAATTTCTGTGAACTGATGAAGTAGAGAAAAGAGCCCTTTTTTACAAGTTATTTTTCTTTTCAAGGTGTACCTGATGAGAGTGATGTCTTTAAGAAGCCCAGGGAAGTTGTGCATCGAAACACCCGTTTTGTGAAGGACCCTTTTAGCCAAGCTGTGAGCAAATCACAGCTCCAACAAGCTGCAGCCCTCAATGCTCAGGTTGGATCATTTTACCTCTTGCTCAGACCTAGTTAGGCTTTGCCCTCTGGTGTGGTTCACCCCCCAGGAGAACTGTGTGTGTTTGCTGGATACAGCTGACTCTCACCTTTCTCTACATCAATGGTATTGTCTTTTTTATTTCAGTACAAGCAGGGCAAAGTGGGACCCGATGGGAAAGAGCTGATACCCCAAGAGTCTCCAAAAGTGAATGGGTATGGATTTGTGGCTACCCCCTCTCCTGCCCCAGGTAAGAGGGTTTTCTTATTTCTTCTGCTTTAAGAGGACTATTACTGCACTTACTTTGATGCTCTGTTCAACACTAGGGTGTCATTAGAGGGTTAGATGAGGGGGTAAAACCTCATGCCATGTATGCCAGCTGGATGCAGGGCTTAAATCCTAGTCCAGTACACTGGTAGAAGTCACACTGCACCAAGAGGCTCTGAGCAAGTTGCTGTGCCATTGCTCAGGAATCCTCTAGCCGTGGGATACTTTCAGTTAGAACAAACTGATTATTTTTCTTCGGGTTGAAACGTGGTATCTGAATTTATAACTATTCTGCACCAGCCATGCTGTTTCCCTGTGCTTTTTGTGGTTATGCCAACACCTGAACATACTGGGGCTTTCCTTCTGGAAAACCTGTAGGTGGCGTTTGGAGCACCTCCTTTCTCCATCTTAAATGCCTTTTCCAAACCCTGGACAGCAAGGTTTTCCAGCCAGAAACTTAATCTGGGTCTTCCAATCCTTTCTACACCTGTTAGATGAGGTGCAGTCACTGTTTGGTACATGCTGCCCTGAGGTGATTGGAGTGTACATTTGGCTATTACATGTTCCTTAAGTCCTCTGCCTGTTTTCTTACTTCTAAAGAGTTTCCTGTGTTGAAGGATTTTTCATACAGCAGCAGAGAGGAGGACTAGTACTGTAGAGGGAAAAATGAAAGTGTCACTAATCAAAAACTTAGCAAATAGAAAAAAGCATGGAAAGGGTGGTGCTTGGTGTAGCTGAGAGGGTGACACAGCAATCCCTTTTAATGGGAACCACACATTACTATTCACATTGGGGCTGTGATTTCTTCTGCAGTGGAGGGGCTTCTTTGTTGATGCATTTGCTGCATTTCCTAATTTGCTTCTCTCTCTTTTGTGGTGAATGAATAGTCAAATATCTTGCATGGGCATAACTTGTTGAATTTATTTTTAGGTGTGAATGAGTCGCCTTTTATGACATGGGGTGAAATTGAAAGCACCCCTTTGCGTCTGGATGGCTCAGAAAGACCATATGTGGACAGAACACCTGGACCAGCTTTCAAGGTATTTCATGTCAGCAAGTCAGCATGACATTCTTTTCTGGGGGGGGGAGCTAAGAAGGGAAAGGCAAGTGAGTAAGTAATAGATTAACATGGAGTGTGACACATCTCTGGGTGGTGTTCCCAGTCCTGAAGCTAATAATCTAGTTTGTGTTTGGAGGGTGGAGGTGAGCATGGATCCACATGAAATCTTTTTGGTGGAGCTACCTGAGGTGGAATACACACTGCTGGCAGGAAAATGAGATTCTGCATTTGGTGGTGGGCCCAGACAGAGAGGTTTTCAGAGGAAGCTGAAGACACGCTCGAGTTTTCCGATTTTAATGTATGAATAGGTGGAAATTTTCACATTTCCCTCTGTCTTTATCTTCTGGCTGTCACAGCCTGAGGCAGGTGTATCAGTTGAGAGTAGAAAAGACACTCTGGCTTTGCTAATGGCGCCTAACCCCGCATGCTACTTGTCACCTGCTGGTGTCTTTGAATGTGAGCTGTCTGAGACTCTTAGTTTAAGAAGGGTGTAGTCTGCTGTGTGTGCCTCTGTTTTGTCAGGCTCTAAGGCCTTGACTGGTTCTCCTGCTGTTTGGCAATGTCTGTGTATGCCTGAGAGCTGGCTGGCTACAGGCCAGGCAAGACACAGGTGACATTGTTTGTCTAGGAGAAACAGCAGGAGGAAATGCCAGAGGTAATGGCTGCTTCCTTGACTGGACTGGTTTTACAATTTTTTTACTTGCTAAGGTAGGTTGAAGGTCCCTGTGTCCTCTCTGGCTTTTATGCAGCAGAGAGAGGTGTGGGCTGACCCCCCTTCTCCCTGCTTTAGATCCCTGTACATTGGAATCCAGCTTTGAAGGTGCTTTGACTCTCTTTTTTCAGCACTTCTGAGTGCCTTGGCAAGTGATCTGTGTGATGCATTTATAGATCCTGGAGCCCGGGCGCCGTGAGAGGTTAGGACTCAAGATGGCCAATGAAGTGGCAGCTAAAAACCGAGCAAAGAAGCAGGAGGCACTTCGAAAAGTTACAGAAAACCTGGCCAGGTGAGACTTCTGTTTTGACAGCAGAACTGGGGGTGGGTATTACTGAAGAGATGTAAATCAGCACATGTAGAAAGGGAGGAATGATGGTAAGAAAGGACAGTGGGAGCAGGAAGAGGTACATTTGGACTGAAAGTTTTTAGAAATTAAACATTTAGAAGTTAAAAAACTTAATTCCTGGGGAAAAGTGGCTGGTACCTGTCCCTGACACTTTTTGTCAGCATTACTGCTCTGCCCTACAGCCACCCAGCGATGCCTCTGGATCAGTGTCTTGCCTCATTGCAAAGAGGAGACATGATAAAAGGTGCTTGGGAGGGCGTCACAGGAAAGACAGAATGGGCTCAAAGGAAAAGTCAGGCAGTGCTGCTCAGGTTTGGGAGGGAGGTAGGAGGTTTTTCTGTCACTCGTTTCTCTAGAGAGACAGGCTACATTTACCTGCAGGCAGTGTGTCTGCTCTGTGGGGGGAACTCATGTAGGGATGCAATTTTGCTTTTCCTGATAAAGGCAGATTTTTTTTTTTTTTACTGTAAAATCTCTTAAAACTGTTTATTCTATTTCAGCCTTACTCCAAAAGGACTAAGCCCAGCAATGTCACCAGCTTTGCAAAGACTTGTAAACAGGACTGCAAGTAAATACACGGACAAAGCCCTGCGGGCCAGCTACACTCCCTCCCCAGCCCACACAGGAACTCCTGGGTACAAGACCCCAGTCAGTGGGCCTCAGACTCCCCAGAGCACCCCACAGTCTAGGACAGTATCTCAGACACCAGTATCTCAGGATACTACATCCATCACGGACAATTTACTGCAGCTTCCCAAACGAAGAAAGGCATCTGAATTCTTCTGAACATTCCAATCACCACCAAGGTGATAGTGATCTGACTGTGCTCAGTGAACTGCAGAGTGGTTACTGGAAACTGGGAAAATGGAGATAATTTCTTAAAGATATATTTCTGTTTTTAAGAGAGCCGTGCATTTAAATTCGTTTCTGTGCAGCTACGTCTGTTTCTTAAATGGGGTAAGCCTTTCTAAAAGGCTGAACTGGACTTGGCTCTGGCTTGTCAACCTTGTTTGAGTTTGTGGTTTGCAGAAGAGGGGACACAACCATGTGTATACTGAGGTGTAACAGAGTTTTAGAGAGGTTCTCTTTAACTTGAATTTAAACTGATGCAGTTCACAAGTTCAACTAACTTCTTGTGATCTTGTTAAAACCAGCATTCCTTAAGAGGACCCCATTTCCTCCTTCACTCCTTACACCTTGCAGAATGGGATTTGCCTTGCTGCTTTTGCTCAGGCTTTTCTTCTGCAGATTTTGGGCTTGCCCTGTTCTGTAGCTGGCAGAGGGAAGGGATCAAATTTGTTTTATAGCTGCCAGAGTTGATGGTCACGATGCAGGGGCCAGAGACAGTTCTGTGTCATCCACCAGGATGACAGTGCTATTCTCTGAAGGACAGAAGTGGTACTTCTGATAGCCACAGTGGGCCTTTTGTTTGGTGTTTTCCTCCCATTCTTTGAAACATTTGGCTTTAGGTTTTATAATTGGCCAGAAAAAGGAAAAGCAATTTTACCATACATGGCCTGCACTCAGTGCTGTGGTTGCTGCATATGAGCTGACCTTTGTGTGTGGGATGAGCCCTTGTGTGGTGTGATCCAGCCTGGAGAAGCACCTTTAGGAGGAACCAGGTGTAGCCAGATATGTTCACTTCTTTCGCTACACCTGAGTACAAGACAGTGTGTGTAACACTTGGCAGTGTTGGCATTTGCTATAGGTGATGTTTTACTGAGGGCATGGAAAGTCTTACCCAGCAACTTGAGGAATGTCTGCAGCCTTCTCTAAGGTCTGGGGCGTTGGATGCTGTGTTTGTCTTGGTGGAGAGCTTCCTTTTGTGTGATTTCCTCTGCCACTTCCAAAACTTGTGTCCCTGACTGTGAAAAACCCTTCAAGGGACTCAGTTTTTTATAGTGCACCTTGTAAAAATAAATTGATCAACATGGCATTGCTAGGAATCATGACTCAAAAATTAGTATTTTTTATCTTTTTAATCCAGAAATACTTGAAGGCTATGTTTTTTCTTTAAGCAAAAAAAATTACTCTCAGGTACTCATTAATTAATGTAAAAGGGGTGCATTTACTATAGTTTTAATGATTTCAGAATTGTTCTTTAAGGACTGAACTGACTAAATATGAACCAAGTTCTTAGGTAATTTCAAATATGAATTATTTATTTCATAGTGAAGTGCTTGTCTCCATGAAGCACAGGACCTCTGTGTTAGGTACACAGGGAGATGGTCAGACCCTGGCCTGCAGTTTGGGTCACTGAGGAGACCAAGAGCAAGGAGTGGATGAGGGATTCCTGCCCATTTGTGGGTGCAGCTGCTTCTCTGAGTGTGGGATGCACAGAAAGGCTGAGCAGCATTCGAGGGACTGCAGATGGGGTGTACATGAGGATCAGGAGTGGGATATGGCATCTCTGCCACAGCATTTCAAAACAGCTGTGCTCATACCAAGGTGTACCTGGAATAACAGGGGAATGTCATATCTGGGGGTGATTAGATTAGTTCCACTTTGTGCAATTCATGCTTAAAAGCAGATTGCATTAAATATGCCGTGGATGGTGTTGGTTTTGTGTTTGCCCTTGAGTGAATTACCCTAGACAGCCACACTAAAATCACAGTCTTGATTCTGCCACACTGTCGGGCCTTCACATGTTTGTTGGAAATAGAACTTATTTTCAGTTACATGATGTAAAACTGGATCTGTTGAAAGGGCTGTAGTGCTCTTCAGATTGGCTGTTCCTGTAATGCCTGCTGTAATGTCTGTTCTCTGCTTCCTGCTGCAGTTCAGCCCCTGCCATCTGTAATTAGCAAATCAGTAAATTCTTCATTGCCAGATATTTTTGCTGCTGTAGCAGTGACAGATAATGTGCCTTACAGGGCCAAATCCAGTGTGAAAAAACATCTTGGTTCTTGATGACTGGTGATTTTTTTTCCTCCCATTTTCAGCAGGTTAGTTTTCTTTTGCTGTTGCAATATATCTGCATTTTCCTATGTGCAAGGCCCAAGCACACTTGTCCCTCAGCCATAATAGCACCTGGAGCTCTCCTGATGCTGCAGAGGTGGCTGGCAGTGAGCAGTGGTGGCCCCAGGCTTCTCCTGAGTGGCCAGGCTGGCAGTGGTGTGTTAGTGGCTGCTTGGAACACGTGGTGGACCCATGTCCTTGTGGTGTGAACACCATCACATCCAGAGGCTGTGGGGGCTTGCTCTGTGCAGCCTGTGTGCAGCCTGGGCCTTGGCTCCTTGCCCCAGGCAGGAAAGAAAATGGGAGACCACAGGAGGTTGTTGTTCTTGTAGTCTAATCACTGAGCCCCAAACTGGTTCTCTGAGCCCTTCACCAGGGCCAGGAGCCTCTCCCTGGCCCAGAGGTAACCATCTGTTGTGGTGCAGGGGCTGCAGCTTTTCACCCATCCAAAAGCAGGTTCCAGTAAGGGAACTGATTATTTAGGTCAAAAGGGAAGCTGTGGTTGGAGATACTTAGTTGTTTTGGAGGATTGGGCTATTTCTCTGCAAAAATAAAGGAAAGGGGTCAACTCACTCAAGGGAGAGGGTAATGAAGCCGTTTTCACTTCCTCATATTTGCACATGTTGCCTCAATCCAGCTCATGGCAGCTGGCCCAACAGCAGCTGGTTACAAGCCCCAGTTCAGGTTCAAGCCAGGGCCAGAGATGGGTTCAACCACCCTCACCTTTCCCCTTCCCCCAGCAGCTGACCTGGCACAATCTGGGGCAATGGGCCCCTCTCCCCCTTCACTGTGGTGCTACTGGGCCATTCATTGCCCCTTTGCTCAGGGATGCCGAGGGGCTGCTGGGCACATGGTGTGCCCCAGACACTCCTCTCTGCAGAGCTGGGGGTGCTGTGGGACATGGCATGGGGGAAAGGAGCCTGCCTTGTCTTGGGACAAAAGCCAGGGATAAGCAGCCTGTGCCCTGCTCTCATGGTGGAGGCAGCACAGGATATTTATTTATGCATCACCCTGTATGGTATAATGGCCAGGCCCTGGGGTGGATAAGGATACTCTGGATCATAGGGGTTGGCCTATGAGGCTGTGCTGCAAGAAGCTAGGCTCAGAACAGTCTGTCCCCACAGCATCCCAGGGGAGGAGCAAAGCTGGGGAGTTTGATGCTCACACTTGGTGCTGGAGGATGTTGCCATACTTCAGGTCCCCGCAGGCTCTTGGATCATGACAGTATTTGGCAGCACATGAGAGCTGGGAAAGTGGGTTTTGGCCTGAATATTCAGGCAGTGCCCTGCTGCTTGTGACGCATGCCAGCAGGTCCCCAAGCATATTCCTGGCCACACGGTGCTCCTGAGGGCCCCAGGGCTCACAGCTCCCCAAGCTCGCGCTTGTTGCTACCCCAGCTCCAGGCTCAATTTCCGCTCCCATGTTAAACTGTACATTTAGGTTTGGAAGAAGCACCTCCCTGGAGCTACCAACCTGAGCACAACAACAGCTCCTGTGGGGACAGAGGCAGTGAGTGCTCAAGAAATCCCACAGAAGCCCCTGTTCCCTGCCTGCAGGTTGGCAGCTCACCCGTGGGGTAGTCAGTGACTGAGGGAGCCCTGAGAGAGCAGAAGTAGCTGTGCATCCATCAGGAAACCCCTTGAGAAAAGTTTGCTGCTGAGTATACTGAGTAATTGGTATTAACTGGAAAACAAGATGTGCGTAAAATTGGGTTCAAATAGTCCTTATTGGAATTGCAATGTTTTAATTAAGAACTACAAATTGTAGCAAGAGTAGAAAACACCTCATTGTAAATACTAAAAATATATTAATAGGTTTTGACTTTGAATAGGTGGGAAAAAGTGGCTGGAATTGCCTGCAGAGGAAAGTGTCAGCTCCCTGCTGACCGTGGGTCAGCTGTTGTGTCTGACCCCTGGCTGAGCCTCTGTCCTGGTGCTGCCCAAACACGCCCCTGTGAGTGGAAGCTCCAGCTGAATTTTGGAAGTGGATGTGGTTGGTGAAACTGCCTTTTGATCCCAAATGCCACGTGGGCTGACCTCCATCCAGCACCAGGAGAGTTGTGGCACCAGCCAGGGACAGCCACCACCCTGCCTGGCTGACGTGCAGTAACACCCAGGGTCAAATTCCTGCAGGCACCTGTCACTTGCAGGGCCACCAACAATGACCTGAGCCACACAGTTAGTTTTCTTTATGCATTTCTTCTCTGTCTGGGCCTGGGAACTGGGAATGCAATGTTTCCAGGAGCTATGGAAATACCTGGCTGGCTCTGGCACTGCAGGGTGCTGGCTGTGGGAGTGTCCCAGCGCCGGGTGCTGCTTGTCCGTGCCACCTGCAGACGTGAAGACAGGGACTATCTCACCACGCTGTGGGCAGAGGGGACCAGAGTAACGAAGAAGCAAAAGATGGGTCAGCCTGGGAGCCTGCTGGGGCTGGGAAAGCCCAGAGCTTTGTGTCTCTGCTGCGGGACAGGCAAGGTGGTGGCACTGGGAACTCCCTGCAGAGGCAGGGAAAGGCCATCGCAGAGAGATGGAGGGGACCTGGAAAGGCTGTCCTGGGGTACAGAGGAAGCTGTTGGGGGCTGTCCCAGCGGGAATGGGAAAGGCTGTCAGGGAGTGATGGATGTGAGCAGCAAAGGACACTCCAGCTGGGGGCAGGGAAATGCTATTCTGGGGGGAAGAGGGGACCGGTAGAGGCTGTTCTGGGGGATTGTGGTCGCCATCACTGGCCATCCTGCCGGGGCCAAGGGGCTGCTGCGGGCCCCNCGCGTCCCTCCCCGCGGGTTTGTGGCGCTGTGCCGGGGGAGGATGAACGGAGGATAAATGGTGGCCAAGGCGGACAGCGGCACCTTCCTCCTCCTCGTCCTCCTGGTGCTGAGCATCACCGAGCCGCTGCGGCCAGGTAGGGGCGGCGGCGGGGCTGGGGGTGCCGGTGCCGGGCCCGGGCGGCCGGCAGGGTGAGCGCCCGGCGTGGCCGGGGACAGCTCGGACCGCGGGGCGGAGTGGCCCGAGCCGGCCCCTCCAGGGAGGTTCGGGCTTTACTGCTGCTTTGTGCCTTTAAACAGAGCCGGGAGGCGGCCGAGCATCGGTCCCTGTGCCGGCTGCCTGGATCCGAGAGAGCCTGGATTTACCTTGGGAGTCCGGCTAAAACGTTCGTGTCAAAGTGTTAAAGCTTGGGTAGAAATCTACATAACCCTACGGATAACGAGCGCAGAAAATGTGGTGACTAAGTTTTCAGGTGCTTGTTGCTTACCTGCTTTTATGCTGTGGGCCTTGGATGCCTGCACGGCCAGGCAAAATGCTTACTTTCGAAAAGACATTTAATCCTGCCAGAAAGAGAGAAAAATGCTGCATCTAGTTCGTCTTTCTGGTTCTGTTTGTGCTTCTTTTAGGGAAATAATTCAGCGATGGAGTTTGCGTGCTTGCTGCTAGGCATGGTGCTTTAAATCTTAAGATGATTAACTTAGGAGAAATGGTTGGTCTTTGCGGGTAGAAAACGACAGTTTTTCTACATATGTCGCTCAGCTGGGGTTTCTTTTTGGGTGTTGAACTCTCTGGGAGCTTGGCAAAGCCCTCGGGTATCATGGGCAGCTCTTGCCAAAAAGCATCAGTAGCCAAAGCGTGAACCTGCCTGGCGTGGCTTTGCAGGTTTGGAAATCGCCTCCCATGGCACCAAGCGACTGTTCTGAGTGATATGTGCTCCTAGTAAATAGGAGAGTAAGAACTATGGGGTGCTTTGAAACCCCCTTGTTCTTTCTCTTCAAAATAACTTTTATGACCCAGACTAATAAAATATAACAGTATTAATGAACTGCGTCTAAGTGAGTTCCCAGCAGAGCTGAAACACAATTGGGTCAGTGTAGGCAGAGTTATTGAAATAACTAACTTGGGTGTTGAAACGTCTCTGTGTCTGCCTTGTTTTGTTTTAGCTTGTTTTTTTGGCACTGCAGTGTATATACAGGGCTTATGATATGCACTTAAGTAGCCAAAAAATCCCTGTTGTGTTGGTAGCCTGGTATTATTACAGCTAGAGGCTTTTATGGCTGAGAAGGTACTATGTAAAACTGATTTCAAGCAGCTCCTTTTTGCTGGCACTAAGTGCTCCAGGCTGCTGGATTGCTGGGCAAAAAGGTTCAGCTTATTCAGAGCTGTCTCTGTGCTTTTACAGGTGGGTAGACTTGACCCTGAACTCTGCTGGTGTTGAGCATTGTAGTCTCCTAGAAATGAAAAAATGGCATTTTTCATGTTGTATCGCATTTGTCACTCCAGTTTGATAATGTACCTCTATCAGCTGCTGATGCTTGATGGATGAACACAGGTTTTTTACTTAGATTTGCTTTGTTAAGATGAGTGATATTTTTCCACTGGTGCTGTAATGTACCTGCTTTAGAGGTTTGTGATGCTGTAGCCTTGCTGGCAGAAGTGTCCTTGTGAGCAAAACTTAACTCATCTGCTCAGGTTCTACACCACTGCCTTTGAAGCTTGTAGTGTTAGAATTCCCCTGTGGCAACTCCATAAGCATTCCATGAATTTTGCTCATACCGTCTGTATTCCTGAACCTAAGGTGAAGTAGTGCAGCTGGATATAGTGTTGCAGCTGGAAATCCTTGCTGTGTGAGGAGTTTCTGAGTTCCGTTTGGAATATACTCATCCGTCCTGTTTACGTGGTGGCTTCGGTTGAACGCAGTGGCTGAGCTGTCCATGGTGATGTCTCTCCCTCCTCCTCAGAGAGGAGCCCATCACTTCTGGGTGGCCTCACAGCTCTTTGCCAATGTCGTCTGGTTGTTTTGGTTTGCTTCGTTCAGTATCTTGGTGTCTGCTGTCTCAAACAAATCACCCATTTGCTAGATTAGTAGCACAGTTTGATCCTGAAACATAAGGTACAAGTAGGGAAAACCTGGCTCGTGCAAGTACAGAGGACGTACAGAACCAAATTTACAACTTCAGTCAGTAGTGAAGAAGTCTCCCATGTCTTCTCTGGGGAGAGACAGCAGAAAGAGAAGAGTACTTGGACTTTAAATTTATTTCCCAGGTGGTGTTTACTTGACTTTTTACTTCTTTAAACCTGTGTGTTGTAGCAAGTGTCTTTTTGGTTTCGGAAGGATGCCTGCCGCTTGCTTAGCTGAAATGTGTACTTGGAGCTATCAGATGAGTGCTGCAGAGAGCTGGGAGGTTTTATGTACTGGGAGATGAATGTGTAGTCCCTTCACAATTCAGTCCCGGCGGATCAGGCATCTCTTTGTATTTCCATGTTAATTTGACACTAGCTTTGTATCCATGTTCTTGCTGTGCTCTTCAGACAAATAAAACCTTCTTTTAAGCCTCCTCAACTGTAGTATCTTTTCATGCAATCTGAAAGGCAGTGATTTCACATGGACCTATTTTTTTTCTGCGTTTAGGGTGAGGTGAGCTTTAGTAAATTAGGGAGAAATTAATTAAAATGTCTTTTTTTTTTTTTTCTCCCCCGTTTTTTTTCTCTCTTGGTTACATGAGTCTGTTTCGTGACTGTCATCACTAACAGCATAAGGTACTTTCAACATTCCATTGGCCCCAGCTGAGCAGACTTGGGTTCCTGAAGGCACTGTGGGCAGTTGGATTTTTCTGAGCCTGACTTGTAATGGTAATTTGAGCCTTTGAGAATTACTGCTTGGATATTTATTTTTTGTCCCAGTGTTTCTATCTTTCCTGTTCTGTTTTCACCATATCCTTCTTGTTTTGATTAGTTGCCTGCTTTATGGTGCATTTTTGAAAGTGTGGTTTGTTGGTTTTTTTGTTTGTTTTTTTTTTTTTTGTGTGTGTGGTTTTGTTTTTTTGTTTTGTTCTGGGTTTTTTGGGTTTTTTTGTTTTTTTTTTTACAAAATATGGCATTTCTCCTTGAGTTGTGTTACTCACTGTTTTTGGAATCTGCTAATGTGAATTGAAGCTGAATGTATCAAACTCTTTCAACTACAGGGCTGTGGAGTGAAGGACTAACTTAATATTTCCTTTAAACACTTGCTGATTTTACTCTGTTGCTTTTTGGGGATAGCTACCACAGTAGGGTTAAATGTAATAACATCTTTTCCAGGACGACTCAAACCCATCTCGGTCAGGTTATCTGACTAGCTGGCTGAGAGCTGATGTCTTTGTGTGAGGAAATATTTCAGTGGTGTGTTAACTGAGTTACAATAAGCTGTTCTGGTGCTAGCTTAGATTTTGCCCAAGTTTCTGAACCAGTGCATTTCTGTCAGTTGTGGGAAGAGCATCAGAGATGTAAATTGTTATGAATTCAGTTTTTCACAGTTTGAGAATATTTAAGAAGTTTCTTTTTCTGTTAACATCCCAGTGCATCCCACTGAGAAGCAGAGGTTTTGGTGTCTTTGTGTAGCCTTGGGAGCTTAAGCAGTCTGGAATGACTACGCTGACATGTTTCAGAATAGTATTTAGAGGATTAATTAAGATCATCATCGCTAAAGACAATAACATGTTTTCATATTTCTCTAACAAGATACTGCTGCTTGCTAATGGAGAACACTTAAACATGGTCAGGCTTGATATTGGATTTTGTAATAGTGGTTTAGTACAGAGCCTTGTGAATGTAGGTCATCGGGCTTTCTTATTAGAGCATTTGCCAGGCAGCTAAAAGCCAGTTGAGTTCTTATTCTTGCAGCGTTTTTTCTCCACTTCAAAGCCAGCTAGAGGAAGTAATTTTATTACCCAAGTTCTATTTCAAAAAAAATATTGCACAACGTACTTAATCTGCAATGCTTAGAAAGACTTGCCAGTGCAAGTGGTATGGTTAAAACCCCACACTCCAGCTCACAGTTAGAACTTCCCATTGGCTTTGGAGCTTGCTGGCAGCTGCAGTTATGCTCTCACAGGTGGGGTGTTGGGGTTTTGACAGCATACAACTGACAAGTGTGTTCAAACTGCTAACTCTTTCTTGTCATTTAGTCAAGAGGTCTTGATATTACGTGCAAGGCAGAGCTCATCAGAGTAGAGGTCTAAGCAAACCCGTATATGATCTGCATAATTTCAAGGTGATCCACTGGTGTGCTGTGGCTGGATCTGGTTTAGTCCAGTTGAAGTGCATTGATTAATTCAAATGGAGACCCAAATATATGGGTCATAAAATTTGCTCTGGCCAGTGTTCCTCTGCTCTGGAGAGACTTTGTTGGTAGGCAAATACAAACTCTTATTTTTCTCTTTGTTCACTGTCTCCACCTTAGTGAGAGCTGTGATGAATGATATTTATTCAGGTTCATGTCATTGCTAGCTGCAGTTCCTGTCTGTTTATTTAGGTGAATTCCCAAGTGGAAGGTCCTAGGAGGGGTGGAAGGGTTTTTATCATACTTCCTCAGTTAATTTTGCTGAAAGTAGGGCTTGGCCTGTCTTCCAGTCTGGTGTTTTTCCTCTTCATCCCTTTGCTTCTTAATCTACTGGTTTTAAGTTTTATTTTTCTTCCTACTGTTACCTTTTATTGAGTTCTTCTCCTGATGTTGCTTGTTCTGCTGTTTGCTGTTTTTACAGCTGCAGAGTGAGGCTGATAGATGGAAAAAAGATTTTTTTGTAGCTTGTCTCAGTGTAGCAGAGACAAAGCAGAAGGTATCAGACCTTATTAGCAGGTCTGATACTTTAAGACTGGTAATTCCTGATGTTAATTATAAAGCAAAATTTTTGAGGTTCAAGTGGATTTGTTGCTAGCTGTGGCTACAAAGTAAAGGAGAAAAAAGGAGTCAGTAGGCAGGGGTGTTTGCATTGCTTTGGCTCTGAGAAGTAATAAACCAGAGGGGCACCTTGGGGGTTTGCAAACACATGGCTTTTATGTCCCTACAGTAGGTTTGGGGGCAGGGGGAGGTTGGTCCAGAACAGCAGAAGTGATGGAGAATAGAGTACTGCCACAGCTTCTCTCTGCAGCAGGAGGAGGCAGCTGTGCTTCTTTCCTGGTATATGAGGGGAAAGGCACAGTTAGACTGAAGAGTATTTTAGAATTTTAGATACCAAGTATGAAAGATGTAAAATCCCCTGGTGAATGTCAGAAAACCAGTCAAGATCTCAATGAGTCATTGTGTCCCCTGGCATTACCTTTGTTAGGGCTGGTGTTGATGTTGAATTGTAATGCAAGAGTAGGAGCTTCCTCTGTGGTCCATCTTTGAGTAATGCCTGGGTCTCTGGGTTTTTACGTGGTGATTTCTTGCAACTTATATAAGTTCTTGTTTGATGCTGTGAGGTGCATATGAACAACTCCTGTGCTTAGCAGAACTTCCCATTGTGCAGTGCAGACCCATGTACCCTGAGTGGAGCTTCTGATACCTCGAAGTTCTGTCTGGAGCAGAACCTAGAAGGAACTGAGTAGAATCACAGCTCCTGCCCTTCAGGGCTTAATGTGTGTACTCTGGGTTGTTTTGGATTTTGAAGTGGACATGTGCATTGGGTTCTTGCAGTGATAGCCTGGACAAGGAAGAGTTTAGATAAAAAGGGAACAGAGCACAGCTAATGGCAGGCTCAATGAGAGGCTCTGCAGATCTTTGCCTGTGTGATCTGAAGGTTTAACCTGTGTGATAGGAAGAGCCTTGCTAATTGTTTTTTCTGTGTAGGCTGATAGAAAGTTATGGCTAGGAAAGGACTATCGCAGATGAGGTCGTCCATCTTCTGTCCCAAAAGAAAATCAGGCAAACCCAGGCAGCTCCTGAAGGTGTTTGTCAAGCACATTGTTAATGATTTCCTGTGATAGACTCCAAACACCAGTTTCTTTTGGTAACTCTAGTTGCCAGTCTTGTTTGTTCTGCAGTTATAGCTTATTATTTGTATAAATGCAATCTAATGCAGGGGTTCCTCATAAGCTGCAGCTTTAAAGAAGATTTGCGGTTTTCCAGAACAGTTAAGGTGTCAGTTTTTCTGTAACACTAAGTGTAGTGGGTGCCTGCCATGCCCAATCCTTCCTGGTTTTCCAGGAAGGGTTTCTGTTTCATGCTGGATCCCTGCATGGCAGGCTCACATGTCTGCACTGCACTTCAGTGGTGGTTTTGTAGAGGATCCTGAGTCCAGGAGGAATCATGGATCAGTTGGTGAAGTTGTTGATTTGCTGTAGCAGGACTTGAGCAACTTAGTTGCTTAAAAACATGAGTTTGGGATTAACCTTTATTCCATATTCCCTCAACTGTGAAATCCTCTGGCATCTTGTGGTTTTCTGTGAAACTTTAAATTTTTCTTTGTTTTAAAGGGTCAGCTTGCTAATTCTGGGTTTCATGAGCAGCGTTTTAATGGTATTTGCTATAATTTGCTATATGGAACTGCTAAGAAAGTTATTAGTAGTGTTTGCCTGCCATTCAGATAATTTGGTAATATGGTTTTAGGTTTAATGGCAATTGATAGTTACTTCATTATCTATAGCTAAACTAAATAACATTCAACTTTCTACTTAATTAAAATTAGAATTGGTTGGTCTAACATATTTAGCTTCTGTTCTGTTTATTGATTATTGTGCTTGAGAATTGTCAGCCAGCTCAGGGGGCGGAAATGTAGAAGTAGCTTTTGGTGGCTGCTCTTGGGATATTCCCTGCTCCTTTGTCCTTTAACTGATTTTTGTTTGTCATATTTTCATTTGTGTAACTCTTTCTTTCCTGTGTTGTCTTCTCTTTCATACACCACCTCTGTTGTGCTTCCTCATACCTATCCCACTATAGGACCAGTTACTTGGGGTGTCCAGTGGAATTATTTGAAAGTCAAAGTTAGTAGAAAAATGGGATTAAGTGCCGTTTCTAGTAAAACAATGCTGAGTGTTCTGGGCTGGCTGCAAAACTGAGTTAGTGTTGTCCCTTGCTACTTCTATGTTTGGTCTGTGTTAATATTTCTTTAGCAATGTAAATAAAAAGATTTCTTCTGACTTAAAAGTGACTCGTCATCTTTTATACACTTCGAAAGAAAACAGATAACCCTGCTTCTAACACCTGCTGGATTTGAGTATGTGCACAAGTAGCATTTTGCCTTGTATATGTTAAACCTCTAAAACTTCTTGCAGCTTGTTTTAATCTAGGAATGGTCAAAACTGCATTTGTATTTTTTCTGTTGAATCTGTGGGATTATTTGATACACTTAAATTCATTGATTAACATCAATGACATAAGAGTACTCTATTAATGACATCTGGGAAAAATCTTCATGAAATATTGGGAATCTTGCAGGAGGGAGATCAGAGACTTAAGTAGAAGCATCATGCCACCTCAATTCTGGCAGTAAGCAGGTAGGAGGAAATGATTCAAGAATGCTGTAGTGCCCATCTTTGTCTTTCTGAGCAGTAATGGAATTGAATGTCATTTTTCTATTGATGTGGCAGCTAAAAAATGGCAAAGATGAAGTTTTGTGGCACAGTACCTGACACATGGGCATAATAGATGTTGAAGAGTGCTGGCAGTACTTGAGTTGTTAGAAAGTGTGGGGGATGAGAAAACTACTTTCATTGGGTTACCTGGCTTTTTACAGCTGGGTTGGATCTGTATTTGCTGACTTTTGGAGAACTGTTAAACTTAGGAGTTTGATATGTGGAATTTCTCCTCAGGTATTTGTTTTGCTGGGGAAGAGGGAAGCACAGGATCTCAGCCAGTGAGGACAGACGTAACTGTGGCTGACATTGGCCACGTTCCTGCCGTGTTCAGCTCCAGTGGAGCAGGGGAATGCTATTCAAAGCATGAGCCATTTGCTCCAGTACACGACAGCTCCTGTGCAAAGGATAAAACTGGGTTTCCCTATTTGAGGTCATAATATTTCTGTGGATTGAGTTTTTGCTCTTAAGTGTTATAGGTGCTTGCTCATCGAGTCTTGTACAAGATGTGAAGAACAAAAGTGAAACAGGAGCAAAAGCTTTTTTTAGTGTGACCTCCATTTGAATAGTGCTCAGGCACAGCTTTCCTGTCTCCCTGAATTGTTAGCTTGTTAAGAGCTTGAACTTTCTTGGGGCCCTGTAGAGAACTTGCATGTTCATTTGGTTTTAAAATTAAAAAATGATGTTAGTTTTTGGAGGGTGGTGTAGTTAAAAATATCTGATTTCATAGGTAGAACTTTGTCACCTGTTTGCTTCAAATATTACTGCAATTCCTCATGTTTTAGTTCAGCAAAGTTTTTAAGGTACATACTTAGCTTTAAATTGTATCTTTTCATTAGATTTGTTAGGATTGCTCACGTGCTGAAAGTTTAAGGAATATGCTTAAATACTGCTGAATCGTGTGCTAAAAAAAAAAGATGAGATAGGAACTTTTTTTGTTTTCCTGCAAAGAAGGAACATGTGTTGTCTTGCTGAAAGTAAATGAGCTTGCTAAGCAATATTGCTGAAATCTGGCAATTCCTACTTTCAGTTTAATGGTAGCTACAAATTAGCCTTGATTGCTCTGACAGTTCTTGAATTGCTGTTATCGTGTTTCATCTGGGTACTCTTCTTGTTGAAACATGATCTAAAGAAAATACTAATTCAGTTCATGTAAAATTTTGGATTTGAATTTTTCCTTTGAGGAAAATGAGTTTCTGTAGAATATTTGTTAGCCTGTAGTTGTTTGGTTGGGGGTTTTTGGTAGGCTTGGGGTTTGTGTTGGTTGTGTTTATTTGTTTGGGGTTTTTGGTTGGTTTGTTTATATACCTATAGTTTATTTGGTCAAAGGGAATACAGGCTCTTCCTCAGGTGATTCTTAGTGAAACTGTTTTGTATATGAACAAATAACTGATCCAGACCACTTGGTAGGATGATTAATCTTGACAGTACAGGAAGAGGAGACGAACCATCTTGCGTGCCTAGATTTCTTGGGAGTAGTTCTGGATGGGCAGCTACCAGGTCATAGCTTTAGATATAGAAGTACTTTGAGCTGTGGTACCCAGGTAGTTGAAGGATTTGTTGTGTGTGGGATAATCCATCTGCCCTGACCTGCTATATGGATTGTAGGGAGAAAGCACTGTTGTTGATGGTGCCCTTTTCTGGACACAATTGATGACTTGCTGAGTTTATCACTGCTGATGTTGTTCTTAATGGAACTTTTCTTTGTTGCTTCATTTCTTGGGAGAATTAGTATTTTGTGTGTGTGGCTGTATTTAAATTCTGTGTGAGGAATAGTTCTTTTTACTTAGCACTATTTCCTAAGCAGTGGAGCTTAATGAGCCTTGGACTGCAGTGGGTTTGTCTATGTCCCTGTACCTCCTCTGCTGTAGTACCCTTGCCTGACACTGCTTTAATAAGGCCCTATCTTGCCTGTGTCCCTCTGCCTATCCACAATACGTCCTCTGGCATGAAAAGCTGGGAGTCCTGTGGGGTCTCTTGCAAAGGTTCAGTTACCCCAGCTCACCACTTCCTCTGCTGCCAGCTGGGAAGCCACTCCCGGTGGTGACAGTGTGACACCCAGGTGTGCTGGCAGGCTGGCACCTGCTCAGCAGTGCAAGCCATGTGGGGGTTTCCTGCTCTCTGAAGTTCAAGAAGGTCATCATTTCCTTCCCTTGTGTAAGCTGTGGGAAGACATGCTGTCTTTTCCTGGTCTTGACTTTTCTCAAGCTTGCTTGAAATTGGTCAGTGAATTTGTGAGGTGTGATTGGCACTTTCACTGATTGGCTTTCTTTAGGGAAAGGGTTAAAAATTTGGTGCTGCACACATTTAAGTCACTTGTCACTGTTGTACTGAAACACTGAAATCTTGCCTAAGGCTGTACAAAACGCTCCAAGTCCTGAACAAGGTTGTTAGTGTGGAGAAAGAGTAGGCTTTAATTCTGAGCCATATTAGAGGCTTCTTGAGTACCAGTGGCTTTGGTTTTGTTTGTACTGACTGCTCTTTGTGCCTGTGCTCTATTTTGCTTTTTCCTTCTTCCTCTTTACTTATTATCATAATATAACAGTTTCTAAGGGGGGGAGAAGTGCAAGACTGTTGCTTAGCCTGGTATTCTCACTATGAAAATAAACTGGTTTTCAGTCTGGAATGCTGCATTGCTTAATTTGCAATATTTTTTCAGCTTAGTTCAAGTAGCAAGTTTTGTTTTCTCTTTGGTTTTAGTAGTGCTGGAGAATTTGGAAATGCGTTTTTTCTGTTTCAGTCTCAGGAATAAGTGCTCACTTTCATGAAGCTGAAAGTCTGTATTTTCTAAGTCTTGAAAAATTACAGCCAGGATTCCCATTCAAGAGGCTCTCATGTTGTTGCTTTGACTGAATGCTGTGTCTGTTGCCTGCCTTTGCTTTCTTTTTTTTTTGTTATTTTGAGTTCTCTTTCTCTTTTGTATCATTCCTGGCCTTGCGTTTGCCCTCCAGACAAAGAGCAGAAAATGAGTTGCAGTGAATGACACTTGTGAGCAAGGAAAAACTGGGTCAGTTCCAAGCTCGTGCAGGGTATAGGTATAATAGATAGGAAATCACAGAATCATTTCAGTTGGAAAAGACCTTTGGGACTATCTAGTCCAACCATTAACCCAGCACTGCCAAGCCTGCCAGTAAACATGTCCCGAAGTGCCACATCTACACCTCTTTTACATACCTCTAGGGGTTGTGACTCCATTTCTCTGGGCAGCCTGTTCCGTGCTTGCCGACCTTCTTCGTGAAGAAATTTTTCCTGATGTCCAATCTAAACCTCCTCTGATGCAATTTAAGGCCAATTCCTCTTGTCCTGTTGCTTGTTACTTGGGAGAAGAGGCTGATCCCCACCTTGCTACCACCTGCTTCCAGATGGTTGTAGGGGGTGGAAGGGTGTCCCTGGGGCCCTGGTGTCTGTAAAGTTTTTTACTGAGTGAAGAGTATTCCTTAACCATGAGCAGCCAGTTTATCTAGGAGAATGCTGTGGCAAGTGGTGTCAAAGATTTACTAAAATCCACCAGGTAAATGACATCCACAGCCTTTCCCTGGGCCACTAAGTGGGTCACCTTGTCCTAGGAGGAGATCAGGTTAGTCAGGCAGGACCTGCCTTGCATGAACCCACGCTGGCTGGGCCCGATCACCAGCTTGTCCTGTGCGTGCCATTCGTGAAGAATGATCTGCTCCATAACCTTCTCTGGCACTGAGGTCAGGCTGACCAGCCTGAAGTTCCCCAGATCCACCTTATGACCCTTCTTACAGCAGCTGGCTGTCATACTTGCTGACTTCCAGTCAGCTGGGACCAGCTGAGTTAGCCAGGGCTGCTGGTAAATGATAGCAAGTGGCTCAGTGAGCACTTGCAGCTCCCTCGGTATCCTTGGGTGGCTCCTGTCCAGCCCCATAGACCTGTGTGTGTCTAAGTGGCCATAGCAGGTCTTTAACATCTCCCCTTGGATTATGGGGGCTTCATTCTGCTCCCTGTCCCTGTCTTCCAGCTCTGGGAGTGGGTACCTGGAGAGCAAATATGAGGGAGTGAGGGAAGGAGACTGCTACCATTCCTTAATGTGCTGTAAAATCTTTTGATGGCTGTTGATGTGATCTAGCATAATTTACTATGACAGGACACTGAGTAATACTGAATGTTGATGAGTGTTATTCATTAAGGACTTACAGTTTTCAGCTGGAATGCTGTCACAATTTTAATTACTTCATGAAGCAGCATGCTGAGGTCATGCAGAAAATGCCAATGCCTCTAACATGTACTATTTATTTATTTTTGGAACTGATGCATTCCTATTAAATAGGAATATAACTTAAGCATCTCTAATTTCCAGGAGCTGGAATTAGATTTGAGAATAGATGTGGGCTGTGTTTTGGCTATGAGCTTATCACATGGCCTTTTTTCCCCCCCCAGGCTCTGTGCTATTAGGTGCTGTTGTGCTCTCATACTCTCCTGCACATACTCAGGCCATGATGAACCAAAGCTACATGGTCTAAGGATACTTCCTAAGCATGTTTTCAATATTACAGGTGAATGGCCAAGCATTTTATCTTCTGTGGAATTGGACATGAAAATGGAATGCTCTGTTTTTCTCTAGCTTTTATTTCTTCTAAAGGTTTTTAATTTTAATTTTTCTATAGGCTTTTAATTTGAAGAACAGTAAATAGAACCAGTTTTATTGAGAAACTTTAATAAACTATCTATGAAATGGATAACTGATGGTGACACATGAGCTTCACAAATAGTTTTCCTGTCTGGAAAAAGTTGGTGTTATAGTCTGCTTTCCTCCTACTGTGACTTTGTTATGAAGTACTGTATGTATTTATCCTGCTACATTGAATGCAGCAGTGGGTGGTATAATGATAAACTCAAAAATATGTAATGGACGTCAGATTCACCAAGTGACACAAAGACCTGCTGGGAAATGAATGGTTAGTGAAAACTTCTCTGAGATTTGGAGCTAAGGGAAATACCATTTATGTATGGCTTCTCCTCCCTGAGAACAGAGCCCTTCTATGGCACTGGGGGTACCTCAGAAGTTAAAAACAAGAAAACCTGTTTGCAGGCTGAGTCAGAACACCCTCAGGTGCAGTTTGTAGCTTCTCTGTCCCTGAGAGCTGTTCAGCAGCTGGCCTTGGCCACTGTGAGCAGAGGCGGGGCAGGACAGCCCTGCTTCTTACAGGCTGGCAGATTTTCAGGAATTTGGTGAGAGATACACCATACCTGCTCCAGTGAACTTCACCTGTGGTCTTGGGAGACATCCAAGTTAGGAAAACTGCTTTTTAAGTACAGAGGATTACCTTAAGGACAATTTTTTCAAGTGTCTGCTGAGGAATACATTATGATTACCGTCATGTTATTGTTGTGTTGGAAGTATTAAGAGTATTTTAAAGTTTATGATACTGCAATAAATACCAGTCTAGAGCAATATTGATTGTATTATGCTTCCTCTTGAGCATAAATATTAGCTATAGAACTGTGTGTGTGTGTTTGGCAGTGGGTGTGGTGTTCTTCTGTTGTTTTGTTTCTGGTGCTTGTTTGCAGGCATTTCGTGAGCACTGGTGTTCAGCAGAATCTCCAGGAGTGAAGGACGTAGGGAGTTGGGCTTCTTGCTGGCAGGAACTGGGATCTGATCATATTCATGGCTCAGGTTATATAGAAACAGTGATTTAAGAAAAAAATAATTTTCAATTTTAGTAAACTTGATCCTAAATGTGTTAAATGTGAAAGGATAGTGCAACATGTAGGTACAGGTCTTAAGTAAGTAGGTTGAGTATTATAAAATGTAAGAAAGACCTGTTGGACAAGTTAAAATCTGAATAAGAAGAGTTACTGGTCTAAGCACTTGTAGTTAGAGTTTTTGTTAATGCTTAATCAGCTTTTCATGACTGTAATTGCCTCTTGAAATCTGAACAGAATATTCCCTTACAGGTAATTCATCTGGTCTGGGACAATGAGTGACTTACACTGAGAAAGGAGGAAGTGTTTTTGTCTTCTGTTTTCCTTTGGTCTGTAAATAAAAATTATGCCAGAGGATCTACTATGTCCAACCTTGAGAAATGTGATCAAAATAAGCAAAGTAAGTTTGATGTACACACAAACCTGCCATTGTTCATTAAAAGCTTACATATAAAACCAAACCATGTACTTAAAACTTAACTCTCCAACACACGAATTTCAGAGTAATAGCTTAAAATTGAAATAACATTAAATGCTGGGTGTACATTTAATCAAATATCAATTTTCATACAAATGAATCTCAGCAGACAAGAACAGTTAGTGTAGCAAATAAAAAATGATGTTTCTTTGTGTTAAAAAGTGAAATAGGTTCAAATGTATGCTTGCTGTGTAAACATTAACATCTAGTGCTTCTAGTAGTCTTAGCTGCTAAAAGACTATCTTAATGTGTCTTTTCTAACTAATAACTTTACTAACTTAATAAAGAAAAATCCAATAATTACAGCCAGAAGAACCCAGACTTTCATAATGAGTGATTGTAGTCACTGAGTTTAATTTCTGTATTGAAGCACTTTGCTGAATTGAGAGTTATACTTTGTAGGCTTTAGTTTCAGCCTCTGGTTCCTCATCTGTACCTCTGAATTAGTGAATTGCTGTGATATCAAGGTTTTTGTACTGCTGGAGGTTTATCTGATACAGCTAGGAACATAGGTGAGGGGAATGTTCTGTTTGCTGGGGATACATTTCTGCCTTAGGATCTAGTGCTCCTTTTTTCTCCTTTTTTTTTGTAGTGTTAATCTTTGGTGTCTTGAAAATATAAGGTTGAAATTTAGATTTTGAGAACTTTGTGTTCACCTAATGCTTTACAGTAGATGTTTATTGCATGTGCCTAAGATAGGGCCTCCATCATTTTTATTGGGTGTAACTTTTCTTCCAGCTGAATTTCTTATGTATCTGTCTTCAATTGAAGGAGGATAGAGAATCCTGCTAAAACAGTATCAAAGTTTTCTCATTTACCCAGCAGCTTATCTTTGCAGGAAATGTTTACAGCTGCTGGCTTGTGCCTGTTGCCACGAGCTGCTTCCACCCCAGTGCTGTGTGACCTGGTACCAGCCCTTTGTGCCTCAGAGCTGCAACCCTGGTCCTCACTTGAGGGTTTTCTGGTGCCATGGAGGTGAAGGTCCCAACTATTTAAATATTTTCTGTTAGAACAAATATTTAAAACTATAGACACACTAGTAGATGCTCTGTCTTTGGGGCAGACAGCTATTATGATGCCCCAATTCCACATTAATGGGTACTGGATTTATACAGCTGTATTTCTGCTGAATTAGCTGGAGCATGCAATCTTTCTGGTTGCAAGGGGACAAACCAGAGCTGATTTGACTTAATGTGCACAGACAGTAGCTAATTTGATCTGAAGCTTGCTGTTTCAAAGCCAACTGATCACATTCATTTGGGAAACTGAACCAGCAAGGTGAACTTGTTTTGAATCAACACTTTGTCTCGTGTCTGTCACAGCCTTGCTTTGGTATTGAAAGCTCTAAAATGAGATGTACTGTGGTGAAAAAGTAGTTTCACATACTGGATATGGATCCTCCCTACCTTTCTTTAAAATGAAAAAATTGTTTTGAATAACCATTTATCCCTTATGTCTTGCATAAAAAGGGGGAAGATTAATAAAAAATTAGTTGCAGTTTAGATGTAAGCAGGAGGTGTCTTAGTCCAGACGAACCTCAAAAGTCTTTAAAAATGATGCAGAAAATACAGGTTTCAGGTAGTGTAATGCTCAGGGCAGCTCACTGACCAGTGTGCATCAGCTGCAGGAAGGATGCACTGCAGCTTCTCAGCGCTTGGGCTCCAGGAGGAAAATATTCTCAGTTACACAGAGGGAGTACATGAGGTTATTAAACCTGAAGGGGCTTCCTGGATCATTTTTGTAGTGGCCAAAATCTGTTTGTTTTGTGAACACACAAAGCTGGTTGGAAATTAGAGGGAGCATGTGTGTGTGTGTATTTTATTCATCTATCATGAAGTCCTCCCTGTGGATAATGCTTCTTGTAAATAGGGATTTTTTTTTTTAAGTACTAGCAGAAAATCAGGAAATTATCCCGTTGTAAAGAAAATTCTAAAAGCTAGTTGACCCCTCTGTTGAAGTACATGATGAGTTCTGTGAAACACCTGGCATTCAACATGCAGTGGGCAAAATGTTCAGAATAAAAGCTCTCTGTGAGCATGTAAGCAACCACCTTGAAAGATGAGGGTTTTCCTGTAACAGTTTTTCTGTTAGTCAAAAATCTTGTTGCTTTTGCTGCTCGCTAACTTAGAAAAATATGTCACAGCTAAAGCAGATGAAGGCCTCTTGTTTGTATGACACTGTTTAAATTGATTTATAATCTTGTCATTCCTGGTTTGATGAAGTAAATTTCCAACTATTTTATAAGTTTTCTTTTAAATTTTGAATTACATGTCCACAACCAACCTTGGTAAGACTTCTTTCAGATGAGTGACAGGTGGACAGGTTATATTATCTAATAACATGTCCCAGCAAGTTGGTATTAGTTTTTTTTTGGCCTTTACTTGACAATAAGTTTTATCTTGGGTTGTATATTTAGTTTGTAAGAATTGATGGTCCGAATCTGATTTCAATTTGTCTGCTCTTTTTATATCAAGTTAAGGAATTTCTTCTTTTCTGTATCCAATTTGTAGTAGAGAAACAGCTGAAGTGTTACCAGAGAACACACTGTTGTTACTTAATATTTCTGACAGACATTTGTTCAGGTACAGGTGTGCTGGTGAACGAGCAGGTTTCTTGGGGTCTAGGAAATCTCATGAAAGCATAGAACCAGCAGTCAAGACAGCTGGCTTCCTACAGGTTCATCTTGTCTGTAGCCTTTGGCAAGGTCTTGAATTTTTCTGTACTTCTTTGTGTTTGTGGCAGGAGGATGTTGATAAGATTGTTGAGGGTTAATATTGTAGAAGTGCTTTGAGATAGTCTCTCCATTTCACTGTCATGACACCTCACTGCTTCACGTGTGTCATGGTTTAGGGCAAATTTGGGAGGAAACCTCTGAATGGGGTCCCTCTAGAAAAAAAGATCCAAGCAGTCCCTCTCCCAATCAGCTCGGGAAAAAAACTTTCACGGAGAGAAGTGGGAAAAAAACAAATGTTTATTCAACAGGCAACACACCTCCCAGCACAAAAATGAGCAATACCAAACAGCAAAACCTCTCGCCGTTTAAAAAAAATAACAGATTTAAAAGAGTTCTTTCCGTGGGCTGGCCGGCTCACTCAGGCTGGCATCAGTCCCTTCTGTGCTGGGGAGTGCCACAGCCCAGGCCAGGCCTGGTGGGCCACAGCTGTGAGCTCCTGGTGCTCTTCTGGGTTTTTCAGTCCAGAACAGGTTCAAACAGTTCCAAGAAAAAAAAAAAAAAAAGAAAAATAATCCAAGAAGCTTCTCTGCCTCGGATAGCCAGAAAAACTGAGAGCAAAAAAAAGCTCTCTTTCACTGTCCACTGCAGACAACAAACACAGTCTGTGAGCAGGAATGCGGAGAAGCCAATGCAGTTAGTGTTAGCAGAGTGTGTTAGCCTCTGATAACACACTCTGCACTTTTTCTTTTCCCCCCTTTACTCCTAGAACCAGTCTTAAAGTTGCAAAATTTAATATTCAACACCAGCAAAACAAACAATTTAAAAATACAGGCATCATACAGTCACTCCAAAACAATGTGTTTTCATGTTCTCACACTGCCTGAACTTAGTGATGTTTTGTAAGTTTATACTCTGTATAGTGCAAAAACTACAATTGCTGCTATTTTCAGTGTTTTAGTTGTCTCCTTTCTTCCCAGCAGATGCCAGATGAATTTAATAGCTCTGCGATAAGATTTCAGTGTACGAAATTTCATCCTGTAGCATAGCAAAGACTTAATCTGATCCTTAAAAGAAAATGAAGCCTTTTATGTTAGAGTTGCACATGTGAATCATAATAGTGCTGATGTCACTCATCACATCGTACGTGAACACTGGGGGAGGTTGCATTTCCACATTTTCACTTCCAGGCAATTGTTGATGCCCTTGGCTTAATGTTGTGCTTCTGCTCCAACAACTGCTTGCTCTTAGCTGAACTTGTGCCATTACATATTTACCAATGATTTTGAAAACATGAAATGTTTCTGCATTAAACAGCTGGTGGAAAGTATGGTTTTAGTGCTGTGAGGATGTGATAGTTTAAGGTACTTTCTTCATCCTTTCTTGCTGTTAGTTACCATCAACAGCTGTGAGGGATATCTGGCTTTAAGGACAGAAATGGACTGATTTTTTTGAAATCTTTGCTATTCTTCAAAAGAACTGAAAATATATGGGTGAAGAAACAGTTTTGATTTACCACACTCCTGGAAAGTACAAAGTCTGACCATGTGTTAAGTAATGACTTGCATTCCAGGAAAGATGGATGGTCACGTAATGTTGTACTGTTCAGCACTGCTCATACATCTTCCTGACTCTTGTCCTGCTGCTGGCAGTGTGACTTACCTTTTCTGTGGTGGAGATGGGCTTGAGATGTTTTCGTTTATCTGCTGTTTTAACTTGAAAAATAGGCCACTGATGTGAAATGTTTCACAGGGTTTTGGAGAGCAGCACTTATACCCTGTGCATCCTTGCCTCTCCCAAGTATCTCCATTCCTTAGCTCAGTATCTTACTTTGTTATAGCTTTGTGGTAGGCTTCCATCTGTTTTTATATCTGTGTCTTACCACTGATGGCTCAGGAGGGCTTATTGACAGAGATTTTAATTTCACAGTATTTCTTTGTGTCACATTTCCCCCTCTGCAGCAGAATTACGTAGCAGTTCATGTTCCCTGGTCTGAAATAATTAGTGCATCTGACAGCATGATCTCCATTGGGAACAATGGTACAGCTGGTCTGCAAGGTGTTTTAATAGAAATGTTTTGTACTCTTCCATGTATCCACATTCTTCAGAGAGGAGTGTCTCTAACACAGGAAGTAATGACATTACAGCATATAGCTGGTATTTTTTTAATTCCCATAATACTGAGATGGAGTCATCCTTTTATCTGAGCCAGTCATATATAATTGTACATAAAATAGTAATAGCATGTATGGAATTGCAGACTGACAAAAGTATTCTGTTTTTCCCATGTGCAGTTGGCATTCCTGGTGGATGCTGCCTGTGAAGCCAGAAGGCTGCAGAATAACTTTGTTCACAGGATATATGTGTGAATTCCATTGAAATTAAGCAGTAAAAGAAAAAATAAAGTTTATTTTAAAGTATTGAATTTTGCTACAATTACAGGTGGATGCAGTGGAAACCTGGAGCTGGGCTGAGAATAGTCTTTGATGTGTTAAAAGGTCTGCCACAGGCGCTGGTGTAAATTCTGTACTTGAAACTGTAGTAGCAAGACTTTCTAAGGAACCTCCCACTGTGTCCTGACCTTGTGCAGAAGTGGCAAAAGAAGCGGCAGTGATTTACCAAATGGTGCTTTTCTGTGGACTTGAAATCTGAATGCTTTTAATTTCAGCTTGAGGTTTCGTATTTGTTTGATTTGGTGGTCTGTGTGTTGTTGGGTTTTTTCCTCTAAGTTACAGTGAGATTTAGTTAACTCATATAGATGAGATTTGAAATTATTTAGCTTAAAGATAGTTTTAAATTTTCTCTCTTGCTTATTGGGCAAGTGAAGCTTTTCCTCCATTTTTTCACCCCCTCCGCCCAACCATTTTATTCCCCTTTCCTTCTTCAGGCTAAATAAATTATTTCATATTTTTTTCTGAGGGGGAAGCCATTATGACTGGTAATTCTATTTTTTTTCCATTTCCCCTGTGCTCGTTGTCTGTTGGCTGTTTGGGCTGGGTAAAGCTCTAAATGGGTGAGAACAGTCTTGTGGTGCTGTCAGGTCTGTTGTTGCCTCAGTAGTCTGGCAGGTCCGTGTGAGTTCCTAGCATCTTGTGACCTGAATGTTTGCTCTGAGTAGGTGGTTGCTAAGAGGATGTGCCTGCTTTTATTCTTCTAGAAGAGCAGGTCTGTGCTTTATAGAGGAACCAGTAGTTGGACTGGATTTTAGTCTAACATCAAATTAGACGACTGTTATCAATATGTTTTACCAATTACTAGGTGTATGTGTACAGCTTTTACTGAGAGTGCCTGATGACTGGGTTTATTACTCGGTCATGTTGTTTGAAACCTTAAATGTGACCTCTGTCTTGGTTTAGCTTAGACATGTGTTTCAAGAAGTAACAACTGCAATTACAGTCTGCTCTTATGTTGTAAACTCTGGATGAGAGAATGCATACCTGTATTTTAAATTCTCTTTTAGTGATTTCCTTCTGTAAGACAGTTGCCTACTGGATCCATTCAAAATCAGTATGTTTTACATATAAACATTTTTTTCTGTTTAAAAATGTGCTCATTCTCTAGACATAAATTACCTGGGATTAGTGGAGCTCAGTGAGAGGAAAATGTGCTAAATTGCTCAAAAACAATGGTTTGAAAATTGACAACCACTGTCTAGAAGAAAGAGGGATGCTGATGGTCAGGTGCAAAAGTGAACCTGTGGATGGTGTTGGCACGGGCAGACTGAATGTGAACAAGCTTAGAATTGTTCACTTTTGTAGACAGACCTGTTTCTCCCCTGCAAAATGTTTTGAGGGACACAAAATGAAGCGGAGTTATTAGGTTCTGGCATTTGATAGATGGAATTGAAAAAAAAAAAAAGGTTTTGAAAAAGTTACACTTTTTATAGTGCTAATTAGGTGTGACAGTGTAATGATGGCAAGTAGGCAGTGAACTCACAAGCAGGAGCTAAATGTTTGCAGATAGTGACAGTTTCTAGTGAAGGATATGTTCACATGGAGAAATTCTACAAAAGAGCTGAAGCTAGAAAGTGAAAACAGGTTCATGGATATAGATACTGTTTTGCAAGTAGTTCTGTGAAATGTCTCTAAGTCAGACAGGGACATTTGTGCAAGTCTAGTGGGTTCTGGCATATGCAGTGATTAGAATGGAAATAGGATTCTGAGGCTGTTACATAATGTAGTGCTTAACTATTGAAACATACTTTTGTTGAACTTCAGCTCTGAGAAAATTGAACAAGCACTCCTCAGTGCCCCACAAGAAGTAAATAGGTAATGCTGTGGTAATAGCTGCTCACAGGCTATCTTTGTCAGGGAGGTTTTACGATGGATGTCTTGAGGGAATTATTTCCCATACCCTTCTGTCTGTTAAAACCACAAACATGCAGTTTAGGACATGAAATGATCTGAACTGAAGGAGTTTAACAGGCTGAGTTAAACAGAGATTTTGTCCATTATGCTTCAGTGATCCATTGCATGGCAGATGATTAATGTTTGTATAAATCCACAGGAATAAATAACATTTCAAACAAAGCATATTTTCTGTCGTTTCGCAGAGCTCCGCTGCACGCCGGGGCAGTTTGCGTGTCGGAGTGGAACCATTCAGTGCATCCCTTCCAACTGGCAGTGTGATGGGTGGCCCACCTGCGAGGACGAGAGCGACGAAGTCGACTGTCCAGGTAAGTACATCTAGGAGAGTGCTCAGCCCTGTGCCAGCTTCCTTTGCAGCAGTGCTGTGACTCTTTCAGGTTGTTTGGTTATTTTTATTTGAATTTGGTGATTGTTTAGTAGAACTGTACTCATCATTAACAAAGGCTGAGTTGGCTTCTATTCATTTTGAGCAGCTAATGCCACAAACAGTTTTTTGCTTGTCTGAATTATCCTTCCATTCTTACCGTCAGAGCAGGTATCCTGAAGATGAGAGTTTGTGGTCTAAAAAGAGACTTTCCTGACAAGGGAAAAATGTTGCAATTAAACTGAAATGACACATAAGCCTGTGGTTAAATTTGGAATTACTGATTTGGTTGTATATCACTCGGATGGTGCTGGATGACATTGCTGGACTCAAGTAGAGAGCTTGTTTCATTGCTTCCAGTTCTGATTATGCTTCTTGTGCTTTGTTCTGCCAGACAAGCTAGTGTATTTGCACTTCATAAGCTCCTTGACCATATGCTTTGAAGAGCCTGTCACCAGCAGTGGCTCTCTGCTAAAGCTACTGGATATGAGCTGTGCTTAAAAACAAGCAAAGAAATACTGTGGCTGTACAATCACAATTTTGAACCTTTTCAGTTGTTCTTGAAAAACAGGCTAGTGCAGCTCTTTCTGTGTATCTTAAAAGTGAAGTGACCTGTAATTTTTTTCCTGTTAAGAACAATGAGACAGGTATCTGAAAGCATGAATTCAACTGTGGCACAGTTCAAAACGTTTTATCTTTACAGCATGACTAAATTACATTCAAAAACTGTTTTAAGAAGTTCTTTGCCAGTGAACTACTTAATTTTCTTGGCAGAGAATCACATGAACTCTGTGGCATTGCCATAACAGCATTCAGTCTGTCATCATTCTGAGTTCTCAGCTATTTTAGAGAGGTGCTACAAAATTGTAACATTGATGTTTTACAGCAACAAACTCTTTTAAATATTCATACTATCTAAAGGAATTAAATAAATCTAACACTCAAACTTTGAAGTTGTGCTAGAGTTAGCCATCTCCCCAGTGTGTACTATGGACAAATAAGTAAAAGAATACCAGTGCTCTTTTAAGAAAACTTTTCGTTAGCTTGTGTGTGTGAATGTGCAGTAAAGGGGAAAAACAATCGGTAGTTTCTTCTGTCACTGAAAATTAAGCTGTGCCATTGATAGTCTATTTAAAGATACTCTTTACAATGTGGATGTCCTAAAGAAAGCTGCTTTTATAGCTGTATTGTTATTCTTCCTTTTTAGCTAACTTTGGCCAAATGTGAAAAAGCTATGGACCTAATAAAATTCTGGGATATAATGGAATTCAGTGGCTAGGGGAAGGCAGAGTCATGTTAATGTTTGGATTTACTCAAAAACCACTGAAGACTTTGCTTGTGGGAATATTTGAACTTCCACATTAGTAGGAAACTATTTTTATCTTCTCCTGTTCCTGATGTATTAGTCAGCAACTTAAGATGTTGCCTGGACTGTGCACTAGGGTGGTGTTGACTAAGGACTGGAGTTCCAAAGAATGTTTGGTATATGGATAGGAGGAGGATTTTATGGAAGTAACACTTCTCAGTACATAGGTTATGGTGTTGTATTTGGGGTATAGATCTCACTGGACTGTCTAGCCTGACATGGTGAGAAGAACTTGAAATTTAAAGAAATGAAATGTGAGACAGACTTGATTCACCACCATGTCTGTGTGCAGGAAGAGAAGAATAACATCTGTAAATACTAGAGGGGAAAATGCTGGACAGCAGAGAGAAGGAAAGTATTCCACTTGATGAGAGGAGTAATTAGATAAGTAATTGGTGAAAAGGCTGTGCTCAGTAAAACAGCCAGAAAGCAGGTGTGGTGTTTGTGAAAGAACTGAGGTATTTGCACAGTAATGCGAGGAGCGCAGCCAGCAAACCAGAGGAACGAGAACTACTGGTGTGGGTTGTAAAAACTATTATACCTGTAACAAAAAACTTGGTGGGATTGCATTGTGACCTGCAATGGGTGTTGAAGGGCAGGTGTTATTCAGAGCTGTCAAGAATAAGAAGAGGTTGGTGTGCATGGGAATGTTGTGCTGGAGCACAAAGAGGAGCAGCATCAATGAAAGTAAACCCGAGGACAGAATCGGTTTGGAAGAGCACAGTGTGCTTGTGTTGAGGAAAGCAGCACATGCATGACACAGGAGAGACTGTCTTGGGACACTGGTTTGGGAGCTAATGCTGCTAATAATAGTAACATAGTCTTACTCAGGAGTGGCAACTTTCTTCTTTGGCCACTGAATTAACAAGAAATGATGCAGCTTTAAATTTAGAAACTACGTTTGGATTAGATGAGCAGTTGTGTGATGATTCAGCTAAATTTAATACTTTAATTAAAAAGTTCTTCCCTTCAATAAAGGCAGGCTGAACACTAAAAGAGCTAGTTAGTGAATCCACCTGGACTTGTGAAACTTGGAGTTACAATATCTTTAAATTAAAAGGCATGAAAACTCTCTGAAGCATGAAAAGAAAGCGTTCAGGAAAGGGTCCTAAATCTGGGAAGCTTGTTAATCTTCAGCCTTTGAGCCACTAATGGCACGCTTCAACATGAGCAACTTGGAAGAGATCAATGGCAGTGAATTAGGGTTTTGTGGAGGTGTTAAGAGTGTGTTTCAATGACTACTTAGTCATGTTGGTGTTTTGAAAGGTTTATTACAAAGCCATTGTAAGTTGTTTGCCACTGTTGGTCCACCTTTTTTAGGCCTAATTTCATTTGTGTTAGTAACAAAGGTCCTATTAAAAGAAGAGGATCCATAATTAATAAATTAGTTTGGTAATCATGTATTGGCTGAGGTACAAGAAAAATTCCAAATTGTAAGACTTTTTGTTTGAATTTCTTCTGGCAGTTTTTTCAGAACACAGTTAAGTAAGACATCTAATTCATTGACAATCTAAGCGTGTGAGATGCCTATTTTTTGCTATATTTCTCTGAAGATTGTAATTATAGCTGTTTTTATTATTACTGTGTCTTATCACAATGACCATTTTTCTTTAAAACATGGAATTTGTTTCAGTCCCAAATTTGCCATGTGCAGAGTTCTGTTCCCCCTGCCCTTCCCACTGGGCACCCATGTGTCAGTGGAATCTGCAGTAGTGATTACCCTCAATTCATCTCTGTGATAGACTAGAACCAGTGGCTGCTTGCTCTTGTGAGCCATACTAAAAATTGCTAGGAGGGTTTATTATGTAGCATGTGCCAGTGACTTGCTTCTCCTTAAGCGGTGGAGCTTTAAGAAATTTGCCAACTCTTCCATGTCAACAGTAATTGATCCTAAAAATAGTTTATCCCAAAGTGGTGTATTCTATGAAATGGTAGAAACAGGCATTAATGTCTTAAACAAGGACTTTTACAAATGGGAGTTTATTATTTCTAATCACGTTCTCTCATGTTTCTACACAAGCAATCGAAGTAGGAACATAACTTTTTCATCTTTATAAAAGTTCTGTATTTAAACCTGTAAGAGGGAAGGGATCTGCAGTTTACCTTTTACTGCTTATTGGATTTCCAGCTTTGCTTCTACCAGAATATCAGATCAGCTTCTGCAGATATCCTACCTTCTTTGCAGGCCTTGTGGTGTAATTCATTTTCAGGAGTCCAAGCAGAGCAGGGTTTAGTATGTCTCTGGCTGCAGAGCTCCCAAACTGCAGGCTTGATGTTTTTTTCTGTTGCCTATGAATGAAAATGGATGTGTTAAATTTGAGTGCCCTTCATAAATCCTATCCATGTCAGTTTTACATCTTTCTCTTCTGATGAAGCAGCAGCTGCAGCAGCCTGTTTTGAAGTGATCAAAAACACCTCTGTGTTTTGTTTCACCAAGGATATTTTGTATGGTTGAAGTGACTCTTGACATTTGTGCGCTTTTTAGTACAGCTCCTTTTTAACAGCTAGGTATTAATGATAAAAACCTCTGAGCACTTCCACACCTTCCCTGAGCCCTTGCCGAACTCCTATTTTTTTTTAGCCTACCTTGTGTTGTTTAAATTATAAGCTGTTTTCTGCCAGTCCATTGCCTTGAATAGCACTCAGCACAGCAGGTTGCTGTTCTTGCTTGCCATTGATGTCCTTGCACAGTGCAGTTGATAACACACAGCATGGAGCTGCTTGATCTGGGAAGAATCACTCCTCTCTAGGAGCTTCTGAACTATATTTCCAAATACTGAGGCACAAAACTGGACTTAATCTTGAAGTTCTCTCACCTCTCAAATTACCAGATGGAATTAGAAGCTTTCTAAGCTTCTGGTAGGTAATATGGTGGACAGAAAATTTGAAGCTTAGGGGATAAGGCAGCTTTTATGTCAATTTTGAGAATCTGTGTTTAAACAGGAGCAACTCAAATCTTGGAACTAATAAGATATGGCAAGGCCTGGTTGCGTTACAAGCAGTTTAATTTTGACATCATTTGACATAGTACATCCATCCTCATGAAGGGTTTTGCTTGAGTGACTTGACATCTGTGACACAGACGTTTTCCAAAAGGTAGAAGGAGCTATCAGCATGGCAAACTTTCATTCTGGATTCATAGCTTCAAGTTTTAAACAACTGAAAATAGCCACAGAATCACCATTATTGGACAATTTTCTCTTGATGTATAGCCCTATGCTTAGACTATAATTGTGCTGGAGTGAATTAGATAGCAACTGTAAATTGAAAGGAGCTGGGTGAATACGAATCGTGACTTGATCCATTGGGAAACAGATTGGAGGATGCTCGTGTTCACCACACTAACATTCAAAGGGAGGAAAAAATAGTGCCCCATGAGTTTTTCTTTGAACCCATATTTTCATTTTCTGCACCAACTAGCCAGCAGATGACATTTCTGGAGTAATTATATAAAGTCAAAGAAACAGATCTATATCTGTTTTGGCTAGTAAAAATACCACTGTTGCTGTTATTGCCTGTGGTTTTAGTATTTAGAAGAATAAAGATCTTGGAAAATAACTGATCTTCCAAAATTTCATCACTTTCAGGATATGAAATGTGCATGTAAGCACTGAAAATGATGGCCTTTTCTCTGTGAAACACTCAAACATGGTTAAGTTCTGATCTTCTGAGTTAAGTTGTTATCTGAAGATGAGTCCATTGCACTCTTAATTTATTTTTAAAGAAAAAATTATTTGTAAAAAGGAAGTAGGAACAGCAAAGTACATAGAGAATTCTTCCACAGTGTATTGTAAAAGTAAAATAGAAAACCAGTCCAATTATACCTTTGCCACCAGAATCTGCAACAACTTTTCATGGCAGTCAAGTGACTTAGAGGCTTGTTAGCATCTCTTTATTGCCCTTGAAAAAGTTTTCATTTCTTTTCTTGGGAGAGAGATATTCAGGTCAAATAGAAGCAATTTAATATTTGAAGAGCACCAGTTTATTAAGCAGCTGACAGAGTTGGGCTTGAAGAAGTGACTTGTAGCTGTTTTGTGGCCACTTCAGTCCTGGTTTCAGCAGCAAATCTGCTGACAAGGGCAGATGCTGAGGAAGGAGTGAGTTCCGCTTCCTGGGTGCAGACTGATGGAACTCTGTGTGGGATCTGTGTAGCTATTTTTCAAAGCATCTGGCATAAATGCTGTTAATTTAGGATGTTAGCCTGCATAACCCTTCCTTAACCTTGCATGTTAAAACCTGTGAACTTTTGTTTTATTCCTAGGGGAGATAAATTGTTAAGTCCTTGTGGGCGTTGTTTAACTGTGGAGGGTCAGCCATATGGTGCTGCATCTGCTCTCACTTCCGAAAGGGAACTGCTTCTTCGTGTGTTTGGTTTTGACTGGTTCTTTGGGTTTAGCTGTTACCATTTAATGCCATGGGAAAATAGAGCTCCCCATGCTGAGCTCAGTAGAATTTGATAAAGCATTCTACATTACTTAATGTTATTTTTAAAGTCTTGCTATAATTGAAGATTTGCTTTTTTAGTGTCTCAGTATCGCTCTGAAAACCGTAGTGTAAATAGTGCTACTGAACCATTAAGATTAAAAACAGATTCTAAAACTAAAAATAGATTAGCCTTTAAAGTAATAAAAAATCAGTAGTCTTCACTGTCAAATTATTTTACCATTTTGTTTCCTTTGAAATGTACACTGTCTGAATTTCTTGGCACTGACTTCTTGCCTGTGATAGATAGCATATTCTAATACTGAACACTAGAATTGCTGCTTTATTCCTGTAAGGCCGCGTGAGTGTATTATGCACAGCCATTCCTTAATGGGTGATCTCTGTAGACATGTAATTCCTAGGATAACATGATAATTAAATAGCCCTTGCTTATCCCATTAACCCAGGGCAAACTCAGTGTGCTAGAGCCAGATGGATGCAAAGCGACTGTGCTGTTCCTGGGCTCCAGCTCGGGATTGGTTTTTTTGCTCATCGGTGCCTAATTTGTTCCAAGGAGTGCACTGTTTGATGTTGGGTCTTGTGGAGGTCTTTCCCTCAGGTGGTGCACTGAACACCCTGCAGCTTGGGGTTTAAATTACCGTGAAAGTGCTGTGGATTCTTGCTTTCCAAAGATAGTCTGAAAAGAGAAAGTTTCATTGATGTTGTTTCATATCTATTTCAAATAGATGTAGGCAGACCTGTTGAAGAAGACTGTGTAGCTTCTCTTTATTTGGGATCATGACTTAGTTTGTTTGGTTTAGCAAGGCTAAATTGAGCTAATCAGCTTTAAAGGAAAATAAGCAGATTTTTTATATAGAAATGAATGTCTACATAGCTCTGTGCTGGTGAAACCCTATATACCTTCAATAACATTTAGTAGCATTAAGCAACATACAAGCAGATATTTATAATGCTTATATTCTTGGGTTTTAAATTTTTCTCTTTTTAAGGTTAACACCTTACTTCCACATTAATCTTCTCGGTGCCCATCTCCATCTTTCTCTAAGGTTTCTCCCCGCCACCGTGTCAGCCTTCCTGCTTAGGAACCTGCTAGTTTTGCTGGCTATGGCCCACCCTGCTGTGCTTCCAGCTGAGCTGGGTGTTCCTTATTAACATCTTACACCATATTCTGCCTAAGTTATTGAATCCAGTTGTCATGTACACCTGTTAACTGTGACTCTGAGATGAGGGGGTATGGGGGTTTATTTCAGAAGTCATCAACTAACTTTTCCTTTAGAAGCTTGAGAGTGAATAAAAAAGCCTCGTTCTTCTAGCTGAAGATGGGTCTCCTTTCCTGGTTTTAATTACATCCTACATCTCAGAGCATGTGTTGGAAAATGTATTGGAGGAGTTGTCTTATGTCCTTGAAACACAGCTGGGGAGTGGGTAGTTCTATAAACAGGAGCAGATACAATGCGCTGGGGATGATGCATTTGCTGCAGCAGTTGAAATGATGAGCAGCAGGTCCTGTGTACAATTGCAGGCTGGTGAGAATCTGCCAAAATATTTAGTTTACCCTGCACGACTCATGTAATGGCTTGTTGGTTCTTTTCATTTCAAGGTATTTCAGTTACCTGCTGAGTAAAATGGCCAAGCTGTTACTGCAGAGACCTGCCATCTTTGCTTACCTGAGTCATGTATCACATATGTCTTGAATTAAAACCCATAGAAAGCTTAATAGAATGAAATCTGCCTTTGCTTGCATCTTTCACCAGTGCTAACTATTCCTCCTGGTCCCCAGGCTTGACAGGGGACCAGCGAACTTACCATGGGAAGGAGAATGTGGACTCGAGGCACGGTCGAGGGAGAGGAGGGGAGACCACGCGCTTCCACACGGTCAACGTGGCACAGCCCGTCCGGTTCAGCAGTAAGTTGCAGACTGGGAAATCTGGGCCATCCGTCTGCTAATTAATTTACAAATTTAGGCTATTTTAAAAATGAAAAAGTAATAGTCTTTTTCTTAGCTTTTTGACCAAACTTCGACATGCCATGCTATTTCAGGTGTTTGTGCATTTCTTTTATATATATCCTGCATAGTTTATATAGCAGACCAGTACATGTAAAGAGTGCTATGTCCCTGTTAATCCTTTTTTTGTGAAACCAGAGTTGCAATTTTCTGTTACAACTCATTGCAGTTACAGAAAACAGAATAAAGAGGCTTGAGAACAGAGCTGTGAATTGCAATGAACAGAGAACAGTTTCTGAATTTTAAGTTTCTTAGGTAATGCAGAATGAATAGTGCAGATGCAGGTGCTAAAATCATATTTCACTTCTATTTTAAATGTCATCCTCCTGTCCTATGATTCTCTCTGTTAGTCACTCATCACTTCCAAGGATGTCAGTCAAAAGCCCATGGGCCTGTTTTGTCCAGAAATGCCTCGAGGCTTTTGTTTCAGGTTTCCTCAGTTGAGTTAATTGAGAGAAGGCAGAGACAGCAGTTCACACCATCACCTTCCTACTTTCTGAAGACCTGCTTTACAGTGATGTTTTTTCCAAAGCAGCCAAGAATTTCTCTGGAACTCCTGTTGTGTTAAATGATTGACTCTGGGAGCAGGATTATATGAATACTATTGGGACTGTAATAGTAGGTTGAAAACTTCACAGCAAGTTGGATGTATTGCTAATCACCTAATAGAAAGACACAGTTATTAAATTGGCCACCTCCAGCGTTTTTGTGCTGCTTGTTTGTGCTTGGATTGATCCAATTTATGTGTTTTATAAAGATGTGCAGGGAAATGTGTTCCAGTAGATGGTCAGTCTTAATTAAAGATTTTGAAGGCTGTGACAATTTGATGGAGCTTTACTAGGAGCTTCATCTTTTTAAAAACATGTAAAAAAAAAATCAGAAACTGTGGTAAAGTAATTCTTCAGGGATCTGTAATGTGTGCACCTCCTCCTGCAGAGGTGAAGTGTACATACACACTGTTGTGTGTACATGTCCCAGTGATTATTGATTAGGATGCATTATCTTAAAGATCCTAATTTGGGGGGAATGGTTTCCCTTCTATTCTTCATGTTTCCTAGGAAAGTGCCCAACAGGATGGCACCACTATGAGGGCACAGCCAGCTGTTACAGGGTGTATTTAAATGGGGAGAACTACTGGGACGCTGTGCAGACATGTCAGCGGGTGAACGGATCCCTGGCCACCTTCACTGCCGACCAGGAGCTGAGGTTCATCCTGGCACAGGAATGGGACTTGGAGGAAAAAACATTTGTAAGGAAGGACCAGCGGAGGTGAGTAGGAGGAGAAGGACAAAGATCTTGTGTTACAGAGAATGGTTTCTGTGTGGTACAAATGCTGGTGGTTCAGTTTGTGTAGAAAATCAAGTGGTCAGATGTACATCAGGTGAATAACCCAGTATGAACCTGCTGCTTGGCTCTTTGGCAGTGCCCCATCTGCAGTTTATGTTTTGATTAATATTAGCAGATAATTCAATTCAGCAGAGTCTTTTTATCAGCAGAGTCTTCTTATCTTCAGGTTGTCTTAGCAATGTACAGGTATTCCTGAACTGCATCAGGGAAGGTGGATTTAACAATGACTGCTGCTGCACTACTTTGTATAGAAACAATTATTTAAACTTTTCAACAAGATTTTGATTTCCGTCAGGTGCCTGTAGCTCTAACAAAGAGCAACTTTGAGATAGGAATGAAGTAAAAAGAGTAAAAAGGCATTTTGAGTTGCAACCACCATGTTTGGGTGGCTTTAGATATTTCATTCTGTTAGTTCACAACAAACAATTCCTTCTTTTTCTGCATATGGGTTTTTTGTCACTCCTGGGCTGCCATGACAGATCACCAGGAGTGTCTGAGTAATGGTGTATTTGTGTCTCTGGAGAGTTAAATGGTTTGATCCAGAACAGTCTGACCTAAGTTGTTTTTGTTCAGACTTGACTTCTGGATGCTGCTGTGTGATTTTTGAGATGCTGGAGTGCTGCCATGACAACAGAATAAGGTGCTGCTTATGAGTAGAAATAGTTATAATTTGTAAACCTAGAAAACTACTAAGTATTTTATCAAGTATTTTCCTCTCTTACTCAACAGTGGTCTCTCTACATTGCCAATGTATGGGCCAGAAAGATAAGGAAAGAAGTCATCAGAATATTTTGAAAATTAACTTTTACATGTGAAGACATTAGAAGGTTCCATGTAATTAAGTTACATTATAAAGATACAGGCCAAAAACACAGTAACAAATTAAATTTGTTTTGCAGGTTCTGGGTGGGATATCAGTATGTGATCACCAATCGAAATCACTCTCTGGAAGGTCACTGGGAAGTAGCTTATAAAGGTGGGTCACTCAAATTACTGCTTAGTTCAGTGCCCATGGAAACTGTATTAAAGCACAAATATGATTTGTAAGAACAACATGACTTCTTTCACTGATAGTGTTCAAATAGTACAGGTGAATGGCTTGGCTTTACAGGGTAGAAGTGAAAGAGTTTAAAACTTAACATTCATCTTATTTTAAAGTTTAAGAAGTTTTATGGGTTTTCACACTGGCATGGAAAGAATATGTGTCAGTTTATTTGGGCTTTCACCTTGATTAAGATGAGAGAAAGGAGATTACTGTGTAATTTCTCTTCTTTGTGGTAAATGTTTAGGTGAACTGCTGATCCGTGGTTCTGGTATTTGCAAACTAGTGTAGCATGTTTGGAGGTTTTAGCTTTTTAAAAATTGATAGAATTTTATATACTAAAACAACATACTAGAGTTTTGCAGAATTTACACAGATTTTTTCTTTTTAAAGAATTTCAGGTATTTTACTTAAACCGTGTCAGAATTTGCATAATCCCAGAAATATATCTAATTTTATATGAAAAACTGAACATTAATTTGATGAGCATCACTGGCTAAACCTTGCAGTTGCAAAACTAAGAGCTCCCTCTGGTGAAAATGCAAAGTTATGTTTCTACACCTTTTATTTTTAGCTAATTCAGTCAAGAGATTAGTTAAAGTCATAATATGAACTCTTACATGGACAGTTGCCTGTCTAATTCCTGTACTGGTTTAGGTAATGGAAAATTTATAACAAAGGTGTTGTTTTTAAGCATCAGCATTGTGAATTCCAGTGTAGCATTTGAAAACTAATCTGGAGAGTTTTTTTCTCATGCAGTTTTCAGTATCCATGGAAGATGTAGAAGGAAAACTTCCCTTTAGGTACAGACACATAATTATGATCAGAATTTTCAAATAGTTGGGTCTTGAAAAATACTTCTTTGACACATGAATACAAAGATTCTCCTTAAAAGGACCTTTCTTTGCTCTTTGGAAAGCTGCCTGCACTGCCATCTGCTGGCAGAGTGGCCACAACAGGGAGGCGTGAATTACAGAAAAATCATCATAACTTTATAATTAGTTTTATTTAATTTGATGTATTATATGAATTTAAACCCTCTCAATACCATATAATCTTCTGTTTTCAAGCTTTATATTTAATAAAGAGATGCCTCCATGAAATAAAGTACATAGCAACATCCGGTAGTTTGTGAAAATCTTTTCTTAGGCTTGTATTGAGGCAGACTCTGAATTCCTAATACCTGTTTGAAAAGTGGTTAGGGTTCTATAGCTTGAAAATTTTAATTTATTGTTGTGACATGTGGAACATAAGCTCAACATCTTTTGCACTGTTTGGAGGCTGTTTCATTAGTTGAAAAGACCAAGCTGTGGATGCCCTAGTGCATCCCCCAAACATGGGACAGCGGGGCTGCACGGGTGGATGCACACCTTTGGAAGCACTGGTGGGTGCATGGAGTGCCAGGCACAAGATTGCTGTGTGGGTTCTTGCTCCACTGGTAGCAACTGTGCCCAAACTCAGCGTGGTTTGAGGAGGTGTAGAACTATTGTCGGGCAAACCCCATGGGGCTCTGAGAAGCAGCACTAGTGGAGATGTTGGAGTATCACTTCTCCTTGTTCAGAGTGACAGAATTACCCAGTACTTTGGAAACAGCAGCCTCTTTTCTGTGTGAGTCACCCCTTCCCTTCCAGCTGTTTGCCTTCCCCCAGAGCAGTTGCTAGTGGGAGCTGAAGCTGGAGGACTCTTTGTACTGGAGTTGGTGTGCATGAAATGAGTGATGTTACAGAGCCTCTCTAAAGCTTTACATACCCACAGGCTGCTAATGCCAATGTATCTCATTCCAGGCTCTTCAGAAGTGTTTTTACCCCCTGACCCTATCTTTGGGACGGCTATGTCTGAAAAGGAAAATGTTCTTTGTGCTCAGCTCCAGTGTTTCCATTTTCCTACCCTCCGGCACCATGGTTTACACAGCTGGTATGCTGAAAACTGCTATGAGAAATCTTCATTCCTCTGCAAAAGGAGTAAGTTGGGTTCAATTTTGTGTTAACTGTGTTGTGTGTTTAAATATGCATGTAATAAGTAGCTGGAAATTATTCCATTAGCCTTTCTAATTTTTGCCCAATGAATTAGAACAAAAAGGGGTGGAGTTATATTTCTACTTGATTTTAATAAATAAGAGCATCATAATGTGTGGCTGTCACACATTTCACTAAGTTTTACCAAAAAATCATTAGGCAGCAGTATCAGCCCCAAAATAAACTTGGGCAAAAAAAGTTTTTTGTTTTTTTTAATACCTTATTAGTAAATGTTGCTCTTAAGTTATTAATTTCACATTAAAATGAGGAAACACTTATTTATGGTTTATTTGGAGTGTAGCAAATTCTACTGAATTCTTTCCAGCCAAGTAGTAGACCTAGAAGGGAAAGACAAGTGGAGCTCACTGACTTAAAAGTGGGAAAAAAAAAAGCTTTTGTTCTGTATCTTGCATTCCTGTACTCGAAGAGCCTTGATACCAACAGAGGTATTTGCAGTATTATCAGGTAATCTTAAACATTACCCAGTCTAGATAGTGCTTCTTTGCAAGGAGAAAAGTTGCTTAACTTGAGGGCTCTAAAGGGTGCAACTGACTGCCAGGGAAGTTGTGCAGCCTCTGTCCTCAGAGGTTTTTATGACCAGGTTAGATAAAATCCTGAGCAACCCATTGGGATGTCATGGCTGACCCTGCTTTGGTCAGAGACTGAGCTGGAGAGGACAGGCCATCTTCCCTGAGCAGTTCCAGCTGCCAGGTCCCAGCACTGTTTTCTCTCTCTGGTTTTGGCACCTGCCTTAGGTCAGTGGGCAAAAGGTGGCTAAGCTTGCCCTGCTGGACAGGGATCAGGATGCTGCTAGGACAGTGGAAGTACTATTATTGCCTGGCTCCCTTTTTAAGTCCTGGCCTGTTAAAAAGCCTTCAAATTTGGTCTAGAAAAGATCCAGCTTTTCCTAATACCAGGAAAGAGGAAGGGAGCTGCAGCAGGCTTTGGCAGTGAAAGTTGAGCTTTTCAGACCACTCTGTCTTGGAGAGGATCCTTGGAAGTGTGTCAGTTCCATTAAATGCCTAAAACTCACCTTGTCAGTGAGCTGAAAATCATCTCTATGTCCCTGGAGACCATCCATTATCTTTCCCACTCCCTGGATATCCCTTTTCAAAGTACTTTAATGTGAAGGCTTGGATTTTAACTGGTTGTCCACTTATGTTTACAAATCACTTAATGCAACAAATTAAGCTGGATTCTGTGGATATTGATGTACCTTTCTGTTCTAGGCCAGACTTGTGTTGATATCAAAGACAACATTGTTGATGAAGGCTACTATTTCACCCCCAAAGGGAATGATCCCTGTTTGAGCTGCACGTGTCACAACGGTGAGCCCGAGATGTGCGTGGCTGCTCTGTGTGAGCGGCCCCAGGGCTGTCAGCAGTACCGAAAGGACCCCAAGGAGTGCTGCAAATTTACCTGTCTAGACCCAGGTAAGACTCTACTGCTACAGTTGTGTCAGTAAAAAGTAGTTCAGTGCTCAACTTGGCCATCTCTGGGTATAGCTTTGTTTGAAACAACACATCCTTGCAGTGCCTCTACATTGCTGGGTACAACCACGCTGTGGGGAAAGGTCTCAAATCATGGGAAAGGAAGCACTTCAGGCTATGGCTGGTAAAAATGAGTTCTCTCTGATGCGACTTAGAAAGGAGAAGCAGTAGTTTATTTTCGGTTTGGAAAGTTTTGTGGGTTTTTAGTGGAGCATCTGGTACATTTCCTTTGTCATGTTTAGTTGTCATGAAAACAAAACACTTTCCTCTTGAGCACTAATTAAGTATCTTTTTCTGGTCATGAGCATATTTATGTGTGTGGTAGTTTTCATGCAGGGATCATGTGGGAAGCAGAGTTTTAAAATTATGTAGAGTTTGAATAATAATCAGGACCTACAACCTTGGTTATTGGATTTGGCATATCAGTGCAGGTTTTTGTTTTGGATCGCTGAAGTCAGTGAAGTTGACTTTGAACTGTTTGTCAGTCACTGTTTTGGGGTGCAGATTTTGGGGAGTTTATTTTTCTGTACAGAAAAGAAATAAAGAAATGTAGCTTACATGGAGTTTACTGTGAGGGTGGTCAGATACTGGAGCAGATTGTTTGTGGAATTGCCTTCTGTGCAGATAATTCCGTTCCTGATTGGACTTTGTCCTGCACAACCTGCTCTAGCTGATGCTACTTGAACAGGGGTTGGACTGGGTGATCTCAGGATGTTCCCTTTAACCTCAACCATTCTGTGATACTGGGTTTTTTGGTATTTTGAAAGAACCTAATCTTATCATGCATTAAGAAGCTATTGTTCTGAACTCCTGTGGGAAACATGGAATGTCAACTCTTCCCATCAGAGGCTTCTGTTTCAATTTGTTACAGATAAAGGGGTGCTTATTGGCCTCCAAATTTGCAATCTTCCTGGTCCTAACTAGCGAAATTAGTCATTAAAGGTCACTGGCTCTGTTTGTGTCCAATTTGTTCTGAGAGTTAAGCTTAACAGATGTTTGCAGCTAGTGTGGCAGGTCTGTCAGTGAAAGAGTGGGGAAAAAGCAGGAGTCTCCCTCCCACTCTTATCAGCTGAGTTAAGACTTAGGCTTCACTTTTTTCATCTTCAGGAACAGTGTCAGCAAAGCATCATCCAGCAGACAGGATAAGATGACCTGGGATAACCTCGTGTCGTGTTCTTTAATCCTTGCTTATTGCTGTGGGTCTTAACTATTTCATGAATACTGATTTGAAGAGTGTATTTTACCACATCCTTTCTCATCCTTAAGCTCTTCTGTATTGATGCTAAATGAGACTGTTTCATTATACTCTTGCTTGAAGTGTTCTGGTGGATTTTTCAGTAACTTAGTTTTTTAGAGAGGAATTATCAAGCGGTCGTCCAACTTCTTTCATCATGAAATTAATTCAGCTAGTGATAAACACTGAAAATTTTAAATTAAACATTTCAGTTTTCCTTCTGGGTGATTATAAATGACAAAAATAAATGAATTACGTTCTTTAATCAGCATGTATTTATCTTTGTCCAGTTCTTTCATGTGTCTTCCCTGAGCTCTGTTGCAAAAGAAAGAAAACAATTTACTAATCAGCAGTAAGTAAATTAATCACCCAAGGAGAGACCTGAGGGAAATAAATCCTGCTGTTGGGTTGACAGGTAATCAGCTCTTGCAGCGTGAGTGGGTGAGCAATGGTTACAAGTGGTAACAAATATTACTGAAGGACTTGGTAGTAGGGGGATTTTTCAGTGGTAGGAGTAAGTTGAGCAATCACAGCTATACTCACTTAAAAGATGCTTCTCCCCATTTAGCTAAAGATAAATAGCACAGGAATATTTTGAAACCAAGGTAGTCTGTCTATTGCTGCTCCATGTTGTGGTAGAAGATAATTTTTCTGTTGTGGCTCTTGTTTAGACAGACCTGCAACTGTGAAAAGGTAGTAGAAGAAATAGAATACTTGGAAAGAGCTGATGTGCCAAAGCTTTTCTAGTGACTGAGCTGGTGCAGTTACAGGGCACTACTATACTGAGGGTAAAAGCAAGTTTTCTGAAATAATTAGTTTTGTATTTATGTGGGCTTCAGGTGTCTTTGGTGGTCTCAATCCCCCCCTAGAGTCCATGCCCACTTCCTGCCACTCGTTCTTGCACCTGCATTGTACTGTGATGTGGTTCTTTCTCACAGAAAAGTGCTGCCCTATCTCCACCTGGCCCCCCTCTCCAGATAACTCTTGTTCTTTCTCATGGCGTGTTAATACCAATGGTCCTTGGTTATTAACAACAATTCTCATATGTTATTACCAACAGTCCTTGGTTGGCTCCACAGCCACCTGGTTGTTGGTGTTTGAGACATGCACATGAGCCCCTTATCTGGGAGCTGAGAGATCAAAAGGATCTCATTTTAGACTCCTGTTTATAGGGTTGCTAGAGAATGGGCTCTAGTCATAGTAATTTTCTATCCTGGCTACAGTTTACAGTAACTTTCTTTGAAGGTGCAATAACAAAAATACCACTCCAAGTGGATTGTTATTCAGACAAGAAAAATAAGTTTCCAAGGCTGTTCATTAAAAAACAGGTGTTCATTAGACACCTGTTAGTGTCTGGGAACAGACAGTGTTTCTGAGAAGCTCAAGAGGGCTTAGTCCAAGTGCAGCTCATCAAGGCTGAGGTCTAATGAGAATTTCTCAGATCATAGTGCAGCCTGCAGAGGGGGAATGCACCACCAGAATCCATCCCACTACTAAAGTCAGCTTCTGTGGGCCTCTGCACCTCTGTATATTTTACTAAAGGCACTTGAGTGTTACTGACAGCCCTGAATATTGTGCAGTGATCACGGAGTCGGTGTTGCCATGAGGTGGAGGAGGAGCAGGGGCAGGGCTGTGGTGCTCAGGAGGCTGTGCAGGTTGGGAGGTGTGTGACTGCAGCACTTGAAGCTCTGTCAGTGATAGTTGCTAAACGGTTTGACAGCAGCCAGGCTTTTGTGCTGCACAGCCAGATCTGAGAGGGTGTAATGCTCCAGCTTTATGCGTAGTGCACTATTAAATGAATTTCCTCTTGCCAAGAAGGCGTTACATAATAAATGCCAGCCTGTTAGCCACGTACTGGAACAATAGAAATTACGTGTTTTTTTCTGTTACTAGCATGTGTAGCAAACTAATACTTAAAATTTTTGTGAGGCTTTTAGCCTTCTTTTGTAAGGAATCTTTGATAAAACTTCAGTTAGTCAAAGAAAAAGTATGGAGGGAGCTCTTGCAACTGAAGTAGGTGTGGGAAAGGAGAGGTGGCCTGGATTTGGCTGTTTCCTCTGGGAAGTGGCCCTGCGGTGGCTGGGAAGAGGGACACCCCTACTAGTGCTTGTGTCCTGCAGCAGCAGGTGACCACGTTGTGAGGCCACCTCATCTGTTTCTTACCCACCCCTAACGTGGGTGTGTTTCTCATTCAGAACTCTTTAATGGGAAGTTGGTGCAAAGAACACAGTACATCATCTTTAGGTCATTTTTCTTTGTGTAGAGTACCTGTATGTGCGTGTGCTGCTTAGGCATAACCAAGTGTGATTAGCTGAATTGTGAAAAATTAATGCCTCTTGTGCCTGGTGCTGGGAGTGCAGTGGTCATTTGTTCACAACAGCCTTCCCACTGTGGATCTGGTTAGCAATGGGATAGAGCTCTGCAAGCTCTGAGCTCCTGGGTCTGTTTCTTGTTCTGCCACTTGGTTTTGGTGTGACTCTAGGATAAGGTTTAATTCCCATTCACCTTAATCTCTTCAGTTCCTGAGTGATGATTACCATGTTCCTATCACTTAGTGGTGCTAACCAGTGTACTGGTGTCATGTGGAATTTAGATAGCCACGTCTGGGTCACAATGACAATGTTCAGAGATTTTTTTAGTGAAAATGGAAGGGTTAGGATGTTCAGAAGTTATGTAGTGTATAGATATGCCAGTTCTCAAGCCTTTTCCTCTTTAGTATAATATCAGCAATGCAATGGAAACAAGTGGATGTGTAAAATGCCATAATCTTTATTTTTTCCAATTTTTGGAGGCCTGAAGCCTTCAGTGTTTTGCGCCTTTTCCTGAGGAAGATATTCTTAGAAACTTCCAGATCTTCTTGCAGTAAAAAGATAAATCACCTGATGATTCATGATTTTCTTATATATTTGAAATATGGAGAAGTGTTAAACCAGGCTAATGAATCTCCACCCTACGTTTATCTCTCCGTTACTGACAGAAGAACATCAAGAAAAATGCATCTTGAACAAAAATAACAGGCTGTTTTTATCTGTTTTACGTACCAGATGGCAACAGCCTGTTTGACTCAATGGCCGGTGGAATGCGCCTGATCGTGAGCTGCATCTCCTCCTTCCTCATCCTCTCTCTGCTGCTCTTCATGGTCCACCGGCTGCGCCAGAGGCGGAGGGAGCGCATAGAGTCCTTGATTGGAGCAAATTGTGAGTATCAGCCCTCCCCTTGTGCTTGGTATTGACACCCTGGTGTGTGTGAAGGGGAGAAATGTCATCGTCTTGCTTGGCTGGGCCTGTGCCTTGGTGGGTTCTTCGAACTCGAACTTTTGTAGTGGATAATAGAAAAGTATTGTTGTTCGTATGTGGTCTCCAAATCTGGAATATCTTCTGTGTGAACAGTAGTCCGTAGTTTGAAGAGGTTAGAGTCAAATTTAGATGTGATGCAGGACAAACAGACTGGGAGCAGGTGGGCCTGGGTATTGTGTAATTGCAGCAAGCTGACTTGCATGGGTTATATAGACTTTTCTAGGTCTTCAGGAGACATGAGTTCCTGGGGTGTGAAAAGTGGAAAAAAGCATTGAGATCTGACTTAAACTGAAGAAGACAGCACGAGATAAAGTCACTTACTCCTTTTCCTTCTCTTGAAATAGTGCACCATTTCAACTTGGGCCGCAGGATGCCTGGTTTTGATTACGGTCCCGATGGTTTTGGAACTGGCCTTACTCCACTGCATCTTTCAGATGATGGGGAAGGTGGAGCATTTCATTTTCACGATCCCCCTCCACCCTATACTGCTTACAAGTACCCAGATATTCAACATCCTGATGACCCACCTCCTCCTTACGAGGCTTCTGTCAATCCAGACAGCATCCTTTGTTCCACTCCAGGTATGCAGGCAATAATTTCTCTTTTCTCCCACTTTTTCATTTTGGCTAGAGGATGGATTTTTTTTTTTTTTTAAAGCTATAATCATGTGTTTTAGCGATTGTGATGGAAAAAGACGTTTTACAAAAAAAATCTCCAATTTCTGTGATGGAAAAGTCTTTTGTTAAAATGTATCATTAAGCTTGTTTTTTCTCAAAGGTTCTTTGAATCACCTAAATTAGCAGTGGAATCCAATCTGTAAGCAGTTTACCTCTTAAACCTTACCTATTTTTGAGCCTTACTTTGGATGGATTAGCTGGTTACCTTTTTTCTACCATGCTGTTATGATTTTTTGCCTTTTGAAGATAGGTTGATAGAGTTTGCTATTAAGAAGTAGAACAAATGTCAAGTACAAGAGATTTTGGATGAAATGTATCCAGCCTCTTCTCTCCTCCCTGCTTCCCCCACCCACATCCCCCAAAAATTGACCAAAAATACCACTTTCTAATGATTCACCCAGTGCTCTTCAGTTTTGCAGCTGTGATATTCACATAGTGTAGAAACCATTCCAATTTGGGATTTTATAGCAGCATATTGCACAAGATAAGTGAGCCTGATTAGTGCAAGCATCTTATTTATATGTCAAAGTTTTATTTTTGTTACACAATTTTCCTCTTTTGCAGTCTCATCTTGTTGTGCATTAGCGCAAAAGCAGGAAAAACTCAGAGCTTTGAGAAATACAGATCACAAACCTGTTGGGAACATGAAATGATAAACTTCACGTTCTGATTCTGCTTGTTTTTTTGTCCTTTGCAGATGGAGTGCTTTCTCAGGCTGTGCAAAGCAGTCCTCCATCACTAGGAAACTGTGATGTATCCCCACAGCTTACAGAGGGATCGCTTCCTCCCTCGGTTGGTCCTTCTCCAGTGGAGCTGGAAGATTCTGCTGACAGCAGCACCTTTCTTGTCCCTCCTGACACACCCATAAATGAAAACACCCCAGCAGAAACTTTGACAGGCAGTCGCCACAGCCACTGTTCCCTCAACACCATTGTATAAAGGAGAAAAACGCCCAGCACCGCTCAGAGTTTTAGCAACTGTTTGCACAGACAAACACTAATCCGCGGCTTGAACTTCAGAAGGAATCTCCACTTTGTTTTTCAAACACTGCTTTTATGTTCTAGATTAGGATCGTGCCTCTCATTTTTTGGCTGTCTATTCATTCACTAATCAGTTTGTCCTGTAAATATGGATTGTACAACTGCCCTTTTTTTCCATTGACTATGGAAAGGAGAGCAGAGAATTCCTTTGACTTCTGAGGAGGTGAGAAGTATGGGTAGTTTGGGTTGTTTTTTTTTTTCTTAACCTGAGAGGAATCAAAATCTACATCAGAAAAAAGCTGCTTGGATTTGGCTGGATACCACTGGACCCAGGAAACAGACAATGGAAAAGAAGGGTGGGGGTAATCGCTGTTCAAGCAGAGAAGATGGAGCTGCAGGGGAGGGGCTGGGGGTCTGTTTTATGGAGCGGGACACATGCCATCAGGAGTTACACTGTGTAAAACACTTGGGGTTTTGATCTGCCTTGATCAGAACACCAGAGGAACTGGAGAAGGAATGGTCTGAGCAATATGTGACCACTGGGTACTGAGAAAACCGGGATTTGCAATTACAATTATTTGTTGTTGGTAGCTGCAGAACTTCATATTGTTGGATAAACTTCTGGCCCGTGAAGAAAACTGGGTATATGTGAGATGTCCCTTTGGTAGAACCCTCACGTGTGTTAGGAAGTACTTTAAGGAAGAGATGGGGAGCAATTAACTTTGATGCAGCCTGAGTTCACTGTATGAAGCCCATGTTTGTTCTAATCCCATAAGGAAGATTGAGGTATTCTCTTTCTAGTTTAACTTCTTTAAGGTGAAGGGTTGCACAAAACTGGCCTGGATAAAAGACCACTGTTCTTGCTTTTCTTATTGCATGCTATATTTAGCATGTGTGTTCCCTCCCCTTCATTTTACTTCTTTGCAGTTCTACAAATACCACTTTAAAATGGTGATCAACATGTACTATAGGTGATGTTTAATTTTAATTGGACCCCTGTTCCTTATCTCAGTCCAGTGAATAGCCAACCCTGTTCTAGAGATTTCCCCTGTGTCCCCCAAACCATTTATCCAGGTCCCACGAGGGGTTATAATGAGGTTAGTGTACTTAAATCAATAAAGCAGTTTGCTTCAGTCTGATATGTCATCTTAAATTTCCCCCTTGTATTGAACTCTTTAAGCTAATTTACAGATGGCAAAGATTTATTCAATCCCTCACGAAACCCAAAGTCAAGTGCTGTTGGTTTTGATAATGAGTACAAAATAATCTTTACAGGCAATTTTAAATTTAAGTTTGGATTTCAGTGTACAAATAATTTACCCTTTTCTCCCATCCTCCCATTGCCTCTGCTTCTCCTTGACTTACTGTAACAGTCAGCAGATGAGATGAATTTTAAGGAATTCGTAAAGGATGCCTCTTGTGAGTGGTCTCCTGTTACCTTATGAAGGGTGCAAGCCTAGAGGGACAGGAAGAAAACACTGCAAGGGGGTGTGTATGTGATCTATTTTTCTAGTAATGATGAGAAATCATACTTGTATGACAAATTCTAACCCACTGTTGTGGTTTCCCAGTGCAGCTGACTCTTTCCCCATGGAATATGCTGCTACTTTCTATTCCCTGTCTTGCCTATAGGCTTATACTGTACTTGGGGATTGGTCTTGACAATTCAACTTGTTTTGCACAGAAAACTTTGAGTTTGGTTATTGAGGTCGTATCTGGTGTGTGGCCATGCAGACACTTGCAAACAGCTCTGACTCCAGCGGAGGGCGTGAATCACAGTTCTGGGGAGTGCTGCTGGCACACGAGTGGGAGGAAGCACTGGTGGGAAGCCTCTGCCTGGAGCTGTTCCACCACCCCATCCTGCTCTCTGCTGTGCCTGGCTCCGGCAGCAGTGGTACCAAATGAGAGGAACAGTTCTCCACCCTGTGGGATCTCTGACCGAGTCCTCCTCTGAGTTCCAAGTCCTGGTCTAATGAAGTGGATGGATAGCAGTAGTCAGAACCATGCATACAAATTATTGAGCATTTCTGAAGTATGAAAATAAAGCGGGTTTTGTGCATTTTTGAGCACATTCATACGTTTTATACATTGTATGTACTGATTTTTCTTTAGTTTTATAGGTACGAATGTGTGTGTGCGTGCGTGTGTTTCTGGCTGGTGATGATATATATATACACATATATATATATATCTCTATACATACTGTAGAGAGTAACCTTTGTGCTGCATCCAGCTAGGTGAAGCTAAGCACTGAGATAGAAATTAGGCTCTAGGGTTAATACTTCTCTTGAGCTGGCTACACTCTCTTGTAGGACAGGCTGTGATAGTGTACACTTATATAGGATGCAAAGTCTATGCTACTACAATCTGTTCCTGAAAAATACTTTGTTAGCAGTGCAAAATAGAAAATTTTAAATTTCTTTTGAAGCCAGATGGAAAATTTGTTCTTTGTAGTATCCTAGCGCAATAACAAAAGGCCTTTTGGCTTGGTTCAGTCTCTGAAGCTGTATTTTGTGGCTGAGGTGAACAGATACCTTACCTCACACTTCTCCTAACACTGCGGGAATCTGTTCAGTGTTTTTGTATTTTACTTTTGGTTCTGTGGTGAATATTATTTGCAAATAAGCTCTGTTACAACTGGCAACTTCATTGTGGCTCCTGGTTGTAGCTATTCCAAATGGAGGCTTCTTTGTAGAAGCCTCAGTGTGATTTTTTTTTTTCCCCATTGCTTCTGAGCCTTTCCCATTTGTATATTGGCAGGAGGCTGCTATTTTCTCTGTTTTCCCCTATCCTTCTTCATCTTAGCTGTAAACTAGGGAAATTCTGCCTTGAATGGAGCAGCTCACTAAGTACAGCTCATTTACCTCTTGGTGAGCTTCTAATTTGGCAATAAAATTGTCTTCTTTTTTCCCCTTTTAATGTAGCTTTTTCACATGGAGTACTTTCTCTTGGAGTAAGAACCTTTGTAGCAGAAAATGTCTCAACTACTCAGACTGCTGGACCAACTGGGGAAGAGTTAAGTTTTCTTGACAACTGTGGACTCCTCAGCAGACCTCCCTTGCCCTCGGCAAGGTGACTGGTGGGCAGTTTGTCCCAAGTGTCGATGACAGAGTTGGTGCTTGCCCAAGGAAAACCTCTCTGGTTTGATTGCCATTAGATTGATGAGATCTTCGGAGTTACTTTCTGCATTGATTTTTTTCCCCGCTGCCATTCACATCTCTGGATGTTTTTTGTAACAGCTGGTGCATCCTAAATGTCCCTGCAGCCCTAGCAGGGAGATGGCATTGTCACATGGTTTCCAGCAGCCTGTGTGAGCCCAGGTGTGTTTTTTGGGGCTGCCCTTGACCGCAGTTGTCGAGTCCCAGCACTTGGTTCCATGCCAGGCTGGTCTTGTCCCACTGTGGCCTTGGACACAGCTGCTCCTCAGCTTCCCCATCCTGTGGTGCTATATTGAGGTCTCTGCTGTTCCCTAAGAGCAGCCCCAGACACTCTGGTTTGTCAGTGATGCCCATCCACAGTCTCACAGCAGCCTGTGGCTCTGTACTGGGTGAGTTTAGAGTTAAAATGTTAGAGGGGCAGTGGATCAGCACCATCATTCAGGTGTGCAAGGAGCTTGTCTGTGTAATGTTCAGCCCTGTTTAGTTTGAGCCTCAGACTGTTCCTTTAGCCATGCACAGCAGGACACTGATCTAGATGAAAAACTAAGTAGGTGGACATATTTTTCTGAAGGCTGAGCCTTAGTCAGTGACTGCTCTGCCTCCACAGGTGCCATGGGGTGATGGCCTGTTTCAGTACTGGGGAGAAAATGTTTTTTGTGATCAGTAATTACCATTCTTTTCCCATTGCATGTTAAATAAATTTGAACCTGGTGTTTTTATCTTTCAGATGTGACTTCTCAGTGGGAAAACACTGATGTTTTAATGTTGCCTCGTACAAACCATGATGTGCATCTCTTTTTTTCAGTGGCTGAAATGTCTTTTTTCTCCCTAGCTGAGGAACATGTAATATGCAGAAATTTCTTTTAAATTTTCCTTGCTAGTTGGGAGCTGGACTGTAACATTAGAGCAGTTGAGTGTGGAGGATCAAAGTTCATGTTTGCTTCTCATGTTCCCTAGTCCCAAGTGAAATAGGTGTTTACTTGGAACAGACACTTTCAGTGATGAAGATGCTCTTCCCCCTAACAGCAGTCAGCATTGCCTGCCTGCTATGGTACCACATAGCTTTAATTTTCTAGTATGTGCCCCTTGAGTGCTGAGTGGGTCAGGATTGATGCCAGCAGAGGTGGCTGTGCTGCACCATCCCTGTGTAGTGGGCTGAGGGTGCCTGGCAGGCTGCGAGAGAATGAGACACTGCTTTTTACCTTCCTCTGGAAAATCATTTTAGCCAGCGCTGCACTTTGCAGGCTTCTCCTGTGTAGTTGGTTTGTGACTGGACTTAACCGTGGCAGTGTATAAAAGATTTTGATATTCTGTGAAATACCATGTAGAATTTAAATTTGATACTATAATAATTGAGTCCCTGTGACACTGGTTTTTGTTTTAACTTCATTGGGGTTGGCACTAATATCTTTCTTTTTTTTTCAAGATGCTGTGAGAAACATTTCATCCAAATGCCAAATAAATTGTGTTCTGTAAGAGAAATGTTGTGTTCCAATGTCTCCTGATTTCTGTGTCGATGTGGTTCCCCAGTGTTGTGAAGGAGGGCTTTGTTAAATCACTCTTCTGAGCTGTGATCTTGCAAAAAGATCAATAGATTCATTTAACTTTGAGCAAGTAGTCTGCCAGAGTTCCTGTGCATACAGATTCCAGTGGGATTCACCTGTATTAGTGTGATTTTAGGAAAGTCTTGGGTTTATACCCAAGAAAATGTAGCGTATTCTTGCTGCCCTCCCCAAAGCCATGGGAAGCTGCTGAGTCCAGGGACAGGGGGTTCTGCAGAATGGACAGACTGGTCCAGGCTGCCAGCTCTCTGTTTTCCCGGATCCCCCGGGCTCGCAGTGTTTGCAGTGGTGCTGGGGCCGTGCCCCGCTCGCAGGGTGCGTTCATTGCTGAAAGGCTCCGCTCCCCCGTGCCTGTGCCTGCAGAGGGCAGCTGAACGTGACCTGAACAGCGCAGCTCCAGAGCTCTAAGTCGGCTCCAGCTCTTGGAGGGGCTCGGTCTGGCCTGGAACCCCGTGGGGTGCTGGTGCTGGGAGGTCCCGTGCAGCTACAACTTGTCCTTGCCTGGGGACAGGATAGTTCCTGTAGGGAGCAGCATGGATTGTCCGAAGCACAGCCGCGGCTCTCGGGGCTCCCCACCCTGACCCAGCGTCCAGAGGCAGCTGTTTGTGTTGCCCCTCGGGTGCTGTGGCAGGGAATTGCTGGGCAGCCTCCTGCTGTGACCTCTTAGCAGCTTCAAATGTGTTTTTCTGAGAGGATGATGAGCAGCTGTGCCCAGCACGGCGTGTCCGGTGCGCTCAGCCCTGGGAGAGCGCCAGGCGGGGGAGCGTGTCAGACACGGGGCCGAGTGCTGGCAGTGCCCCGGGGGTGCCAGGCCCTGCGGGGAGATGTCGCTGTCCCCGGCGGCGGTGGCAGCGCGGAATGAATGAAGGGGCTGTGCAGCGGCGTGTGGCCAGAGCGCATCTGCCGGCCACAGTGTCTCCTTTGTGCTGCGCTCCCTTGCCCCGCTCCCGGCTTTCTTCCCGGGCTAGCAGCAGCTTATCGTGGGGATCAAAGATCAGAGTATTTACTGCCTGTGAACTTTGCCTCTCTGGATGCCCGCCTCTCTTCGTGCACCCATCGCTGTGTGATGTGAACCACACTCTGGAGGCTCAAGTCTTGGTCTTGTCACTGTCCCTGTCAGCCCGCGTGCCTGACCAGGTTCCTGGGTGGCAGTGCAGGATTTACCTCCAGGAGTTGCTGGCATCTCTGCTGTGTGCTGGCACAGGGCTTGCTGACAGGGCATGTGGTGGGGGTTCCCACCAGGGTGGCACCGTGCCCATGACCAATCGATGGCTACAGCTTAGGTAACTATTTTTATCTTTCAGTGGTATTGTTCCCCTTACCGTGACTCTTGCCCTTGGTGCCGTGACTGCGCGTCTGCGGGGACCTCGCCGCCTCCTGGCTCGGTGGCAGCAGGCTGACGGACGTGGTGTCACCCTATGAGGACGACACAGAGCTGCAGGATCAGCTGTGAGCTCAGCGCCAGCAGCAAGGCCGGCAATTTCAAGGCTTGATCTGGTTCCTATAGAAACTGGAGGTTGTTCCTGCCTGGCACGGGTGTCAGCAGGCAGCCGTGCACCCTAGGGAACAGTGCAGTGGGGATGGGTGAGAGCAGGGTATGGCACAGTGCTGTGGTGCTGCCACTGCCTTTCCACATGCCTTGTAGATCCCACTGCTTCCTCACTCTGCTCCTGCTTCTTGAGGGGGCTGTGCTGAGCCCCACACCCTGCTCTTGCTCCTCTTGCTAAAAATCATCACTAGAGAATCCTGAAAACCGAAAAAAAGTATCCATGGGGCAACGAGTCTGATCTTGTGACCCCGAGAGTCTTGGGCTTCTCCTCCATCGCCTGGCAATATGGGCTATCCTGCTGTGGGCGTATAGGGAGAGGGATCACTTGGTGGGCTCATGTTTCCAATGGAGGTCTCACACCATGAGTGCCAGAACAGCTCCTCTCTTTCCCGGCAGCAATCGGCAGCAGGCTGCAGAGCTGGTGCGACCCTGTGCCGTACCTGCCCGCCCTTTGCGGCTCTCTCCGGAAGGATGACCGCAGCCCTCTGCAGAATACCTCATCCCTGGAGCAGGGGCCAAGTGTCAGCACGGCACAGATCCAGCCCGGCCCAGGGAACACCTGCGCTGCTGCCCTCCTCTGCACCCTACACCGGGGCCCGAACGTGGCTCAGTGCTGCCCAGGCACTGCCTGGGGCTGGTGCTGCCTGGGGGGGAAGAAGGTGCCCCAAAGAATCCCTGCTGAGGATGAGCCCATTGTAGCACACGGCAGCCAAGCAGCTCTGCTGAGCCAGAGCCCATCCCTGGCCAAGCTGGCAGCAGGAGGCTGCTTCCCACTGCCCGTGCGCTGCTGCTGGGTTTGTTCATCCTGGCAGCGACCCGCCGGTGCTCCAGGGCAGGGCCAAGAGCCGGCGATGGGAGCTGTGGGCTGGGCCCCTTGGCCTCCTTTCTTCTGCTGCATGAGGGTGGCACGGATATTTAAGGAGAAGGTGATAACACCGTGTTCCTGTGTTCTCACTCCCTCCCTACCTACCTACCTACCTGCTGAGATTCTGGCTCCTGTGGGACCTGCCTGGACAGGTGCAATGGGGTGGCATGTGCTCACTCTGTGCTGAGGAGCGGAACAGCTGGCTCCACCAGCACGGGATGCCTGCGCTGGGCTCCAGTGATGCTCGGATGGGCGTGCAAGGCTTGTGGCCCAGGACTGCCCCCCTGCACTGGCCAACCAACGCCCCATGGCTGGGAGAGTGTCAGGCACTGCAACCTTGTGCCCACTGGGGAGGAAAGGGCAGGATCCTGCCCCAGCACTGTGCAGCTCCTTGGTGACTGCAGGGACTGAGGGTCCCCTATGGCGTGGCTGTGGAGGCCGCCTGGGCCCCGAGGATGGGGCTCCCAGGAGGTGCTCGCTGGGTTTTGTCCAGAGAGGGGCCTGTGCTTGCAGGCATGAGTTGGGTTTGGTCTGTGGGTCCCCAGGGCAGCGCCTGCCCCTCATCAGGCTCAGACACGGGAGATGCAGGACCCGCTGCTGGCTGGGGAGTTCCCAAAGCTGGGGGGAGGGTATATTCCACACGCTGTGTCTGCAAGGAATGGGGAGGGGATGGGCCAAAGCTGCTGTCCCCAGCCCGTTCCGCCTCCTGGCAGGCCCCTGAAGTCCATCTGTAGTCCCACACATCGTGCGGGGGCGGGATGGGGCACAGCGGGGATGCTGCCGACCTCCAGCTTTGGGGATGGAGAGCGGGATGGTACCGGGCGGGGAGCGGGGCGGGCAGCGCAGCACCCGTGGGCTCCGCCAGCCCCCGCTCGCCGCCTGTCCCTGTCACCACGGGCAGGGACCCGGCGGGCGCGGGGGGCTGGCCGGGGGCCGGGCTCTCCCCGCTCCCTCCTAGCAGCCGAGGAGTTAAAAACTCAGCCCGGGTGATGAATATGTAAGAGCAGAGCCCAGGCTGGAGCCGAGCATCTCCCGGGCTGCGGGCGCTTCCAGCGCTGCCGCCCGCTCCAGCTCAGCGCCGGGCGCACTGCGGAGGGACAGGACGGGACGGGGAGGTGCGGGGGTCCCCCCGCTGCCCCCCGCCACCATGGGCCCCACCGGGCTCGGCATAACTTTCCTGACACTGCCCCTCGTCGTGCGAGCGGCCGCGGGAGGTGAGCTGTGCCCGGGGCGGCGGGGCCGGGGGTCCTGCGGGTGGAGAGGACGGGGGCGTGGGGTTGCGGGGCTTGGGGGGCGCCGCTTATTCCATTCCCTCCCCACGTGTCGAGGGGTAATGCGGGATGAGGGGTTGGCAACAGGGACTAGGGGACCTAGTCTGTCCCAGGAGCCCTCTCCTGCCCTCCCACCACTCCCTCCCCGCTGCTGGTGGCCCTGAGCACCGCCGGGCTCGGGAGGTCTCAGCCCTCCTGGGGCTGTCTGTGCTGGCAGGAGCTGGTGGGGCCAGGGCCCCCTTGGGGCAGTGGGGTCTTGGGCTTCAATCCATCCACCCCACAGACCTACACCACCGGGAAACACCAATGAGGACGAAACCTCTGAGCGAACGGGCGCTGCCGTCCCGGGCGAGGCGCTGGGTGCTCACCTGCATCCCGGCCAGGCTGGGGGCGCCCAGCGCTACCTTGGCTCCTGCCGGAGGATGCTCGAGGGCTGGTGCGTGCAGATCTGAGGATTTCCCAGGAGTTCTGCTTGCCCTTGGACCCCAAGATCTCTGCTCTGGGGACCGTCGGAGTCCTGCCTGCACTGTCCCGCTCCCAGTTCTCCTCTGGGGCTGGTGTCTCCTGTACTACTGTAGTGAGACTTTGGATGCAGTGCCGCAGACTGGGGCCTTGAGCAGCACAGGTGGAGGCCGGCAGGGCTGCCTTTGTCCTGCTGGTCCGAGCGGCTGTGGCTGGCACGATCGCGTGGCTGGGCTCGCCTGCAGCCGGCCCGCTGGCACGGCCCCTCGGCCATCAGCGGGGACCGTTCACGTGGGCTGGGCCCGGGCAGCACCGGGTTGTTCTGTGCCTCCTGCAAGGAGCAGAACGGGGAGCTGAGGAGGGAAGGGGTGCTCTCCCCAGCTCCCTCTGCAGAGCTGATGTCCCTGGGTGGATGTGCAGCCAGCAGAGCCGGAGCAGGGCGCCAGCTCTCTCGGCGTCCTCTCGGTGTCCCTGCACCTGCTGCGCCAGCACAGCCCGTGGTACCCACAGCCATCCCAGCGCTGGTGGGAGCTCGGCAGCTCTGGCTGAGGTGCCGAGTGACGGGACCAGCCACCACCCCCAGAGCGTGGACTCGGGCCTGCCCACCCCCTCCTGCTGCAGCCCCCCCGGCCAGCCCAGGGAGCCAGGGCACACGGGCAGGGCTGGGACAGCTCCCCTCGGCTCCTGCTCGCCCGCGGCTGCTGGGGCCGCTGCTGTGGGGTGAGGGGCTCCCCAGGATGGATAAGGGGGGATGGCCCGGCAAGAGCTGAGGAAGGAGCACAGTAAGCAGTGAGGTTTGGCTGCCTTGGAGCAGCGATGCTGAGGGAGGTTTCCCTGTGAAGCGTCTGGGGGAGGCAGGGAGGGTGCGAAAACACTATCGCCAAAAATAACCGTGATGAACACAAGTGTTGGCGGGACCCCGGGCTGCACTGGGGGATGTCCTCACTGTCGGGGGGTTGGGCATGACCGAAGGTGGGTTTGGGGAAGGGTGCCTGTCTCCATCACCTGCCATGAGCGCTCCTTTCTCCCGCAGGGCAGTGGTGTTACGACTCGCAGGACCCCCAGTGCGGTGAGTGGTGCCAAGTGTGAGTGTGTTGGGGCTGTGCAGGGCGCAGACCCTCGTGTCTCCTCACAGTGCCCCGCTGAGAGCACCCTGGGCAGCATCAGCAAGGCCCAGTGGGGAGTGTGACATGGAAATGGGCAAATCCCCCTGTGTCACACAAACGTGGGAATGGTTAGAGGAGCTTCGCTTTCAGGGGTGTTGCTGTAGAGATTCAACAAACACCTGAGCCTCTTGGAGCAACTCAGCCCCACCCCTCATCTCAGCCAGGTCTGGGGCAGCACTGGCTTTCCCCCTTCCACCCGAAAGAGATTAAGTCCAGGTTTTAAAATACTCTGTTAGAAACCCAGTGCAGTGCAGGCAGCAAGGGGCACTGGGGGTCTAGGGGCCCGACTGTGGAGGGACAGCTCACTTAAAGCAGGCAGCAGCTCTGCATGGCTGGGGGCACTTTGTCTCAAAACATACAAATACAAATTGCAAATAGCTTGTAAAAGGTTAATTAAAGATCATCAAGCATTTAATCAGCTGTTACAGCCCAACTGTTTTATAGCTCTTGGGTTTACATGCCCTGTGGCTTGTGAGTGTGGATTGCTGGGCTGCGTTCATCCCTGTCGGAGCGAGGCTCGGTCTTACCCGGTTTTGGCAGGGCAGAGGGGCCGGTGGGAGGCGGCTGCAGCAGCGTGGAGCCGGCTGTGTGCCCGCAGCAGAACCATGGAATGGCCCCGATTGAAGGCACCTGGTAATCTGTGGGGCCACCCAGTTACACCGTGCCAGGAACCTGGTGGGATGGTGGCACGGCCAGGCTGCAGCTCCCAGGGCTTCCAGGCAAAAAGTTGTCTGAAGTAATGAGAGGAGAATATGAAGGGTAAGGGCTGAGCCCAGGGGGGCAGAAGGTGGGATACAGCCCGCAAGTGTCTGTGGTTTTTTCTGCCCAAGAGGAAGGTAAATGTCAGAGCTGAACCATGGGGCACTGCTGGGGGAACAGTTCCCCAAACCTTGGCTGCAGGCAAAGGCGGCCCAGCCATGATGAGTGTGAGGAGAGCCAACAGTGCCTGCTGGGATGTGCTGAGGTCCCCTGGGAATGGAGCTGCTCTGGGAGGATGGGGCTGGAAACACCGAGGGAGCTCCTGTTCCCTGGCTGGGACTGAGCTCAGGTACTGGCGGTGCCCAGTGCTGACACCTCTGCCCTGGGCTGCACCAGGAGGAGGAGTGGGGTGCTGTGGTGGCCACACTGGAGCAGTGAACAGCAGGATGGCTGTCTGGCTACATCCTGCAGCTTTGGGCTGTCACAAGTGTTGCAAGAAGAGATGATGCTGGGGCGATGGGGACAAACCACATATATGGGTTGGTTGTGTGGTCTGGCCGTGGTGGCAGCTGTGGGCTGCTCACAGCACCCAAGCAGCATTGTGGGTTTGCAGTGGGTCCAGCCGGCTGCCAGCACTGCCGTGTCCTCACCCAGCTCCTGCCATGGTGACCCCCCCACCCCAGGAGCTGCTGATGGGCATCGTGTGGTCACTCTGGAAGCTGTGTAGGATTTTCCCCAGGATGAGTTGTGTGGCCAGGTTGCACTGTCACCTGTCACAGCTGGACAGAACCAGCATGGGTAGGCTAAACATGTTAAAACCCTGGAACGGGCAGAAGGGGCAGGGAGAAAAGCCTGCCCTTCACCAGCGTCAATGTGGACGATGCTGCCAGGCTAAATATAGCCCCTGGCCCCTCGAGGAAATCCTGCTGAATTATGGATGAGGCTGCAATAAGCCCCTGCTCATCAATAGGAAGGAAATTTAGCCGGGCAGGAGAGCAGTTCCCATGGGATGTGAGAGAGCACGGCCAGGCTGGCAGGGACGTCAGGGATGGTTGGGGACAGAGCCACCCCTGGCCTTGTGTCCCCCTCTGGGGGCAGCAGCGGTTCGGTGGCTGCCCGTGGTGCCCCTGCTCCTCCTCTGCAGGGCCCAGCCACTGGAAGGAGCTGAAAGCCACATGCGGTGGCGACAAGCAGTCCCCTGTGAACATCGACAGGCGCCGGCTGCAGCGGGATGGTGGCCTCGGGGACATCCTCTTCGAGGGTTACGACCAGGCTCCCCCTGGCAAGTGGAGGCTGACAAACAACGGGCACACAGGTGCGTGCTAAGGCTGGGCACCTTCTCCCGTCCCAGTTGCCCAGTCACCATCCTGACGGGGACTTGGCTCTGGCGCCACTCCCGGGTGCTGCAGGATCCCATGCACATTAATGTTAGTGCTGGGGTGAAGCTGGGGGAGAGGGAGGTGTGCCAGGGCTGTTCCCCATCCTAAGCCTCCCTCACCCTGTCCTGCTGCCCGTGCAGTGATGCTGACCCTGGCGAGTGAGTCGGCCTCTGAGCACATCACCATCAGTGGCGGGGGCCTCCCCGGCAGGTACCGTGCGGTCCAGCTCCACTTCCACTGGGGCAGCCCGGCCCAGAATGGTTCTGAGCACACCCTCGACGGGCGCCAGCTCCCCATGGAGGTACGTGACAAAAAGCCCCCATCACGTTCTGGGTCGCCCAAGCCCTTGGTGTGGTGGGAAGGGGTGATGCTGGGGCACCCCAGGCTGTCATGCAGCAGGTGACTGGGTCCTGTGACTCTGCACTGGGGGGGTTCAACCGTGCTCCTGCATAGACACCTGGGTGGTGAAAAAGCAGCTGATGTGAGGCTTGAGGTGTTTCTTTACCATGCATGGGCCAAACTGCTTTGTCCAAGGCACTCAGTGGGGTTTGGGGGGCTCTGTGCACTGCTGGGATCACATATTGAGCTAGTAAATGCAAGTGAGAGCAAGCAGGCGCTTGCTGTGCCAAGCACATTGGGATCCTTCTGGATGAAAGAGGCTCTGCGCCTCTAAAATATTCATTATCTGCCAGAGGAAAGCAGAATTTATGTTCTGTGTCTGGCGAGCACCCCGGGACTGCTGGCCCCCTTTTGCACACCCTTCAAAGGATGCTTGCTTCCTTGGGGTGCTTTGATCCTCTGAACACCCACCCCACAGAAGTGCCAATAGGACCAGAAGGGCTTTACTGGGAGAGGTTGACTTGGAGTCTGGCCATCGCAAGCTGGCTGGAAGGATCCATAGCAGAATGTCCTGCTGCCAGGGTGTTGGCTGGGGGCAGTTGTGCACGCCTGACTCCTCTGCGCTTTCTTCAGATGCACATTGTCCACATGAATGCCAAGTACCAGACACTGGCAGAGGCCAAGGGGCACCCCAACGGGCTGGCTGTCCTCGGCTTATTCTTCCAGGTGGGTCTGCAGGGCCCCCTAGAAACTGGGTGTTGATGGTGCAGCCAGGTGAGCCTTGTATGGTGTCCCGAGGGAGTGGGAAGGGGCAGGAAGGCTGGGTCAAGGCCAGGAGAGGCTGGGCAACCCACTGGCTGTGCAAGAGAGGGCTGGCTGGGAACCCTTCCCCACTGCTCTGCAACAGTGTGAGGTAGGGCTGGCTCTGCCTGTGGCTGTTTGGCAGGACAGGATGACCTAGCTCTGCCCTGCTCAGGCTCTGCCTGACTTCAACCACTTACTCTCCCTGTACACAGGTCTCTGAAACCGCTAACACCAACTACAACACCATCGTGGCAGGGCTGAGGAATGTCTCCCATGCTGGTGAGCCGCCTCCTCATTGGGGCATGGCAGAAAAGGGGAGACCCTGCTGTGGGAGGGCAGGGATGCACCCCAGTGGGTTGGGGAACCTGCCAGTCTCTGGATTCATCTGCTGAGGGGAAATTGATGGGGGTGGCCCTGCTGTCCCCACCACATCCCTGGCAGGGGACAGGCTGAGTGCCCCTGTCTTGCCCCACAGGGGACTCTGTGGATTTGGCCTCCACGTTCCGCCTGAGCACGCTGCTGCCGCATGCCAGCCGCCTCTCGGGCTACTACCGCTACCAGGGCTCCCTCACCACCCCTGACTGCAGCGAGGCCGTCGTCTGGACTGTTTTTGAGGAGCCAGTGGAGATTGGCCGGGAGCAGGTACTGGCATGTGCAGCCCCACGTGCCAGCACATGAAAGGCTGGATCCCCAGGGTGACCTCTCTCCTTGTCCTTCCTGACCCTTGAGCAAGAGCACAGGGAAAGTCATCTCTATAATAATGCTCCTGGCAACTTGGCAATTAATTAATTTTATGAAGGTTAAGTAATGGAAATGTGGCCACCTGCCAGTGGGGAGAAATCCCATCCGTACTGCTCTCCTGCCCAGCCTTGGCATTCAGAAAGAGAATGTGAGTGAATCCATTGAAGCTTAGTAGAGGCTCCAAGGAGATGGATGGATGGATGGATGGATGGATGGATGGATGGATGGATGGATGGAAGGAATTCTCCTCTGCTGCTCAAGCATCTTAGCAGATACGTTTTTTTGAGGGAGTCATGGGTCAGCCACTCTCTAAGTGCTCCCTGTTGGCACCAAAACACAATTAGCTCCTTTAAAACTCAAGACCTGATCCTTGTAAGGACCTGCCTCTGTGCTTACCCATGGGTCTGGATTCAGGAGAGCAGTGGGGGGTGGTGGGAGGGCACCCACTGGTGTGGGGCCATGCCAAGGGTCCTGTGCCATTGGCAGCGGGGCAGTATGAGGTGGGCTGACAGTGGGCAGGGGCTGGAGGTGCCTGGCAATGCAGCTGCCCGCCATCCCTCTCTCCCTGCACAGCTGAAGGCATTCGTCAGCACCCTCCACTTCCCACTCAAGGGATCCATGCTCCTAAAAATGATCAACAACTTCCGTCCGCCACAGCCCCTCCACAGCAGGAAGATCTTTGCCTCCCAGGGGGCCACAGCCAGCGGTGGGTCCCTGCACGGGGGCCACCACCAGCTCCTCTCGTCCCTGCTCCTCCTGTCCCTGCTCAGCCCCTTCTTGCCAGCCCCATAGGGTCTGGCCCTGCTGCAGTGGCGATGGAGGCGATGCATCTTGTTCATGGGAAATGGGAAACAACAACAAAAAAAAGCACGTTGAAACCTTGGCTGGGTGAAGATTTTGTGAACCTGCATCTCTGCAGAGGTGAATCTCTGCAAGCCTGGAGCTGCCCTGGGATGCCCCTGTACATGGGCAGTGGGAGCTGCTGGCAGGGGGATGCTGTATTGACTGCAATAAAGCCAAGGTCCTCGTCAGTGGGTTGCTGCCTCTTTTTTGCTGGCTCTGTGCTCCTTTGCCATCTGGGGCAGGTGGGGAGGGAGCTGGGGGTGATGTCTGGGTGGCTTTCAGGGATATCCCCTGCGTGGTGGTGCAGGCAGGCAGGAAAGAGCCCAATCCTGGCCCTGGCTCAGGATCCATGCAGGCCCTGTGCTGCAGACGCTGCCCTGCTTTCCCCAGGGCTGCGGCTGGCTGTTGGAGGGATGGGGGTGTCCCTGGGAGCACAGCACCTGCAGTGCCCTTGTGCAGGACACAGGGATCTTTCCATGGAGCTCATTTTGTTCTGGCAGGAATAACTGCAGCTGCTGGTGCTGCCAGGGTAGGGCTGTGTGAGTGGGGTGCTTCATAATTAATGTGTTGGAGCTCCAGGCATGTTCCCATCTTCTCCTAAATTACGGGTGAAGAGCACAGGCCGTTATCTGGGAGAAGAGCGGAGCAGGCCGAGGTTTTTCATCATTACTGGAGGGAACCACTGCCAGCGGTGGCAGCACCACCCATGGGCCCTGAGCATCCCCTGTGCGAGGCTCCGGGGGCAGCCCTCGCTGCAAGATGCTCGCCGTGGGTGGAGGGGCCCCGTCGCAGATCCCCGATGCCCACGCCAGGGGGATGTGGCTCTGTGAGCCCCCCCGGAGCTCAGGGCTGGAGCCGCGGGACACGGGAACACGGGGACACTCCGGACGCGCGGGGGCGCCGCGGGCACGCGCACGGAGAGACCCCGCAGCGGCTTGGCCTCCGCCAGAGGGCGCCCTCTGCACGGCAGCGGGCACCCGCACGACCCCGACACGGCCCCGACACCGCCGCCTGTGCCACTTGTGCTCCTGTCCCCATCCCCGACACCGCCCCCCGTGCTCCCTGTGCTCCTGTCCCCAGTCCTGACACCACCACCTGCGCTCCCTGTACTCCTGTCCCCATCCCTGACACCACCACCTGTGCCCCGTGTGCTCCTGTCCCCATCCCTGACACCGCCCCCTGTACTCCCTGTGCTCCTGTCCCCATCCTCGACACCACCACTTGTGCCCCGTGTGCTCCTGTCCCCATCCCTGACACTGCCACCTGTGCCCCGTGTGCCTGTGCCTCGTGTCCCTTGTTCTTGTATCCCCGTTTCTGCCATTGCCGCCCGCGTCAAGTGTCCGTGTGCCTGTGTCTCTGTGCCCTGCCATTGCCACCTGTGTCCTCCTGTCCCTGTTCCCCATGTCCTTGGGGCACTTTCCTTTGTGTCCTTGGGCCCCTGTCCCCTGAGTCCTGTGCCCCACCCCTTCGTGCCCTCATTCACTTTTCCCCTCTGCCTCTATTCCATGTGTTCTTGTCCCCTGTGTCCTCATGCCCCTGTGCCCCATGTTCTTCTGCTGCTGTCCCTTGCGTCTTCATACAACTGTTACTTGTGTCTCCATGTCCCTGGCCCCTGTGTCCCCTGTGCCACTGGCTCCCATGGCCTCTTGCCACTGTCCCCCACGTCCGGATGCCATTGTGCCCTGTCTCTTTATGTCCCTGGCCCCGGTGTTCCTATGCTCCCTCTGCCCTACTATCCCCTCTGCTGTCCCTCTCTTCCTCCCACATCCCATCATGTCCCTCCTTGTGCTCCCTGCCCCTCCGTGTTCCCATGTCTTCCATTCTCTCTGTTCACTCATGTCCCACCATTCCCAGCTGCACTGCCCAGCTCCACCCCTTTGTGCCCAAAGGCCACAAGACAGCTGCCCCACGGACATGCCCAGGTCCAGCCCAGGGTGGGCCCAGCCCCAGCTGGTGAGAACAGGGCCCCAGCTGGCCATGGTGAGGCCCAAGTGGCTGCAGCCCCCCAGTCCAGGGTGTGAGGGGCACCCAGGCAGTGGAATAGGTGCCTGCCCAGGGGAACCATGGCGGGCACAGGCTGTGGCTCCCAAAGGCATTGGGCACCAAAATGTTGGGCATTAGCTCTGGTAGCAGGCACTCCACAGGGTCCCCATCACCTGGGAGACCTATCCTGGCTGGTTGTGGTGTCCCCAGCAGAGGACAGTAGTGCCACCAGGCAAGGTCTGTCAGCTGGACACCGAAACCACCCCAAAGGCTCAGCACACACTGGGCAGCCTTGCTGGGACCAGAAATCTGGGGAGGTGCTTTGTCTCTGCTGGGAATGCTGGGCTGCTTGGGAAAGAACATGGTAATGCACCCCCTCCCATGAGCCATTGCTGAATTGGGACCAAAGCCCAGCTTTTCCTGCTTTTACCCTCCCAGTGACACGGCCAGGCAGCGGTGCTCAGGGTGCCACGTGCTGGAAAGTTTGTGCCAAGGCAGCAGAGCGTGGCGAGGCCAGGGCTATTCCTGGCTCCCAGCTGATGTTTGGCTGAAGCGGGCTCTTGGTTTTGGCGGGCTCTTGGTTTTGGCGGGCTATAATTTTAGCAAGGGCTATTTCCAAGCTGTGGTCAAAACAGCTGCCTGTGAGTGTGCCTTGCTCAGCTGGGGGGCTGTGATGTGCATCAGCACCCCCTGCCCACAGCCAGCCTAGGGTTCTGGCCAAAAGTGCCCAAAACATGGCAGAAATGTTTAAACCTGGTGGTTTCTCCCTGCAGTGGCTGCAGAGGAAGGGGAAAGGGCTGTGGCTCTGGTGTGGGGCTGGCAGCATGTGCACAGGGTGGGGAGCTGTGGCGATGGTGTCACTGGCTGGGGTAGGAACCCAGAACCCTTAGGGATGGAAAAGCTGTCTAAGATCATACTGACACTTCCAGGTCCAGCCATGTTCCTGAACATCACATGGACAGGATGCAGGGTCTAGTCCCGGGGTGCACCCAATATCGTCCTTCACTCCCCCTCACGCTGTCTGCTCTGCCCACCCTGGCTGTGGAGAGGGAAAAAGCCAAATTTGGCTAAAAGTCCTCCCTAACTGGGTGAGCCTAATGCTTCTGCTCCCTCCTGAGGGCCTGGTAAGGACCCTGGCAGCCACCCCCATCACACCCCTCAGACACCATTGCCACCACCTTGTTGTCACCATGCCACCACCGTTCTCTACCTAGAAATTTCTTTACATTAAACTAAAAAGTCTCACCCAGGGAGTCATAACAATGTCTGCAATTCAATGACCATGTTCTCCAGACAGGGAGCACCAGTCCTGCAATCAAATCTTTCTTCATCAGCACACCTGACTGGGGATCAGCACCTGTTCACCTCAAATATGAGAGAAAACAAGGGTTTGCTGAGTCCCCAGACCAGGCTCAGGCTCTCCTGGGAATTACATTGTACTAGCACAATAAAATTGAAATAATAAATATTTTGAAGCAGATGTAAGGTGTTTATTTTTGAGTCGGTTCAGCTTGTTTACAATCTGCTTACAAGCCCGGGCACTTATCTTTGGGGCTGTTTACTGGGCTCTCCCCCTGGCTCTGGTGTGGTTTCATACACATCTAAATAACCCCCAGCAAGGGGGTACCTTCCTGCCAGCTGTGTGCCCTGGCAGTTGCTGTTTTGACACAGTTATGCAAATGATTGCTCTCGTCTTCACAAATGGGCTTGAATGCTCAGGTCATGTTTTCGACCACACCACCCTGGAACATTTATTTATTTCATTTAATTCTCTTTTAATTGCAGGGCAATAAACATTGGTCTTGTGCTCTCTGGCTGTCTCCAACTGGGGCTTTGACCCAGGGCTGCCCACTGGTGTTTGATAGTATTTTGTCATTCATGACTTGTATTTCATAATTTAAACCCCGTATTTTATTAATTTATAACATGCATTTTATTAATTTATAACCTGTGTTTTATTTCCAAGACTTGGGGTAACCAGTCCCATATTTTCTGAACCTGGAGGCTGCCCCTGTACCCTGCAACAGGTCGGACTGAGGGATGACCCCAGAGAAGGGGCTGCCTTTGGCAGCAGGCAGGGACTGATTAGTTTAATTCAGTAAATGAGTGAGTAAATTCAGGGTGATCTGAAAGCAGCAGCAGGAAGCTGCTCAGGTTGGTCCCCCTGTGGTGGTGGCACAGGGAGACAAGGCCACAATGTGAGCAGTGTCAGGGTCTTCCCTGGCCTCAAACCCCGCATGTGTGGGGTCAGTGGTGGCCAGTGCAGGGGCTGGATGCACTGGGATCACTGGGAGGGGTGTGTGTGCACATTCCTGCACATACACGTGCAATGTGTGTGTGCATGTTTATAGCAGCAGGGACATCCTGCACCCGGCAGGGACCACCCTGTCAGGCAAGACTCCACTGGGAGCCCTGTCAGGGACCCTCCCGGGCACAGGAGGGGTGACCCTGGCCTGGGGTTACGTACCCTGCTATGGCACAGAGTTTTGTCACAGCCTTGGCACCAGCCCCCAGTGGGTCCCTGGTTCAGCACCACCCACTCTGCCAATTTTGGGCAGCGTCATGCCACCCCAAGACCTTTCCCCCATCTCAGGGGCTGATGTCTCCCACAAGGTACTGACCCCCAAGGTGAGAGCCCAGTGGGGCAGGGACACAGAGCTGGCCACCATCTCAGGGCTGAGCCAAGCCAGGCTCGGCCGCGTGGCGCTCACTTGCCTTCACACGTCAGCACCCACTGGAAACAGTTTCACTTCCTTTTTTGGGGCGCCCTTTCGAATTTCTGATTGGGGGCTGTAGTGGGTGAGGAGTAAATTTAGCCAGGGGATGCCCCACTGCTGCACAGCTGCATGGTGGGGCTGGCTGGGGGAAAACGGGGGCCAGTGCTGGCGTGGTGCAATCTGGGCTCTGCACAGCCTGTCCCCAAATCATTCAGAGAAGAGGGCTGTGTGAGCAGAGGGTATGTCAGCATGGGGTGCAGGAACCAGCAGCACCCTCCAGGTGCTCGGGGGCTGCGCTCCCCTGGCTCAGAGGCTGTGGGTGTCACCCGGGCTTGGCACAGGCAGCACCAAAGCGAGGGGACTCGTGCCATCCTCCCACCGCTGTCCCGGTGGGTCTGGCTCTGCCCCACTCCCCCCAGCCTGGGCTGGGGCTATTCTGGGACTCTGCTCTTGCTTTCGAGTTTCAGCGCTGCTGCCTCCAGGAACGCGGCTGTTTGTGTGGCTGCAGCTGCGCTGGGCAGGCGGGACCCGTCTCCTCCTGTCCCGCGCTGCCACGCCGCCCGTGTCTCTCCAGATGAGGCGTTTCATCAGCTCCAGGTGCACTCTCTCCGCTCCTGCCACGTCCCCACAAAGAGAGACCCCACCTCCTCCTGGTATGAGGCGTTGGGACTTGCCTGGCCTGGGGAAATCACCCAGTGATGCGCAATTAAAAAAAAGTCAGGGCTGTTTTTTGGGGCACAAATGTGGCCGAAGGTGGTCGTCATGGAGGGGACCCAGGGAGGGTTTGGGGACCAGAGCAGAGCTTCGTGCTCGAGGTTTGTGGAAGTGGTTTGGGAGGAAGGGTTGCAAGAGCTCTCGTGGTCCCACACTCCTTTGCCTACATTCCTGCATCCCTCACTCTGTTCTCAGCTGTGGGACCCCTCCAAGCCCAAGGTGTCCAAACCCCCAGAGTTTATCAAATGGCCCCTGAAAGCCTTGTTAAGCCCTCACTTGGGAGCCTCAGCTTGGGAGAGCAGTTTTCACCAAGTCCCAGCCCTTCATGGGATCCACTGCTTCTTTTTGCAGCTAATTAAAGCCTTCCTGAAGCATCTCATTTACTAAATGAGATCCCCCTCATTTTAAAATTACTGGCAAGCTGGGAAAATGAGAAAATAAATGACTGTTAAAATTGCAGTGCAGGAGCCGGCAGAGTGAGAGCAGGAGCTGCAGATGGGAAGGGGAGGGATGTTTCGGTTCTGCTCAGCACATTTGCTCACCAGACACCCCCAGCGAGGGTGGTGCAGGAGTGGATCCAGATTGCTCTTCCCAGGCTCTGCTTCTCTCCCTGCCAGGGGATGGATCAGGCCCTGCATCCCTCTGTAATTCCCAGCCGAGGCTCTCTGGCCCTGTTGAAGGCTTGTTAAGGGTGAAACTCTGGCTGGGAATTTGCCAAGTTGCAGGCAGCGGGGGAGGATGGGAGCCCTGGAGGGGCCAGGGCCACTGATCTATAATTAATTAGGCTTTTTTCTTGACAGTTGTTGCTTATGGAGAAGATTTAGCAAAATCTTTTAATCAATAATTAGTGAGGTTTCCTGCCTCCTGAGTCAGAGATACGCCTGTGCTCTGCCCACACAGACCTGAGCTGAAGCAAGACCCCAGCTCATGCCCCAAACTGAGCCCATGAAAGCTGGGGCTGGTGTCCTGTGACCATGGAATGGGCTTTACTCAGGAAATGTCAAGATGAATCTCAGGACCTGGGGAAAGCATTGCCCTGCCACCCTCCTCCCGGTGCCCCTCCCCAGAAATGTGGCATTTCTCAGGGTAAAACCTGGCAGCACAGCTGGGATGGGGAGTCCTGTGTTGCCTGTCATTCACTGCAGTCTCAACCACTACTGAGGTGATTCAACAACTGCTGGAATTGGTAATTATTGACGCTTGATCTTTGCAGTGGAAAAGATGTGAACATCCTCCCTGGCAGCAGGTCTCAGTCATTGGGGCATTTCTGGCTGGCAGAGTCCCAGGCAGCAGCTCTCCTGGCAGCACCACAAGGCTGGGGATGAGATGCCAAAGGCAGGGGTTTGACAGGAAATAACCTTGCTTGAGCAAGGAAGGAGATCAGTGGCAGTGTGGAGGAGCTGCTGCCATCTCTGGGCTCACATTCCCCATCAGTGAGTTGGAATGGATGCATGGATGTGGCTGTGCTGCAGGGACCCTCACCTTCAGGACCACCTGCCACAGCCCAGTAGCCCCCAGGAGCTGGCCCTGCACCCCTGCCACAGCGGTCACACTGCTCAGGAAACTGTGTTAAAGAAGCTTACCTTGAAACACAGTGTGACAGATCTCTCCATCATCTGCCCTTCCTTCTTTTCGCTGGCTCCAATTCAGGCTGAGCATCCTGCTGCTGGCTCCTTCCTTGAGGCCAGCAGCAGCTCAGGGCTCTGGCCTGCACATGGGTTTTCTCTGTAGTGATGGGATTTGGGATTTCCTGGGAAAACCATGAGCTTGTCACCCCACACATGGGAAGGGACATTGTGACTGAGCCCCTGAGCAGGGTGATGGGAAGGGAGGTTTGCCTCTGCATGGGGCTGTTCCACGGCAAGGCCTCCTCTGCCCAGCTGAGGAGGAGGATAAAGCAGGATTAAAGCTAATGAAGTTGTTTTGGAGCATGAAGTGCCTTTTGGCAGCTCAGCTGGGGTCAGGGTCTGCTGCCAGCTCCCTGACAAAAAGCAGGATGGAAGGGGCACTGTGCTCTCCTATCAATACAGGCTGGGGCACGAGGGAATTGACAACAGTCCTGCTGCAAAGGATTTGAGGATAATGACCTGGCAATGTGCACCTGCAGCTCAAAAAGCCAGACATATCCTGGACTGTATCAAAAGCAGTGAGGGCAGTGGTTTGAGGGAGGGGATTCTCCTTCTACACTCTGGTGAGGCCCCACCTACATTGCTGTGTCCAGCTCTGGATCCCACAACATTAAAAGGACATGGACCTGTTTGGGTTAGTCTAGAGAAGGCCACAAAGATCTCAGAGCACTGGAGCACCTCTGCTATGAGGAAAAGATGGGAGAGTTGGGGCTATTCAGCCTGGAGAGGAGAAGGCTCTGGCAAGACCTTATAGCAGTCTTTCAGTACTTGGAGGGGGCTTATAGGAATGATGAAGACAGACTTTTTAGCAGGCCCTGATGCAATAGGACAAGAGATAATGTTTCTTAACTAAAGAAGGGTCAATTTAGGCCAGATAAAATTAAGAAATTTTTGACTGTGAGAGTGGTGAGGTGTTGAAAGAGGCAGCTGAGGGAAGCTGCAGATGTCCCATCCCTAGAAATATTCAAGGTCAGGCTGAAAGGGGCTCTGAGCAACCTGATCTGGCTGATGTCCCTGTTCATTCCAGGGAGCTTGGCCTGGATGACTTTTAAAGGTCCCTTCCAACCCAACCCATTCTAGGGTTCTGTGATTCTGTGTCCCCAGAAGACACTTGCAGGGACATGTGGCAACCCTCCGCCTGGTGGAGCAAGGCACTCCACTGGGACAGCCTGGGGAGGGGGATGTGGTGGGGCCATCCCCCCTTTTCCAAGAGGCTGGTGAGGGACACGTCCCCCAGAACTGCACACAGCCTGGCTGGGTGCTCCCAGCCCCTGTCCCTGGTGTGACTCCTTGTGGACAGAGACACCTAGGGAGCTGCAAAATTACAGCTCGAGAATCTTTTCTCTCAAGCCTGAATCCTTCTTGCTTCCCAGGCTGAGAAGCTGATGTTAGCTGCAGACAGAAAGGAAATTTCCCAAGGTGATAAATGGTCAAAAACAACTTAGAATCTGGTGAAAAACAGAGTGCTAGTCATAATAAAGATTAACACCTGTTGTTTTCCCATGGGATACATCCTGAGGCCTGGTCTCTTGGTTGTTTATCCCAATTAGCCAATAAGCTACTGTCCTGTTCTAGTCTCTCGTAACATGCTTTAAGTACAAGCTCTCCGCTCAGTAAAGTTGGCCTTTTTTCCCTAAAAAGGTCCATGTGTGTTGTTGCTTTTTTCCCTCTCTCTAGGTCCGAAACCACAGCTCCTGGCTGTTCTGATTGGGTGACAACAGCAGAGCACGGCTGCTTTCAGCATAGCCATGGCTGTCACTGCTTCCATGGGCAGGGCTGCAGGGAAACTTCCCCATGGCTGTGCTGGGGATGGGGATGGGGCACATGGCATCCAGGAGTCCAGGTTGTTGTGGCACAGGGTGTGACGGACAGGCTGGTGCTCGTGCTTAACTGGCAGCTGCACTGGTACCCCTATTCTGGGAAGCACAGGAGTGACTGAGAAAGGGAGACAGAGCCAGACCTGGTGGCAAAGGGACATGGCTGGCCATGCCTCCACCACACGCCACATGTGCCTGCAATGCACCTGGCATTCAGAGGCCAATGAGCAAGGGTCGAGGATGGCACAGTCAGAGCCATGTGTTCAACGGGTGCATGGGAGCTTAGTGCAGGCTGTGCCCCAGGCTGCTCATTCCCTGGTCTTGGTGGTGCCAGGGGCTTTCATTGGGGTCCCCAGGGTTGAGCAAAAGCTTCACAGAGCCCTTGTGTGTGTACACATACATGTGTTCCCATCCCACCCTCCATCCTGGTGCCACCGGGCTGGTGCCAGGCAGCGCGTGGGGAGCGAGCGCATTGGAAGGACACAGAGACAGGGATGCTGAGCCAGCGCTAGTTCAGTGTTGGTGTTTATTTGTGTGACACTCAGAGTGGG